>SKCR01000166.1:0-281249 GCA_019454045.1 Zanthoxylum bungeanum
ATTTCAGTTTCATCCTAAAATGTTAAAGGCCACTCCAAGGGTTTCATGTCAACATCATCTAACCTACATCCAAGACAATGATTAGTTTCTTCGTTTAATATACTAATCATATATGAATAACATGAAATTCTTTTTCCACATAAATCCTTTCAGTTACATCCAAGATCAAAAGTAACCCGTTACATTCAAGGTTTAGGGTAATGCAGGTTGATTGGTGAGTTGACCATTTTCTCAAATTGATTTCACTTATATGTTTTGAATTGAAACTTACTTTTCCACATTTAGGGCGTGTAGGCACTGCATTTTTGCACATAAGTCCCTATGATGAGTCTCATTTGGAGACACTACCTTTTAAGTCCCGGAGGTCACGGAAAACGGACATCGGAAGGGGAAATTCAGAATAAACAAGGTTCAGTGTTTTCGTTCGTGCTGCGTTCGTGTATACGTTCGAACTCCAAACAGATTACGGGCGTTCGTGCCGTGTTCGAGGAGGCGTTCGAATGGTGTCGGTAATTCTGGTTTTGCTGCTAGCCTCACATTAAGCCCAATTCGCCCAAGCCTTGGCCCAACGCCCAAACCCACTTAAAACACAATTAAACACATGGTGAAATCAAAACAATTCTAAAAATACATACCAAATTCAAATAAACATAAAATCAATCAAATATTTTAATTCCTTAATTAAGATATTCACCCACCAATTACACAAGATTCCTTCCTAATCTAATCCAATTTGTCCCCCCTCAATCTAATCATTTCCTTACTCAACACCAAATCAAATCCCTTCCTTGTGAGACAAGGTGAAACCCTAGCCTTCTCTATAAAACAACCCCTAACCAAGACATGCATCCTCTAGCTCATACATTATAACCACACAAAAATCACAACAAGAGCCTTAGCCACTCCGGCAATAGCAACAAGAAGAACATAAACAATTCCCTTCATATCCTCCACTCCATAATCGAAAACAGCACCCCCTAAACCTCTACCCATCACCGAAAATCCCCCCTACAACAGCCCTCCATCACTGAAAATATACCTCCAAACTGTTAGACATTGTGTCCCATAGCGTCACTGTTTGTAAATGATATTGTATTATTGTACAAAATTAACTATGTAATAATGAAATTGCCTTTTGCCATTTTGTAAATATTATTTACTTTGATATATAAATGGCGAAAGTCCATATGATTAGTACTGGATTGAGATGATATGAGACAGTATCAATCCATAAAGGTTTAATCATTAAATATCCCTAGCCGTAGTAGTATTATCGAGACTGGACATCGATAATGCGGAATAGGCTAGTATTGCGCTTGTGCACGTTGTGAGGGCACAACGGCATAGTTCTCATATATTTAAGTATTGGATACTTATGCAAGTGCGATAGGAGGTTGTGTTTTACCGATGGTACGGAAAACAGCTTCGCTCTGGATAGACCCCGCGGAATCCCATTGGTAGTATGTCTAGGTGTCTATGGGAGGCCGCATCAGGGTAGGTGTATATGGTCTTAACCTGAGACTTACATCGCTAGTACTTGCGACAATCGGTAAACTTTGGTTTGGTGGTTGGGGACCTTAACGGTTCTGTGTACACCTCTTCTGGGTTTATCGAGAATCGTAGTGTACTGGATGTGATGTCAAGATGGAAGTATCGCTTCAGACATATGGAGGTGATGATCACGCAGGACACAGAACTAGTACTCTATAAAAGGTTGCAACCGTCGGGACAATATGACAGGTCAGGATTGTCCGATTTAAAGAGACTAGTTGCTTGATGTCCGATATATGTTTCGTACGGGGCAGACACATCTCCAGCCCTAGGCCTAGCATGTGATCATCCGATACTGGATCGATGTACGCAATACTACGGTATACTACGCTTGATATAGATCTTATATTCCTATAAGAATATTTCTGGAGAATTGGGTAGGCATGGCGCTTTGCTAGAAGCCAACCTTGTCTTGTGAATCGGTAAGAACGTAGTACGAGGTACGTGCGTGTTCGGATTATCCGACGACCGTATTTACTGCCAACATATCCGGAGATCTCTTGGGTCGCTTCCTGAAGATTCACCTATGATATTTGATTCGAACTTAATTAATCTTGGATTAATTGCGGAGAAACTTTATCTCGGATAAAGTGCCTTATTTAGAGAGAGAGAACGATTAATTTGGAATTAATCAGTAAAATTATTATATTCGATATAATAATTGAAATTCGATTTCGACGCGAAATTAAAATTAGATTTTAATTCGGGCATACGAGTTAATTTAGAATTAATTCGTTAGCGACGTAAATAATAATTTCGCTAGGCGCGATTATTTATTAAATTCGATTTAATTAACGTCGCGACGCAAGTTCGGTATTTCGGAAATATCGAACCCGAACGCGTGAGTGCACGTGGGCCCACTTTCATTTGGAAACGTGTGGGGCCCACATGACACATGTCATTATATGTATTATTTTATTGATAATGCATTGCATGGTGATAGTGTATAATACACTCAAATGTTATGCATGGAATTTGAGTGTTTGACACTCTAAGCCTTTGCATGGCTTGTGTCATAGATTTATTATTATTTAATAAATATTATGGCATAAATATAAATTGATTTTGGTATCAAAAATCATTGAGAACAAGAAAAAATCTCTCTTCTCTCTCTCACATTGCCGAAAACTGCATGCAGTTTTTGGTCTTCATCTTCTTCATTTTGGTTGCAAAAAGCTTGAAGATAGTGTGGTTGTTGGAACATCTCCTCACATGCAAGGCTAGCACCTTCAAGGGATCAAAAGAGGTGATAGGGAAACCATTATAGAGCAAGGATTCACAAAGCTTGGAGCTTTCCACCTTCTTCTCCTCTTGGCCGAATCAATCAACACTTGGAGCTTCCATTTTGGTTTGATTTTCTTCATCAACAAAGCATTGTAAGTATGATTCCGCCATACTTCAAAGTTAAATATATATTCATTTATTGTATTTCAAATGCTTAATCTTTCTTGGGACATATTATAGAAACCAACAATGGTATCATGGAGCCATGGTTAAGCATGAAATACTTTAGGTTAAAATTGACAAAATTGGTTGAAGCATGTTCTTGTGAAATTGATGAATGAGTATGCTTGCATGTATATAGAATGATGTTACATGGAATCAATTTTATGAAAAATGCATTGGATGATTTTTCCCCAAAAATTTAACCTTGGCCGAATGGTATGAAGAAATTGATTGAAGCATGTTCTTGTGAAATTTGATGAATAAGAATGCTTGCATGTATATAGAATGATGTTACATGGAATCAATTTTATGAAAAATGCATTGGATGATTTTTCCCCAAAAATTCAACCTTGGCCGAATGGTATGATAAAATTGGTTGAAGCATGTTCTTGTGAAATTTGATGAATAAGAATGCTTACATGTATATAGAATGATATTACATGGAATCAATTTTATGAAAAATGCATTGGATGATTTTTCCCAAATTCATGCCTTGGCCGAATGTGTTGCTACTTGGAGTGGATTGAAATTTTTTGTGTTTAAGATCATTGGATGACTTAGAACGTGTACGGGACGTAGATTAGTAATTCAATCGGATTGAAAAACAAATCGACACAAAAAACTCACCTTGGCCGAATGTACAAGGACATGTAAAGGAGTTGATTTTTTGTTAAAATTAATGTTGGACATTTATTTTGAACAATACATGATTAATAAATTAAATGGGTATTTTTGAAATATTGGTTAATGTATTAATCTTGGTATTACACTTTAATTAATTGGACTTTAATGTTGGAATATTAAAATTTAATTAATGGGCTTAATTGGTGAATTGGCCTTTTAATATTGTATTTGGGCATAATGGGCTTGGTTGGACCAAGTAGATTTGGGCCAAAAGGATTGGATCCAATTTGGGCCTAAATCACTCCATTAAGTCCAAATATAATATAATGGGCTTAATAATTTAATTGGGCCTTATGGGCTTAAAATTGGTTTTATGGCATTTAAGGGTGATTCCTTATTTGGGCTTGGTAATTGGGTTTGACCCACATTGACCAAAGCCCAAGCCTTAATGAATCAATTGAAAGCCCATTTGACTTGAATTAAATTAAACATTGGATGTTAGTTGGGCTTTGAGGCCCAATAAGATTAGATTTAGAATCTAAGTCTTTAAAGCACATTAAAAGTGTAAACATTTAATTTGGAATTAAATAATTGAATTAGTATTGAATACGAATTAAATTAGATTTAATAAGTAGTTCGATATAATTCGCGAATTCGTACCCTATGTACTTATTCTCAATCGAGTTGGACTCGCGCAAAATCAAACCGTTGTTTGAACATTGGATGATCACTTAAACAAAGACTAATTAATTGGATTAGATTGGTTGTAAAGCATGTCTTGTTTGAATATATATGTATGTGATGAATGAATAGTGTATATCGGATGGATATTAGAAGGAAAGGGTAATTTTAGAAATTATTGTAAATTTGGAATTTATAAATTGGACCTGCGTGTCCAGCCTTATCTCTTTATCTCTTTGTATTCTCTTCTCACCTAATTCCCCTCAATGTAAATGAGGTTTCTCTTATTGTATTATGTAATTGGGTAGTAGTAGAATAGTGCTAGCGGGGAGAGGAAAGGGAGTGATTTGTTCTAGGAACAAGTTGTTTATATATCCATCCGCATATCACTATTAATTTACTTTACGCGCTTTATGATGTTTTAGAAGCATGCTTAAGGGTGTATGATGATGAGACCTAACAAAGATAAATAAATTGGTTGCCAATTACGCGAAAATCCCTCAATTTATATTAAGCGAATATCCTTCCATTGAATGGTTCTTGTTCAAGATCCGAAGTTGGCATTGGTTTGTTTTTGACCAAAGTCAAGACCTTTGTCAATCAAGGATGTACTTGAATCATGAGAGTTTTGTTGCATATCGGTGTCTTGTCCAAATCGTGATTTTTATTGGCCAAAGTCAAGATCACTTTTTATCCAACGACATTGATTACGAAACTTTCCTCGTCAATGGGTCCCGCTTAACTGGAATCATTAGGTTTGTTTTTGGCCAAAGCCAAGGCCTAAATGATTCGGAGGATAGGGTTAGGAAAATGTAATGGTTACATTGGCATTATACATATGTTTCGGACTTGGATGTCCACCTAACCGGATCTAGGAATTGGATGAGATCCAATTGATCATGGAGATCTACCTAAGTTAAATAGCATACAATTTTATTGGCCAAAGTCAAGTTGTGTGTTATTTAACGGGATCCTAGCCCACTAGGAAATTCGATTTCCCGAGTTCTCTACAGAGGGTTAGAAACTTGAAGAAAATAGTGGGAGGCTATTTGAATTGGCAATTTCATTCAGATACTTAGCCTTACGCGTCTTTCAAAATTATTTCGTCAATATTTTAAATAATTAGTTGGACTAATATATTGTTATTTTACTTGTAACAGTTTGACTGTACCCATAACATCGTTGACTTTATAGTTGGACTATAGTTGTCAAGATGATTGGCAAAGGTAATATCCGCGACATAATCATGGGCGATAATGTCTTCAAAGGGACAAACTTTGCCGACTGGGAAATGAACCTCAAGATAGTGCTTGGGGCTGAGAGGATACTGTATATTATTCAGAGACCTCTCCCGCCTGAACCCACTGAGCCACTGGAGCTAGAGTTATGGAAGACTCATAGTGACGATTGTGACCAAGCTCAGTCAGTTATGCTAGCTGCAATGACCCAGCATTTCAGACGTCAGTACAGGGACTTGGATCCCTATAACATGATGGCAAGATTGCGTGATCTTCACCGCACCAATAAGCGGATGAAGAGGTACGAGCTAGTAAGGAAACTCTTCCGCTCCCGGATGACAGACGGCGCATCAGTTGAGGCCCACGGGACTCAAATGATCGCCGATATTGATGAGTTGGCCAATATGGGAATAGTCTTGGAGGCTGAGCTGACTATAGATATGATCTTGCAGTCACTTCCTGATACTTGGAAACAAATCATAATCAACTACAAGTTGATGGATACAGATGACACTCTTGGAGAGCTGTTATCCGTATTGAAGGAGTCCGAAAGGGAACTCCTAAAGGGGAGCAAGCGCGAGGCGCATTATGCATCGACCTCTCATGCGCCAAAGGCTAGGCCCAAGGCAATTGGAGGTGTGAGGAAGAAGAAGTTCAAGAAAAAGGGCAAAGGCAAGTTGACAGTGGCTTCTAGGAAGCCAAAGGACAAATCTCGCGACATCTGCCTTAACTGCGGCAAGAGGGGTCACTGGAAATGTGACTGCCAAATGAGCATTGTGCAGAGGGAGGATATCAAGGCTGGCAAGGCTATCGCCTCTGGTATGTTTGTTATTGAGATAAATATGAATACTTCTAGTTTTAAAAATTGGATTTTTGATTCTGGTTGTGGTGCTCATATTTGTACTGATGTGCAGGATCTGCATGATAGCAGGATGCTGGCGTCAGGGGAGATGGATCTACGGGTCGGAAACGGAACACCAGTTGCTGTTTTGGCCGTAGGGACTTTTGTTTTAGAATTGCCCTCAAGGCATGTACTTAAACTTTTGAACTGTTATTTTGTACCTAGTTTAACTAGGAATATTATATCTGTATCCTTGTTAACCCAGCAGGGTTACACTTTTGTATTTAGAAACACTGGGTGTTATTTATATAAAAATGATGCAGAAATTTGCACAGCTGTTGCAAATAACGGTCTTTATATTTTGAATATAAATGAATCTCCTAAAATGACAAACAATAGGCTCAAAAGGAGTAATCTAAAAGATGAAGCTTATATGTGGCATTGTCGTCTAGGACACATTAACAAGACTCGCATATCCACACTTTCGAAGAGTGGGTACTTGGACGAATTTGATCCCAATTCATATGACGTCTGCGAATCTTGTCTTTTAGGCAAAATGCCTAAATCACCTTTTAGCGGTAAAGGTGAACGTGCCACAGAACTGTTAGCTCTCGTTCATACTGACGTATGCGGGCCCATGTCTAGCCAGGCTAGAGGTGGATTTCACTACTTCGTAACCTTTACAGATGATGCATCTCGTTACGGTTATGTGTATCTTATGAGACACAAGTCGGAAACTTTTGAGAAATTCAAAGAGTTTCGACACGAAGTGGAGAAACAAACAGGGAAGAGTATTAAGACATTACGGTCAGACCGTGGTGGCGAATACTTAAGTTATGAGTTTCAAGATTACTTGAAAGAATATGGTATTCTTTCACAGTGGACTCCTCCTGGAACACCGCAATTAAACGGTGTGTCCGAACGGAGAAACCGCACCTTGTTGGACATGGTAAGGTCAATGATGAGTCGCACTGAGCTACCAATATCCTTCTGGGGATACGCATTAACAGTGCTATACTTATTTTGAATAAGGTACCGTCGAAGTCTGTTGAACAGACTCCATATGAGATATGGACAGGAAGGAAACCAGGTTTCTCTTTCCTGAAGATTTGGGGATGCTGGGCACATGTTAAACGTTTGGAAAGTACCAAACTTGAACCCAAAACTGATAAATGCCTTTTTGTAGGATATCCTAGGGAAACCAAAGGATATTACTTCTATCACCCACAAGAGAACAAAGTATTTGTTGCTCTACAAGCATTTTTCCTTGAGAAGGATTTTATAAATGCAGTGGTAAGTGGGAGGAAAGTAGAACTCGATGAAGATCGTAGTGATACTGTTCCTGGCAATGAATCAACGACGGAACAAGAACAGACCGTCCGGGATGAGTCTGTACCACAAACTTCACATACACAAGGACCGCGTAGGTCGGAGAGAGTCAGAACAGTACCTGAGAGGTATGGGTTCCTGATCTCACCTCATGTAGATATTAATCTTATTGAGGATAATGAACCGGCTACGTATGAGGAAGCGATACAAAATATCGATTCCGCTTTATGGCAAGATGCCATGAAGTCCGAGATGGATTCCATGTACGCCAACCAAGTTTGGACACTGGTTGATGCACCAGAAGGCATAAAGCCTATTGGATGCAGATGGATCTTCAAGAAGAAGACCGACATGGATGGCAACGTACAAACGTACAAAGCTAGGCTTGTAGCGAAGGGGTATCGTCAACAATATGGTATTGATTATGACGAAACCTTCTCACCCGTTTCCATGATTAAATCCATTCGGATAATGCTTGCAATAGCTGCATATTTCGATTACGAGATATGGCAGATGGACGTTAAAACGCTTTCCTTAACGGAAACCTTTTGGAGGATGTTTATATGCAACAGCCTGACGGTTTTATCGTACCTAGACTTGCAAACAAGGTTTGTAAGTTAAATCGATCCATTTATGGATTGAAGCAAGCATCACGGTCATGGAATCAGCGTTTTGATGAGATCATAAAAGAATATGATTTCGTGCAAAACGTAGATGACCCTTGTGTATACAAGAAGGTTAGTGGGAGAGCACTTACTTTTATTGTCCTTTATGTCGACGACGTATTGTTATAGGCAATGACATTCCATGCTAACGTCGGTGAAAGCTTGGCTTTCATTAAAATTCTCCATGAAAGATCTGGGAGAAGCATCCTTTATTCTTGGAATAAAGATCTACAGGGATAGATCTAGAAAGCTGCTTGGACTCTCCCAGAGTACATATATTGATAAAGTGTTGAAGCGATTCAACATGGAACAATCCAAGAGGGGATTGGTTTCAATGGTACGTGGTACCTCTCTGTCTAAGGACATGTGTCCTAAGACTCAGGAAGAGAGAGACCACATGAGTCGGATACCTTTCTTAAACGAACTAAGGATGCTTTCTTAATTTATGGAGGTGGAGAACTTGCGGTATCTGGGTATACCGATGCAAGTTTCCAAACCGACAAGGATGACTACAAGTCGCAATCCGGGTACATTTTGTTTGAATAACGGAGCAGTGAGCTGGAAATCTTCCAAGCAAGATACTGTTGCCGATTCAACAACAGAAGCGGAGTACATCGCTGCATCTGAAGCAGCAAGGAGGCAGTTTGGATCCGAAAGTTCCTAATCGGATTAGGAGTAGTTCCGTTAGCAGCTGAGCCCGTTCCATTGTATTGTGACAATAACGGGGCTATAGCACAGGCTAAGGAACCAAGGTCTCATCAACGGTCTAAGCATGTTCTTCGACGTTACCATCTGATTCGGGAGATTATACATCGTGGCGATGTAAAAGTCGAGAAGGTCATATCAGATGACAACATTACAGATCCGCTGACGAAGGCTGTTCTTCAGCAAGTTTTTGAACGACACATACATAGTTCGGGTATTAGATGCTTGAGTGACTGGCTATAGGCCAAGTGGGAGATTGTTAGACATTGTGTCCCATAGCGTCACTGTTTGTAAATGATATTGTTATTATTGTACAAAATAACTATGTAATAATGAAATTGCCTTTTGCCATTTTGTAAATATTATTTACTTTGATATATAAATGGCGAAAGTCCATATGATTAGTACTGGATTGAGATGATATGAGACAGTATCAATCCATAAAGGTTTAATCATTAAATATCCCTAGCTGTAGTATTATCGAGACTGGACATCGATAATGCGGAATAGGCTAGTATTGCGCTTCTGCACGTTGTGAGGGCACAACGGCATAGTTCTCATATATTTAAGTATTGGATACTTATGCAAGTGCGATAGGAGGTTGTGTTTTACCGATGGTACGGAAAACAGCTTCGCTCTGGATAGACCCCGCGGAATCCCATTGGTAGTATGTCTAGGTGTCTATGGGAGGCCGCATCAGGGTAGGTGTATATGGTCTTAACCTGAGACTTACATCGCTAGTACTTGCGACAATCGGTAAACTTTGGTTTTGGTGGTTGGGGACCTTAACCGGTTCTGTGTACACCTCTTCTGGGTTTATCGAGAATCGTAGTGTACTGGATGTGATGTCAAGATGGAAGTATCGCTTCAGACATATGGAGGTGATGATCACGCAGGACACAGAACTAGTACTCTATAAAAGGTTGCAACCGTCGGGACAATATGACTAGGTCAGGATTGTCCGATTTAAAGAGACTAGTTGCTTGATGTCCGATATATGTTTCGTACGGGGCAGACACATCTCCAGCCCTAGGCCTAGCATGTGATCATCCGATACTGGATCGATGTACGCAATACTACGGTATACTACGCTTGATATAGATCTTATATTCCTATAAGAATATTTCTGGAGAATTGGGTAGGCATGGCGCTTTGCTAGAAGCCAACCTTGTCTTGTGAATCGGTAAGAACGTAGTACGAGGTACGTGCGTGTTCGGATTATCCGACGACCGTATTTACTGCCAACATATCCGGAGATCTCTTGGGTCGCTTCCTGAAGATTCACCTATGATATTTGATTCGAACTTAATTAATCTTGGATTAATTGCGGAGAAACTTTATCTCGGATAAAGTGCCTTATTTAGAGAGAGAGAACGATTAATTTGGAATTAATCAGTAAAATTATTATATTCGATATAATAATTGAAATTCGATTTCGACGCGAAATTAAAATTAGATTTTAATTCGGGCATACGAGTTAATTTAGAATTAATTCGTTAGCGACGTAAATAATAATTTCGCTAGGCGCGATTATTTATTTAAATTCGATTTAATTAACGTCGCGACGCAAGTTCGGTATTTCGGAAATATCGAACCCGAACGCGTGAGTGCACGTGGGCCCACTTTCATTTGGAAACGTGTGGGGCCCACATGACACATGTCATTATATGTATTATTTTATTGATAATGCATTGCATGGTGATAGTGTATAATACACTCAAATGTTATGCATGGAATTTGAGTGTTTGACACTCTAAGCCTTTGCATGGCTTGTGTCATAGATTTATTATTATTTAATAAATATTATGGCATAAATATAAATTGATTTTTGGTATCAAAAATCATTGAGAACAAAAGAAAAATCTCTCTTCTCTCTCTCACATTGCCGAAAACTGCATGCAGTTTTTGGTCTTCATCTTCTTCATTTTGGTTGCCAAAAAGCTTGAAGATAGTGTGGTTGTTTGGAACATCTCCTCACATGCAAGGCTAGCACCTTCAAGGGATCAAAAGAGGTGATAGGGAAACCATTATAGAGCAAGGAATTCACAAAGCTTGGAGCTTTCCACCTTCTTCTCCTCTTGGCCGAATCAATCAACACTTGGAGCTTCCATTTTGGTTTGATTTTCTTCATCAACAAAGCATTGTAAGTATGATTCCGCCATACTTCAAAGTTAAATATATATTCATTTATTGTATTTCAAATGCTTAATCTTTCCTTGGGACATATTATAGAAACCAACACAAACAGCAGCCCAAACACACCCCAAACAACCCTTGAAACACGCCTGGACAGTAACCCAAACCACTCCCAAAACAGTCCCTAAAATCCCTTAAAACAGTAACATAAACTGCACTTATAACCCTTGAAATAACCACACAAAACTACATCAAAAAACCACGAAAAAACACTCGAAACAGTTCGTTGAAACATCAAAACAGGTGACCTGAACAGTGAGTAGCAAAGCAGAGACCGAACAACAGCAGAACGGAGATCGAACAACAGCAAAACGGAGACCAGACGGCGAGCAAAACAGCAAAACAATGAGCTAAGATGCTGAACCAGTGAACCGAAAGAATAAGGAGCTTTTACCCCTTCCGATCTCCGCGAAACGCAAGTCCGAAGACGACTTAAAAGTTAGACCTGAGGGTACTTTCCACACTCATCTTTATTCGATTTTTGTTATTTATTTTGACTGCATTTCAATTATTTGTTGAATCTTGTGTGTGTATGATGCGTGTTGTGGGTACTGGATGAATGAAAGAATGTCGTCTCTTGTGGTATATAGGATGGAAACCCAAACGTAAATTCCGTAGCCGAATCCGAATGGACGGTAGTGCGGTCTGTACTTGGGATACAACTCCACGTACTGCTTGAGTAAACGGCACCTTCTTTTGTTTCATGTTGTTTTGATTTATTTATTTATTGTTCGTCAGTTGAATTCTGCATGTTACCTATTTTTTGTACGATTCAATCGAGCGCATGGGCTTAGTAAGTGGAATGAAAGATCCCCTTTGGGGAGGGGTTAAAGCCCTTTACCACGATGCTTCGCCGCGCCGGTTGATGTGTGTTCGGTTGAATGCAAGACACGTTCAATCAGGCATACTACGTTTGATATTATTGCTTTTAATTCTTTGTATGCATGATTCAATCGAGGGCATGGGCTTAGTAAGTGGAATGAAAGATCCCCTATGGGGAGGGGTTAAAGCCCTTTACCACGATGCTTTGCCGCGCCGGTTGACGTGTGTTCGGTTGAATGCAAGACACGTTCAATCGGGCATATTACGTTTGTTATTATTGCTTTTAATTCTTTGTATGCATGATTCAATCGAGCGCATGGGCTTAGTAAGTGGAATGAAAGATCCCCTATGGGGAGGGGTTAAAGCCCTTTACCACGATGCTTTGCCGCGCCGGTTGATGTGTGTTTGGTTGAATGCAAGATACGTTTAATCGGACATACTGAGCTTGACATTGTTGCCTTTATTCTTTATGTTGCAAGCATCAGGTCTGGTTCCGTTCGAACGCGTTCCCGAATGCTACACGAACGTGAACCTTCTGTTTACCGTTCGAACGCGTTCGAGTGCACACGCACCCTCTCAGTCTCATCATGCATCAGGTCTGGTTTTGTTCGAACACGTTCTCGAATGCTACACGAACGCGAACCTTCTGTTTACCGTTCGAACGCGTTTTCAAATTGTGGACAATAGAACCTGGGCGACACTGTTCTAGGCTCACGGCCTAGTTGGGAAGTACGAAATAACATGGAGTCGCCACCCGGTGCGAACCGGGACAAAGATTTAAGGCCGCACTCACCCCTCGCAAGGGAAGACCTCAAACCGTTGGGTTCGGAATGGTCCCTTACTTATGTCACTTGTAATAAAAGGATTTATGTAATAATTTAACCAGGCTTAAATAAAACTTATTTCCAAGAATATCATGCTTCTACATTCACATACATACATCAACAAGTTCATCTAAATTTATATGTAACACATATTCGAATTTGCATACAGCCTATTTGCATGTAATCTATGTCTCACTTTACATACATAAGGATTATCATATGGTAAACATACAAGTTAATTAACACATTGGCGGACACAGAAGCGCAAACAAATAGAATTCTTACTAGCATGTATATTAAGAAAATATATTTAAGCGTATAACAGAAATAGACAACTAGAGAGGTAATATAAATGCATAACGTAGAAAAGGGGTAACTATATGCTAAGATGGACATGTCGTAATGTGATGCAAGAGGATCTGTTTACCGTGTGCATTCGTGCAGCGTTCGTAGACGCGTTCGAATGGTAAACATAAGGTTCTCGTTCGAGTAGCGTTCGTAAACGCGTTCGAACAGAAATGAAACAGAATGCTCACGTTCGTATGGCGTTTGTTAACGCGTTTGAACAGAAATGAAACAGAATGCTCACGTTCGTATGGCGTTCGTGAACGCCTTCGAACGGAAATAAGACCTGATGCATGATAAGGCAAAATACATGCGCGTTCGAGTTGCGTTCGTAAACGCGTTCGAACGGGAACAGACCTGATGCATGAAATGAGACGCAATACATAAATGACAAATAGTACGATGTGAGGCGCGACAAAGCATCGTGGTAAAGGATTTTAACCTCTTCAATTAGAGAACCTCTCATCGCACTTACTAAGCCCATGCGCTCGATCGCATCATCCATACAAACATAAAGACAATCATATCAAACTAAGTATCCCCGATTGAACACATCTTACATCCAACCGGACACACATCAACCGGCGCGGAAAAGCAACGTGGTAAAGAGCTTTAACCCCTCCCCATAGGGGGTCTTTCATTCCACTTACTAAGCCCATGCGCTTGATTGAACCATGCATAAAAACATAAAGATAATCATATCAAACTAAGTATGTCCGATTGAACGTATCTCGCATTCAACCGAACACACATCAATCGGTGCGGCAAAGCATCGTGGTGAAGGATTTTAACCCTTCCGATTAGGGGACCTTTCATCGCACTTACTGAGCCCATGCACTCGATTATATCATACACAAATAAGCGACATACAGAATTCAAGTGACGAGAAATAAATAAACAAAAGCAGCACAAAACAAGAGAAGGTGCCGTTTACTCAAGTGGTACGTGGAGTTGTATCCCAAGTACAGACCGCACTACCATCCATTCGGATTCGGCTACGGAATTTACGTCTGGGTTTCCATCCTATATACCACAAGAGACGACACTCTTCCATTTCATTCAAGCCACAACATGCATCCACAAATGACTCTCATGCGAATAGAATTCAATAATAAAAAAAACGAATATAAACTAATGAAAAAAAAGTGCCCTCAGGTCTAACCTTTTAAATCACCTCTCGGATGTACGGTACACGATCGTCGGAAGGGTGGATGCTCCGCAACTCTTCTGGTTCGCTGGTTCACTTTTCTCGTTCGTTGTCTTACTGTTTTGAGTCGTCGTTCTTCGTCTTTTGCTGCTGCTTTTGACTCCGATTCGCTGCCGTTGCTATTGTTTTGCTTCTGTTTTAGGAGGTGTAGGGGTTGCTATTATCGGTTGTGGAGTGGGGGAGATGAAGGGGATTATTTCTGTTTTTCTTCTTGTTATTGCCGTGAGTGGCTAGGGCTCTTGGTGTGTTGTGATTTGTGTGAGTTGTGTGTATATTATGTGTATGAGCTAGGGGAGGCTTTTCTTGTATGAATGAGCTAGGGGCTTGGATGTCTTGGTTAGAGGTTGTTTATATAGAGAATAGCTAGGGCTACTCCTTGTCTCATAAGGAAGGGATTTTTGGCATTAAGAGGAGGATTTGATTTGGTATTCAACAAGGAAAAGATTAGATTGATGGGGGACAAATTTGGTTTAGATTAGGAAGGTTGAATATTTGATTGGCTTGGTTTAGGAATACAATAATTTAAGTTAGGAATAATACATATTTGATTGGGAATATAATTGGTTGATTGATTTTAATAAGGCATGACATCTTTTTAATTTGGTATGTGATTTTTAGATTTGTTTTGATTTCACCATGTGTTAAATATGTGTTTTAAGTGGGCTTGGGCGTGTGGGCTAAGGTTTGGGCGAATTGGGCTTAATGTGAGGCTAGCAGCAAAACCAGAATTACCGACAACGTTCGAATGCCTCCTCGAACGCGACACGAACGCCCGCAATCTGTTTGGAGTTCGAACGAATTAACGAACGCAGCACGAACGAAAACAGTGAACCTTGTTTATTCTGAATTTCCCCTTCCGACGTCCGTTTCTCGTGACTTCCATGACTTAAAAGGTAGTGCCTCCAAATGAGACTCATCATAGGGACTAATATGCAAAAATGCAGTGCCTACAGTCGCCCCCACTTTGATGGGACTTGTGTAATGTGCAACAGTGACAATCCTATCAAAGTCATGCAATGCATTTTCACTTACCTGGCTCGCCAACTGCCACTTGACTTTCCACGTGTTGAGTTGAGTTGATATGGGTGGTGAGGTGCTGCGACCCCTGGTTCATTCCCAAACCGTGCTGTGATGTGGTCCATTCCCGAACCGTTACCGTGAGATGTCCATTCCCGAACTGTTTCTGTGAGTTGTCCATTCCCGAACTATTTCTGTAAGGTGGTCCATTCCCGAACTATTACTGCATGAGGTGGTCCATCCCCGGACCGTTACTGTATGAGGTGGTCCATTCCCGAACCGTGCTTCTATTCTTGGAGTGCCATTCTCGGCTTGTTCATTCCTGAACTCTGCTCCATTCTTGGATTGCCATTCTTGGTTTGTTCATTCTCGAACCTGCTCTATTCTTGGATTACCATTCTCAGATTGTTCATTCTCGAACCTGCTCTATTCTCGGATTACCATTCTTAGCTTGTTCATTCTTGAACTCTGTTCCATTCTCGGCTTGTTCATTCTCGAACCTGCTCCATTCTCGAATTACCATTCTCGGCTTGTTCATTCTTGAACCTGCTCCATTCTTTTATTGCCATTCTTAGCTTGTTCATTTTTGAACTCTGTTCCATTCTCGGATTACCATTCTCAGCTTGTTCATTCTCGAACCTGCTCCATTCTCGGATTACCATTCTCGGCTTGTTCATTCTTCAACCTGCTCCATTCTTGGATTGCCATTCTTAGCTTGTTCATTCTTGAACTCTGTTCCATTCTCGGATTACCATTCTCGGCTTGTTCATTCTTGAACTTGCTCCATTCTTGGATTGCCATTCTTAGCTTGTTTATTCTTGAACTCTATTCCATTCTCGGATTACCATTCTCGGCTTGTTCATTCTTGAACTTGCTCCATTCTTGGATTGCCATTCTTAGCTTGTTTATTCTTGAACTCTGTTCTATTCTCGGATTGCCATTCTCGGCTAAACTGATACTGATACTGGTGTGGGTGTGGGCCTCGCCCCCCGGGACTCATCCCCAAAACTAAAACTGATGTGGGCCTCGGCCCTGGGACTCATCCCCAAACCGCAACTGATATGGGCCTCAACCCTGGGACTCATCCCCGAGACTACTACTCATATGTTGCTGAATCTGAGTGGCTTCTCTTTGCCGCTTTCTTCTTTCTCTTCTATGAAACCAGTGAATACAAACAAAGAGAATGCAGAATATGTTACGTGTATGCATGCATGCATGAGTTGATTTTCTATCCCGTTGGGTCAGGTCTTCCTCAGTTCATTTCCGAACCGTGCTCCATTTTCGTAGTGCCATTCCTGGCCAAACTGATGCTGATAACGTGGGCCTCGCCCCCGAGCTGATACTGATATGGGTGTCGTCCCTGGGACTCATCCCCGAAACCATACTGATATGGGCCTCAACCCTGGGACTCATCCCCAAACTGAAGCTGATCTGGGCCTTGCCCCCAAGCTGATATTGATGTGGGCCTCGGCCCTGGGACTCACCCCGAAGCTAATGATGTTATGGGCCTCACCCCCAAGCTGATATTGGTGTCGGCCTCGGCCCTGGGACTCATCCCCAAACTGATACTGGTGTGGGCCTCAGCCCCCGAACTGATGCTGTTGTGGGCCTTGGCCTTGAGCTGATACTGATGTGGGCCTCGGCCCTGGGACTCATCCCCAAACTGATGCTGATTCTTTTCTGAAACTGACTGCACTGTCACTGCTTCCGAAGGTTCCCCGTGTTCTAAGCATCATTAAGTATCATAGTACCAAGGTTGGATGCCTTTATCAAATATACTCATTTTGCAGGAAGAGGCTTAGGCAAGTGAACGAAATAAACGTCTTTATTATCGTTGAGGAAAATGTTCGAACAAGTAAACAAAATTAATGTCTTTATTAAAGAAAAAAAGCTGGATCAAATAGACTAGGAGGGACAGCTCCATCATCCGCAGTACTGCCTTTTTTTTTTTTGGCCTATGGTTTTTCACTGTCATCCATGTAAGAAGTTCGGTGGTTGAGGGTTTGGAGGACAAAAGTTTCGGGCAATCCAGAGTTGATCATGTAGGTGGGTGGTGGAACATAATGGTAGTTTGGTAGAGGGTTTTTGTGTGTATTGGGTTGTTCTTTTTCAGGGTCGGGTATTTTGTGGGAATCTATGAGATCTTGAATTTCATGCCTGAGGCGGGTGCAGTTGTTGGTGTCATGGCCATGTAGTTGGTGGAAGTGACAATAAAGGTTCACATTTATGTGCGGTGGTGGGGGGTGTGGAAGTGGTTTGCCTTCTAAGGGTTTCAAGAGTCCTTGTCCCTGTAACTTTTCAAATACCTTCGACAAAGGTCTACCAAGGTTGGATAATTGCCGGTCCCTGATGGTGTTGGTTTTATTCTAGGTCCCAAGATCATCAAAAAAGCATGAAGATGTGTGAAATACATATCAAAGAAGTTGCGGAATACTTACATTGATCGGTTGAGACGATTTGAAGACAAACAAAACCATTTTTCAGCCCTCCAAGGTGCGCCCACTGCATGTAGTCCACTGCTCAAAAATTTCAGTTTTGAGTCTTCAAGAATCCAAGATTTCGAGCTCCAATCTTCGTCTAATGATTCCCGGCTCGTGGGTGGGTTTCCCTAACACCTTCGTATGCCTCTTAGAAGTGTACTAGCACTTGGATCTTGCCACAAAATCCACAAAAACTGCTTCCCTCACTGCTCACGTTTTGGACAGCAAAACCAGTGAGTTTTTGGCCCCTTGGGCGTGAAAGGAGAAGCAGATAAGGGGAGAGAGAGTTGTCTAGGGTTTACTAAAATTCATCTAATGAATAATAATAATTTCCAAATTGTAGAGAGAGATTTTGTTTATATACTTTAGGTAAAACCATTTCACCTTTTACCCTAAACTTGGTAGGTGTGGGTAAATGGTTTTCCAAAAGTAAAACAAGGTAGTTGGGTGGTAGGTACACCAACCACTCATGGGCCCCACATATTTGAATTCAAAATTCAAATATCTCTACGAACATTTGCCGCGGCTCGGTTTCATTTAATCTGATTAAACGAACTTCCGTCGTTAAATAATTAAATCTAATTTAATTAAATATCGATGCCTCGCAAATATATTAAGAACGTCGTTTACGAATTAATTCTAAATTAATTCATTCGTTCACATTAAAGTCCGACTTTAATTTCGTAATGAAATCCAATTCATATTAATATATCCGATATATTAATTTTAGCCCATTCGAATAAATTAAATAGAAAAATCAAATTTAACTATTAAATTTATTTTACCGATTAATTCCAAATTAATCACGTTCTCTCTCTTTAGACGATATTTTATCCCAGATAAAATATCTCCGTAATTAATCCCAGATTAATTTTCTCTCTCATCAAATTAATCCCAGATTAATTAAAGTGCGAGTCATACATCATCGGTGTATCATTGGGAAGCGACACATGAGATCTCCGGATATGTTGGCAGTAAATACGGTTATCGGACTATCCGAACACGTACGTACCAAGTACTACGTTTTACCGATTCACAAGACAAGGTTGGCTTCTAGCAAAGCGCCATGCCTACCCAATTCTCCGGAAATATCCTTACAGGAATATATTGATCTGTATCAGGCGTAGTATACATCTTATAGTGCATATCGATCTAGTATCGGATGGTCACGTGCTAGGCCTGGGGCTGGAGTCGTGTCTGCCCCGTACGAAGCACATGTCGGATGTCTGGTAACAAGTCTCTATAATCGGATATACATGACCTAGTCATAATATCCCGATGGCCACGCAGCACTTAAGAGCACTAATACGGTATCCTACGTGACATCATCTCCACTATGACTGGAGTGATACTTCCGTCTTGACATCACACCCAATACTCTACGAATCTCAATATACCCAGTATTGGCGTACACAGAACCGGTTAAAGCCCTGGACGACCTCAACCAAAGTATAATGATTGTCATAAGTATTAGCGGTGCAAGTCTCAGGTTAAGACCAAATACACCTACCCTGATGTCGGACTCCCATAGACACATAGTCAAACTACCAATGGGATTCCGAGGGGGTCTATCCAGAGCGAAGCTGTTTCCCGTACTATCGGTGAAACACAACCTCCTACCACACTTGCATAAGTATCCAATACTTAAATATATGAGAACTATGCCCGTTATGCCCTCACAACGTGCACAAGTGCAATACTAGTCTTTTACGCATTACCGATGTCCAATCTCGATAATACTCTGACTATGGATATTTAATGATTAATCCTTTGTGGACTGATACTGCCTCATATCATTCTCAATCCAGGACTAATCATAGGGACCTCCTATCATTTATATATCTAAGGTGATCTAATCACAAATGATAAGATAACAATCTCCTTTGTCACATAGTTAATTTGTACAACAACACCATGATCTGTACAAATAGTGACGCTATGGGTCATAATTGTCCAACAATCTCCCACCTGGCCTATAGCCAGTCAGTCGAGTGCCTAACACCCGAACTATGTATGGTTCGCTCAAATTGCTGTGAAAAGGTTTTCGTCAGCGGATTTACATGATTATCGTCTGATGCGATTTATACGATCATCACATCGCCATGATGTATGATCCGAACGAATCAGATGAATATCGAAGTATATATCTGGATCGTTGATGAGACCATTAATTCTTTAGCCTGTGCTGACGCCTAGCTCAGCCGCTAACAGAACTATATCTAATCTAATTAGATTTATTATCGACCCTAATGGCTTCTATTGCTGCCTCAGCTGCAGCAATAATCCACATTTGTTGTTTATTCGGCAACAGTATCTTGCTTGGAAGATTTCCAGCTCATTGTTCCGGTATGCAAACTTTATAGTACCGTTTGCGACTTATAGTCGTCTTTATCGATTTGGAAACTTGATACTGTGATCTTAGTCACTTCAAGTTATCCTTCTCCATAGACTAAGACAGCATCCTTAGTTCTCTGAGATACTAACGGATGTTCTTAACTTCAATCCAGTGACTATCACTCGGATTGGTCTGATTGTGTCTCCATACGCTCAACGCGTATGAGACACCAGGTCACGTACATTTTAAATGTACAATTTCTCAGAGAGTGTTAACAACTTTAAATCTATCCCAATAGATCTTTATTCCTAAAATAAAGGTTGTTACTCCTAAGAATTCTACGGAGAATTATCTCGAAAGCCAAGCTCTCGCCGATTGTTTTATGGGAATATCATTTCCAAGAAATAACATATATTATCATTATTTTATACATGACATCCATTGTCAGTGCGCTCCCACTAACCTCCTTATATACACAAGAATTATTTTTATTTTGAATTAAATCATACACCATTATGATTACATCAAAACGTCAGCTCCAAGAACATTATGCTTGCTTCAATCCAAACATGGATCGAACAACCCGCAAACCTAGTTTGCTGGTTTAGGTACCACAAAATCGTCAGGATGTTATAAACATCCTCCAAAAGGTTTCCGTTTAAGGAAAGCGATTTTGATCTTTAACTGACACATTTCATAAATGAAATATGCAGGATCAGCAAGCATCATCCAAATGGATTTACCGTGGCAACAGGTAAAAGGTTGAACCGTAATCAACACAATGTTGATAACGATACCTTTTCGTTAAAAGCCTAGCTTTATACGTTGGTATGTTTCCATCCATGTATGTCTTCCTTGAAGACTTATACTGTACCAGTAGGCATAATGCCTTGTGGTACTTCAACTAGTGTCCAAACATAGTTGGTATACATGGAATCCATTTTGGACTCATGGCACTTTGCCATAAAAGGGAGTTGATACCTTGTATCACTTCCTCAAATGTAGTCGGTTGGTCTACCTCAACAAGATTGACATCTTTAAGAGGCGAGATCAGAAACCCATACCCCAGGTTGTTTTCTGATTCTCTCCGATCTAAGCGGTTCTTATGTATTCGAAGATTAATGGTATAGTTTCATCCTTGATGAACTAGCTGTGTTCCATTAAGGACTTCGTGCTTTGAACAGTATTACTCCGACTTTCATCGAGTTATACCATCCTCCCACTTACCACTGCATATCGGTATTCCTCTTAGGAAAACCGCATGGTGAGCATCAATAACATTGTTCTCTCGTGAGATGTATAAGTACTATACTTATGGTATCCCTAGGATGACCTACAATTGGCACTTATACTATTTGGGTTTTAGTTTGGTATCATCCAAACATATGCCTAGCATACCCAAATCATCAGGAATGAGAAACCCGGTTTCTTTCCTGTTCATATCTAATATGATATCTGTCAAACAGATTTATATGGAACCTTATTTTAAATAAGTATTGCACTGTTAATGCATATCCGTTGAAGGAAATGGTAGCTCAGAGCGACTCATGATTAACCTTATCATGTCCAACAAAATTCGGTTTCTCCGTACGGACACACCGTCAAACTGACATGTCCTATGAGGAGTCCTCATTGAAAGAATACTATACTCTTTCACGTATGTTTGAAACTTACTGCTTAAGTATTTTCCATTACGGTCTTACCGCGATGGTTTAATACTTTAGATGATCTGTTTGTCTACTTCGTGTCGAAACTCTAAAAGTTATCGATTTGTGTTCTTCAAAAGAAACACATAACCATAACATGATGCCGCATCCGTTAAGGTCACGAAATATTCATATTCACATCTAGCATTGCTAGATATGGGCCCACTTACTTCACTATGAATAGGGCTAACAGATCGGTGGCACTATCACTATTACCAAGTAAATAGTGTTTCAGGTACTTTACCTAATAAACTATATTCGTAGACTTTATTTGAATAGTCAAATCAGTCCTAGTACCCACTCTTCAAAAACGTGGATATACGAGTTTTGTTTAATTGTGTCCCAGACAACAATGCCACAAATAAGTCTCTTAACTGATCAAATCGGTTTGAGCTATTTATTTGTCATGTTTTATATTTGAGATATTATTTATATTCAAAATATAAATTCTGTTACTCACATCTAATGTGTTTATCCTAATATCATTCTTTATATAATGAAACACTTTAGTGTTCTAGAATACAAAGGTCTATCCGCAACGGATTAAACACTAATATAAAGAAAATTTTTCTAGTCAAACTAGTTACATTATAACAGTTCCTAATTTAAGTATATACCCAAAAAGTAGTTCTTAAACTTAGGATTCTACGGTCGAAACAGCGACTTTCGTCCCGTTTCCGATTCGCAGATTAATCTCAGCTTGAAGTCAGTATCTTGCTCACAGCAGATTCTGAACATCAATCCATATATTTTATGTACCATACTAAGTATTTTAAAATCCAATTTTAATACTAGTAATAGACATAATATTGATAAACATTCTTAAAGTCAGAGCCTTGCCCTTTCTTTAATTCCTTCGTGTCTGCCATATCCAAACGGCAGTCACTTTAGGATATGTCATTTATCTTTCCAGAAGATCATAATGATTTTGCCTTTGCCCTTTCAAATATTTCAGAAGCCTTTGGCCAAGCCTTGGGTTTCTAGAATATTGAAGTATGGTGCGCCTTGCGCCACTTACCTAATTGCAAAGTTTGACTTTATCTCCTCGAGAATAGTCTTTAACCCTCCAAGAGTTATTTATTGCAATTTCAATACTTCTTAAATCTAATCATAGATTTATGACAAGTATATCGAATTAAGCACTTAAGTTATCATCACATAAATCTTCCAAAGATTATGCTCTACTATTTGCTTAATTCATGGCTTAGGCATAATAGGTTATTTTATCAAATAAAGTAACTTATTATTTATTTCCAGGACCATCCTGAAATTATTCCCAATTAAAATATAGTCGTTTAAATACATTTTCACCTAGGATTATGTTTTAAACACTAATCTTTCATTCATCTTGATTCTAATAGTCCAACTATTTAATCAACGATTCGTGGTACTATGTATTATATTGATTATTATAGTCTAACTATACAATCAAATATAATTTAAATCAATTAACCTCAATTACATTGATTACTATTATCCAATTATAAAATCAACTGTAAATTAATTAATTCAAATATATTGATTACCATAATCCAATTATATAATCAACTATAATACAGTCCAACTGCTTATTAAAACAACAATTTAAATATTAGTCCAACTAACATTTAATTTATATGACGAATAATTTGAATGAGCGCGTATGGCAAGTAATTAAACGAATATTGCAAATTCAATTCTTGCCTCCCACTATTTTTCGGCGAGCCTCTAACCCTCTGTTGAGTACTCGGGAAACCGTGTTTCCTAGTGGGCTAGGATCCCGTTAAATATCACACAATCTTGACTTTGGCCAACAAATTGTATGATAATTAACTAGGTAGATCTCAAAGATCAATTGGATCTAATCCAATTCCTAGATCCAGTAGGCGGATATCCAAATCCTAAACATATATCTTATATATGCCAATATATCCAATGTATTACCTAACCTTTTTTCCTCTGAATCAACTAAGCCTTGGCTTTGGCACAACAAACCTAATGATCCCAGTCAAGCGCGACCCATTGACCATGGAAAGCTTCGTAATCAATGTCGATGGACAAGAAGTGGTCTTGACTTTGGCCAACAAACCACAACTTGGACAAGACACCAATATAGAACAAAACTCTCGTGATTCAAACACATCTTCGACGGACAAAGGGCTTGACTTTTGCCAACAACCCAATGCCAGTCTAGGATCTTGAGTAAGAATCACTCAATGGAAGGAAAAACGCATGATATTTGATGAGGGTTTTTCGCGTGCAAATTGGCTACCAATTTATTATCTTTGTTTAGGTCTCATCATCATACACCCTTAAACATGCATTCTAAACACATAATAAAGCGCATATGAAAATAAATAATAATGATATGCGGATGGATACTTAACACATTGATCCTAGATCAAATCTCTCACTTTCTCTCTCAAACTAGCACTTGTATTACTTCTACCCGTTACACTACACTACTAAAGAAACCTCATTTACATTGAGGGGAATAGGTGAGAAGAGAATACAAAGAGAATAGAGGTGATAAGGCTGGACACGCAGGTCCAATTAAATAAATCGAATTTATTACAACAATTTCAAAAATTGCCCCCACCCGACTAATATCCATCCGATATACATTATTCATTCATCACAACCATGTATTCACACAAGCATGTTATCAATCAATCTAATCACATTAATTAATCTGATAATTAGTGATCATCCAATGTTCAAACAACGATTTGATTTTGTGCGAGTCAAACTCGTTTTTGCGAATAAGTACTCAAAGTACGAATTCTCGAATTAAATTAAACTACAACATTAAATCCAATTTTAATATGTATTTAATACTAATTCACTATTTAATTCCAAATTAAATATTACACTTTATTAATAAACCTTTTACGACTTAAATTCCAAATTTAATCTTTACGGGTCTCAAAGCCCGATTAACGTCCAACGTCAATTTAATTCAAGTCCAATGGGCTTTAAATTAATTTCTTCAAGGCATGGGCTTTGGCAACTAAAGCCCAATCAAGGAGTAACCCCATAAGCCGAGAAATCAATTTCGGCCCATTAGGCCCAATTAAACTTTAAAGGTTTATAAGTCACATTTGGGCTTTAAGGAAGTGGGTTTGGGCCCAATTGGATCCAATCCAATTTGCCTAAACCCAACTTTGTACAACAAAGCCCAATAAGCCCATTTACAACTTTAAAAGCCCAAATCAAATTTTAAGGCCCAAATAATTAAATTACCAAATTCCAAATTTCCAATTTAATTACCTAAAGTGTATATCATGATTAATCACCCAAATCAATATTTCCAAAACATCAAATTAGTCCAATTAATCATGCTCAATTTCATTATCACATGTCCAACACATTTAATGAAAAATCAAACCCATTTACACATGCTTCAAGTCTCGGCCAAGGGAGATAATTTTGTCCGATTTGAATTCAATCCAATTAATTACACAATCGACATCGAATTAACTTCCCGAATGATTTCATACACATCCAATGTTCAAAAATCAAAAATACCAAGACATTAAAGGGCATATTATATTCGGCCATCATAAGCATTTTGGGGATTTTGTTCAATTCAATATTAAATCCAATTCAATCTTAAATTAACATCATCCAACATCATTACAACTCATCCAATGAATCAAAATGAAAAATTCCAAGAATTCTAAAATGCCTAATGTATTCGGCCAACACATAAATTTAGGGGAAATTTGTTCCAAACATAATTTCTTGAAATTGATCCAATCAATCTTCAATACAACATGTATTAAGCATACTTAATCATCCAATTTCATAAAATCATGCTCAAATTCAAAATACCCAATTTTAAGCCCTAAAAGTTTCATGCTTGAACCTAGGCTCTTGATGCCATTGTTGGTTTTATTCTAGGTCCCAAGATCATCAAACAAGCATGAATATGTGTGAAATACATATCAAAGAAGTTGCGGAATACTTACATTGATCGGTTGAGATGATTTGAAGACAAACAAAACCATTTTTCAGCCCTCCAAGGTGCGCCCACTGCATGCAGTCCACTGCTCAAAAATTTCAGTTTTGAGTCTTCAAGAATCCAAGATTTCGAGCTCCAATCTTCGTCTAATGATTCCCGGCTCGTGGGTGGGTTTCCCTAACACCTTCGTATGCCTCTTAGAAGTGTACTAGCACTTGGATCTTGCCACAAAATCCACAAAAACTGCTTCCCTCACTGCTCACGTTTTGGACAGCAAAACTAGTGAGTTTTTGGCCCCTTGGGCGTGAAAGGAGAAGGAGATAAGGGGAGAGAGAGTTGTCTAGGGTTTACTAAAATTCATCTAATGAATAATAATAATTTCCAAAGTGTAGAGAGAGATTTTGTTTATATACTTTAGGTAAAACCATTTCACCTTTTACCCTAAACTTGGTAGGTGTGGGTAAATGGTTTTCCAAAAGTAAAACAAGGTAGTTGGGTGGTAGGTACACCAACCACTCATGGGCCCCACATATTTTAATTCAAAATTCAAATATCTCAAAGAACATTTGCCGCGGCTCGGTTTCGTTTAATCTGATTAAACAATATTCCGTCGTTAAATAATTAAATCTAATTTAATTAAATATCGATGCCTCGCAAATATATTACGAACGTCGTTTACGAATTAATTCTAAATTAATTCGTTCGTTCACATTAAAGTCCGACTTTAATTTCGTAATGAAATCCAATTCATATTAATATATCTGATATATTAATTTTAGCCCATTCGAATAAATTAAATAGAAAAATCAAATTTAACTATTAAATTTATTTTACCGATTAATTCCAAATTAATCACGTTCTCTCTCTTTAGACGATACTTTATCCCAGATAAAATATCTCCGTAATTAATCCCAGATTAATTTTCTCTCTCATCAAATTAATCCCAGATTAATTAAAGTGCGAGTCATACATCATCGGTGTATCATTGGGAAACGACCCATGAGATCTCCGGATATGTTGGCAGTAAATACGGTTATCGGACTATCCGAACACGTACGTACCAAGTACTACATTTTACCGATTCACAAGACAAGGTTGGCTTCTAGCAAAGCGCCATGCCTACCCAATTCTCCGGAAATATCCTTACAGGAATATATTGATCTGTATCAGGCGTAGTATACATCGTATAGTGCATATCGATCTAGTATCGGATGGTCACGTGCTAGGCCTGGGGCTGGAGTCGTGTCTGCCCCGTACGAAGCACATGTCGGATGTCTGGTAACAAGTCTCTATAATCGGATATACATGACCTAGTCATAATATCCCGATGGCCACGCAGCACTTAAGAGCACTAATACGGTATCCTACGTGACATCATCTCCACTATGACTGGAGTGATACTTCCGTCTTGACATCACACCCAATACTCTACGAATCTCAATATACCCAGTATTGGCGTACACAGAACCGGTTAAAGCCCTGGACGACCTCAACCAAAGTATAATGATTGTCATAAGTATTAGCGGTGCAAGTCTCAAGTTAAGACCAAATACACCTACCCTGATGTCGGACTCCCATAGATACATAGTCAAACTACCAATGGGATTCCGAGGGGGTCTATCCAGAGCGAAGCTGTTTCCCGTACTATCGGTGAAACACAACCTCCTACTACACTTGCATAAGTATCCAATACTTAAATATATGAGAACTATGCCCGTTATGCCCTCACAACGTGCACAAGTGCAATACTAGTCTTTTACGCATTACCGATGTCCAATCTCGATAATACTCTGACTAGGGATATTTAATGATTAATCCTTTGTGGACTGATACTGTCTCATATCATTCTCAATCCAGGACTAATCATAGGGACCTCCTATCATTTATATATCTAAGGTGATCTAATAACAAATGATAAGATAACAATCTCCTTTGTCACATAGTTAATTTGTACAACAACACCATGATCTGTACAAATAGTGACGCTATGGGTCATAATTGTCTAACAGATGGCAGTAACCTCGGTAGTAGCAGGCTTGCTCTCTGAATGCCCCCATAAGTTCTTCTATTCTGGCCATAAAACTTTCTGTTTTCAGCCTCTTCTTCCTCAATATCCATGACAGTTTCCCTCAACTGTCGGAAATCCACCATCATTGAAGTCATCCTCCTCAACTTTCCATAGATCGAGGGCTTAGTGCCCTTGATGATCATTTTAATCTGGTCATTCTCTGAAGGCCGAGTCTGCATTTTCAAAAGCTGGCTTCTCTAGCGATTCACATACTCTTTGAAGCTCTCATCTGGCTTCTGCTTAGTGTTCTCCAGATCTCGGAGTGACAAATCAATCTCCAGGTCCGTAACATACCACTTTAGGAAGGCATCAGCCAGTTCCTACCAATCTTCATTAACCTTTTTCTCAAGGTTGTGGTACCAAACTACGGGTGCCCCCACGAGTGACATCCCAAACATTTTCTGAGCTTGGCGCTGCGTCAGGCCCACCGAACTCATTACCGTGACATATTGCCGGAGATGGACCCTCGGGTCCCCATTTCCATTGAACTTAGCCATATCCGGCATTCTGAACTGAGCTGGTAGCTGTTCTTCAAAGGTCATCGCCTCATAGTCTAGTAAGTCTTCGTCCCTACCCTTCATCTTACGGGTAACTGACTCTACCTGGTCACGAAGTTTCTGTATCTCGACCTGAGACCCAATCACTCTGCATGTTGCATACTCTGCCATATCATCATCAAAAGCGGGGATATCATCCCCCAACCCATTCGGAGGCTCCTCGTGCCTTACATTCTCAGAATTTCCCCCAGCACGGGGCACATCCATATTTGTCATGGCAGTAGTCAAGGCTTGCAACTGTTCAGTGACCTTGGCGAGACCGTTTTCCAACAGATCCATACGGGATACCTCAATATCTGATTCACTCATGTCTGTTACTAGTATTTTGATGAGTCTTCCCTTTTCCCTAACCCAACGGGAATCTATGATGGCTTTTAGAACACAAGGGTTAACATGATGTATGTATGCATGGGGTGCATGGGGTGTATATGATACAAGGAATATATCAACTCATTAAAATTCTCACACAAATCGGCCCATCATCATTTTAGAAGCTTTTGGGCTAACTGTCATAGGAGTAAACTCGTCCCAGTTTAAATGGCCCAACAAGTTCACATCTCATGGCAAGAAGTCCAACCGTATCCAAATGATAATGTTCCTAAACACAAACATATAATGGCCCATTGGCGTTTTAGGAGCTTTTGGCCCAATCATCATAAGATATGTTCTTGTCCCAGTTTAAATGGCCCAACAAGCCCATATCTCATGACAAAAGGTCCGAATGGATCCAAATGACAATGTTCCCAAACACAAGCATACAAGAAAGATAATGCAAACATAAAACAATAATTTCTACAGAATTGCCCATCAACATTTCAGAAGCTTTGGGCCTAATAGTCATAAGGTACGAACTCGCCCCAGTTTAAATGGCCCAGCAAGTCCGCATTTCTGACAATAGTCCAACTGCATCCAAATGAGGATGGTCCACAAGCACATATTCAAGGAAATAATTGTTACTTTAGCCAACCCGGTCTATGGGTGAGTTAGCAAGAGTATATACAAAGGCTCTCACCGGCGAAGGATGGCCCACAACTAGGTCTCCCCACTCAAGGGTTCGAGCAACCAAGTGAGCGCACCCTTTTTTTATACACTAAGGTACGTGCCAATGAGCTATGGTGTGTGACGGACTGTCAAATGGATTTCCCGTTGTAGATTCCCCAGAGGGAAGGTGGAGCGAGCTCACTTAAATACCCAAGCCTCTTAGGCTCTTATCGCTTGGTGTCAGGAATAAACAACGAGTCCTCCAAATTAGTCCATCACAAAAGGCTACGAGTAGATGGCTATCTAGGTGCCTTCACAGCTTTTCCTTCTAGAAAGGTAGTGAGTGAAGGAAGACACCAAACCATTACCTAGCCTTAAAATGCCTTTGATTAAACCCTCACTTTATCCACTATAGACACGGTCAATTAAAACATAAATCCAAACATTACAAGACAATATTTCGGGGCCAATTCTCTACTCCCCAGTGGAGTCGCCAGACTGTGGACAATAGAACCTAGGCGACGCTGTTCTAGGCTCGCGGCCTAGTTGGGAAGTATGAAATAACATGGAGTCGCCACCTGGTGCGAACCGGGACAAAGATTTAAGGACGCACTCACCCCTCGCAAGGGAAGACCTCAAACCGTTGGGTTCGGAATGGTCCCTTACTTATGTCACTTGTAATAAAGGGATTTATGTAATAATTTAACCATGCTTAAATAACACTTATTTCCAAGAATATCATGCTTCTACATTCACATACATACATCAACAAGTTCATCAAAATTTATATGTAACATATATTCGAATTTGCATACAGCCTATTTGCATGTAATCTATGTCTCACTTTACATACATAAGGATTATCATATGGTAAGCATACAAGTTAATGAACACATTGGCGGACACAGAAGCGCAAACAAATAGCATTCTTACTAGCATGCATATTAAGAAAAGATATTTAAGCTCATAACAGAAATAGACAACTAGAGAGGTAATACAAATGCATAACGTAGAAAAGGGGTAACTATATGCTAAGATGGACATGTCATAATGTGATGCAAGAGGATCTGTTTACCGTGTGCGTTCGTGCAGCGTTCGTAGACGCGTTCGAACGGTAAACAGAAGGTTCTCGTTCGAGTAGCGTTCGTAAACGCATTCGAACGGAAATGAAACAGAATGCTCACGTTCGTATGGTGTTTGTTAACGCGTTCGAACGGAAATGAAACAGAATGCTCACATTCGTATGGCATTCGTGAATGTGTTCGAACGGAAATAAGACCTGATGCTTGATAAGGCAAAATACATGCGCGTTCGAGTTGCGTTCGTAAACGTGTTCGAACGGGAACAGACCTGATGCATGAAATGAGACGCAATACATAAATGACAAATATTACAATGCGAGGCGCGGTGAAGCATCATGGTAAAGGATTTTAAACTCTTCAATTAGAGGACCTCTCATCGCACTTACTAAGCCCATGCGCTCGATCGTATCATGCATACAAACATAAAGACAATCATATCAAACTAAGTATCCCCGATTGAACACATCTTACATCCAACCGGACACACATCAACCGGTACGGCAAAGCATCATGGTAAAGGGCTTTAACCCCTCCCCATGGGGGGTCTTTCATTCCACTTACTAAGCCCATGCGCTTGATTGAACCATGCATAAAAACATAAAGACAATCATATCAAACTAAGTATGTCCGATTGAACGTATCTCGCATTCAACCGAACACACATCAATCGTTGCGGCAAAGCATCGTGGTGAAGGATTTTAACCCTTCCGATTAGGGGACCTTTCATCGCACTTACTGAGCCCATGCACTCGATTATATCATACACAAATAAGCGACATACAGAATTCAAGTGACGAGAAATAAATAAACCAAAACAGCACAAAACAAGAGAATGTGTCGTTTACTCAAGTGGTACGTGGAGTTGTATCCCAAGTACAGACTGCACTACCGTCCATTCGGATTCGGCTACGAATTTTACGTCTGGGTTTCCATCCTATATACCACAAGAGACGACACTCTTCTATTTCATTCAAGCCACAACATGCATCCACAAACGACTCTCATACGAATAGAATTCAATAATAAAAAAACGAATATAAACTAATGAAGAAAAAAGTGCCCTCAGGTCTAACCTTTTAAATCACCTCTCGGATGTACGGTACATGATCGTCGGAAGGGTGGAGGCTCCGCAACTCTTCTGATTCACTGGTTCACTGTTCTCATTCGTTGTCTTACTATTTTGGGTCGTCGTTCTCCGTCTTTTGCTGCTGCTGCTGTTTTAGGAGGTGTAGGGGCTACTATTATCGGTTGTGGAGTGGGGGAGATGAAGGGGATTAATTCTGTTTTTCTTCTTGTTATTGCCGTGAGTGGCTAGGGCTCTTGGTGTGTTGTGATTTGTGTGAGTTGTGTGTATATTATGTGTATGAGCTAGGGGAGGCTTTTCTTGTATGAATGAGCTAGGGGCTTGGATGTCTTGGTTAGGGGTTGTTTATATAGAGAATGGCTAGGGCTACTCCTTGTCTCACAAGGAAGGGATTTTTGGCATTAAGAGGAGGATTTGATTTGGTATTCAACAAGGAAAGGATTAGATTGATGGGGGACAAATTTGGTTTAGATTATGAAGGTTGAATATTTGATTGGCTTGGTTTAGGAATACAATATTTTAAGTTAGGAATAATACATATTTGATTGGGAATATAATTGGTTGATTGATTTTAATAAGGCATGACATCTTTTTAATTTGGTATGTGATTTTTAGATTTGTTTTGATTTCACCATGTGTTAAATATGTGTTTTAAGTGGGCTTGGGCGTGTGGGGCAAGGTTTGGGCGAATTGGGCTTAATGTGAGGCTAGCAGCAAAACCAGAATTACCGACAACGTTCGAACGCCTCCTCGAACGCGGCATGAACGCCCGCAATCTGTTTGGAGTTCGAACGAATTAACGAACGCAGCACGAACGAAAACAATGAACCTTGTTTATTCTGAATTTCCCCTTCCGACGTCTGTTTCTCATGACTTCCGTGACTTAAAAGGTAGTGCCTCCAAATGAGACTCATCATAGGGACTAATATGCAAAAATGCAGTGCCTACACAAATGATACGCGAACGCGCACCCACTGAACTGAGTCCTTTCCATCAGATTTCATACATAGTTTTCCTAGTAGCTATCCCCACATGTATGAATACAATGTGTTTAATGTATTACAATTCATATACCTATGTCATGATAACATTTGAGTATTATTTCTTGTGGTATATCGGATTGAAACCCAGACATAAATTCCGTAGCCGATTCCGAATGGATGGTAGTACGGTCTGTACTTGGGATACAATTCCACGTACCACTTGAAGAGGTGCTCACATGTATGCTTGTGTGGTTAGTATGTGTGCTTGTGTTTTCTTGAATATAATATGCCAATGAAGTTGTATGTTTGTCGCTCATTTGATGTACTTCCAAGCATGCAATCTTATATGTGAAATATATGTGTAAGTTTTATTTTGTACATGTGAATTTAGAAGCATGATACTCCTGGAAATAAGTGCTACTTAAGTCTGATTAAATTATTACATAAATCCTTTCATTACAAGTGGCATGAGTAAGGGACCATTCTAAACCCAACGGTTTGAGGTCTTCCCTTGCGAGGGCTGAGTGCGGCCTTAAATCTCATTTTCCTGGTTCACACCGGGTGGTGACTCCATTATTCTCCAGTTTAGTCCCCCGTGGCTACTCCGTACTCTCGACCGGGCCGCGAGCCCGGGACAGCATGCGTCGTCCAGATTCCTGTGTCCCACAGTCTGGCGACTCCACTGGGGATAGAGAATCGGCCCCGAAATATTGGCTTGTAATGTTTGGATTTATGTTTTAATTGACCGTGTCTATAGTGGATAAAATGAGGGTTTAATCAAAGGCATTTTGAGGCTAGGTAATGGTTTGGTGTCTTCCTTCACTCACTACCTTTCTAGAAGGAAAAGCTGTGAAGGCACCTAGATAGCCATCTACTCGTAGCCTATTGTGATGGACTAATTTGGAGGACTCGTTGTTTATTCCTGACACCAAGCGATAAGATCCTAAGAGGCTTGGGTATTTAAGTGAGCCTCGCTCCACCTTCCCTCTGGGGAATCTACAATGAGAAATCCATTTGACAGTCCGTCACACACCATAGCTCATTGGCACGTACCTTAGTGTATAAAAAATGGTGCGCTCACTTGGTTGCTCGAACCCTTGATTGGGGAGACCTAGTTGTGGGCCATCCTTCGCCGATGAGAGCCTTTGTCTACACTCTTGTGAACCCACCCATAGACCGGGATTGTATGGTTAAAGTAACAATTATTTCCTTGAGTATGTGCTTGTGGACCATCCTTATTTGGACGCAGTTGGACCATTGTCAGAAATGCGGACTTGCTGGGCCATTTAAACTGGGGCGAGTTCGTACCTTATGACCATTGGACCCAAAGCTTCTGAAATGTTGATGGGCCATTCTGTAGAAATGATTACGTTATGTTTGCATTATCTTTCTTCTATGCTTGTGTTTGGGAACGTCGTCGTTTGGATCCATTTGGACCATTTGTCATGGGATATGGGCTTGTTGGGCCATTTAAACTGGGACAAGAACGTACCTTATGACGATTGGGCCAAAGGCTTCTAAATATTGATGGGCCATTTTGTGTTTGTGTTCGGAACATTACCATTTGGATTTAGTTGGGCTCCTTGCCATGAGATGTGAACTCGTTGGGCCATTTAAACTGGGACGAGTTCACTCCTATAACAGACCGATTTGTTTGAAAATTTTAGTTGATTTAGTATGTTATATATGTCACATGCATCTCATGCACCCCATGCATACATACATCATGTTAACCCTTGTGTTCTGAAAGCCATCATAGATTCCCGTTGGGTTAGGGAAAAGGGAAGACTCACCAAAATACTGGGAACAGACATGAGTGAATCAGATATTGAGGTATCCCGTATGGATCAGTTGGAAAACGGTCTCGCCAAGGTCATTGAACAGTTGCAAGCCTTGACTACTGCCATGACAAATATGGTTGTGCCCCGTGCTGGGGGAAATTCTGAGAATGTAAGGCGTGATGAGCCTTCGAATGGGTTGGGGGATGATATCCCCACTTTTGATGATGACATGGCAGAGTATGCAACATGCAAAGTGATTGGGTCTCAGGCAGAATTTCAGAAGCTTTGGGATCAGATTGAAACAGTTACCCGCAAAATGAGGGGTAAACATGAAGAGTTGTTAGATTATGGGGCAATGACCTTTGGAGAACAGCTGCCAGCTCAGTTTAAAATGCCGGACATGGCCAAGTTTAATGGGAATGGAGACCCAAGAGTCCATCTGCAGCAATATGTCTCAGTCATGAGTTCAGTGGGCCTATCACAGCGCCAAGTCCAAAAGATGTTTGGGATGTCACTCGATGGGGCACCTGTGGTTTGGTATCATAGCCTTGAGAAGAAGGTTAAGGAAGATTGGAGGGAACTAGCTGATGCTTTTCTAAAGCAGTATGTTACAGACTTGGAGATTGATTTTTCACTCAGAGATTTGGAGAACACTAAGCAGAAGCCGGAGGAGAGCTTCAAAGAGTATGTAGACCGCTGGAGAGGTCAACTTTTGAAAATGCAGACTCGGCCTTCAGAGAAAGACTAGATTAAGATGATTATCAAGGGTACTAAGCCCTCAATTTATGGCAAACTGAGGAGGATTACCTCCATGATTGTGGATTTCCGACAGTTGAGAGAGACTGTTATGGATATTGAAGAAGAGGAGGCTGAAAACAGAAAGTTTTATGGCCAGAATAAAAGAAATTTTGGGGGGCATTCTGAGACCAAGCCCACTACGGCCGAGGTCGCTACCGTCAGAAATAGGCGATTCTCCAATCTTGGTAGACCTATGTCAAAGGTATTCGAAAAGCTAAAGGCGCAAGGACTTCTGGAACCCTTAGAGGCTACACCAATTCCAAACCCTGTACCACCCAACCTTGACCTAAGCCTGTATTGTCACTTCCATCGGAGAAGGGGTCACGAAATTGATAGCTGCACCAGCCTTAGGCACGAGATCCAAAACCTCATTGACTCCCATAAAATACCTGACCCAAAAAGAGAACAACCCAACTCACACAGAAATCCCCTACCCAACTACATGATCAACTCTGGCCTACCCGAAACCCTTGTCCTCCAATCTCTCAACCACTCAGCTTCATTTAATAGGAATAGGGGATGACAACGGTGGAGAACCATAGGCCAATGAAGAAGGCAATGCTGCGAATGATGAAGTTATTCCTCCTAGTTTATTTGATCCTGCATTTTTAATAAAGACATCGATGTTGTCTCTTCGTTCGAACCTCTTCTTAATAACAATAAAGACGTTCGTTTTGCTTACTTAATCTCTTCCTTTCAACCGGCAACATGAGTATATTTGAGAAAAGCATTCAACCTTGGTACTATGAAATTCAGTGATGTTTAGAACGCTAGGAATTCCCGGAAGCAGCAAGCAGAAAAGATATGGTGATCATTCAGAAATTGAGAAATGGGGCAGTGAGACTATCAGACTTGGAAGGGAATGAGTTCACCGAGCCGATTAAAGTGGAAAGGTTGAAGTAGTACTTTGCGTGAGGAGGAATTGGCGGAATACATAACCCAACGGAATAGGAAACACATTCATGCATACATGCATACACGTCATATACATGCAATCTTTGTCTTGTTTCGTATTCACAGGGTTCAAAGAAGAAAAAGAGAAAGCGGCAAAGACAAGCCAATCAGAAGCAGCAACAGTAAAATGTCGTCAGTTTCAGAAATGAATCAGTTTCAGTCTGGGGGGCGGGGCCCATATCAGTTTCAGTTTAAGGATAAGTCCTAGGGTTGAGGCCCATATCAGTTTCAGTTTGGGGATGAGTCCCAGGGTTGAGGCCCATATCAGTTTCAGTTTGTGGATGAGTCCCAGGGTCGAGGCCCACATCGTCAGAGTTTTGGAATGAATCCGGGAATGAATCCCAGGATCGAGGCCCATATCAGCAGTTTAAGAATGAAGAAGCCAAGAATGGCACTCCGAGAATGGAGCACAGTTCGAGAATTAACAATCCGAGAATGGAGCAGAATCCGAGAACGGAGCGGAGTTCAAGAATGAACAAGCCAATAATGGCAATCAGAGTTTGAGAATGAACACTCCGGGAATGGAGACATCATAGCGGTTTCTGCCGAGTATGGCATTATGGGGACGAGGCCCATATTACATCAGAACAGTTTCTGCCGGGTAGGAAATTCTGGGGGCGAGGCCCATATTACACCAGATCAGTTTCTACCGGGTATGGCATTCGGGGGCCGAGGCCCACATTACATCAGAACAGTTCAGCCGAGAATGGCACTCCGAGAATGGAGATTAGGTCCGGGGATGGACAGCTCGGGAATAAGCACGCCGAGAATGGCACTCCGGGAATGGAGATCGGCTCGGGAATGGACCACAACACGGCAACGGTTCGGAAATGGACCACTCTCATACCAGCAACGGTTCAGAAATGGACTATCTCTCATCTGCAACGGTTCGGAAATGGACCACTCTCATATCAGTCCCGGTTCGGAAATGGACCATTACCTCATCTCGCCGAAAATGGCACTCCGAAAATGGAGCACGGTTCGGAAATGGACCATTATCACATCTCGCCGAGAAGGGCACTCCGAAAATGGAGCACGGTTCGAAATGGACCATCATCTCATCTCGCTGAAAATTGCACTCTGAAAATGGAGCACGGTTCGGAAATGGACCAAGGAAGGCCTAACCCATCGGAATATGATACATATACATGCATACATGCACACATATCACATACATGCGATGTTTGTTTTGTGTTCGCAGGTTTGTAGCGGCAAAGACCATCTCATCAAATAACAGTTCATAAATGAGCCACATTCTCTCACAGCACGGTTCGGAAATGGACTGCTACCACAACAGATGCCGAAAATGGCGCTCCAAAATGGAGCAGACACAGCAAACGCCGAAAATGGCACTCCAAAAATGGAGCACCCACAACAGACGCCGAAAATGGCACTCCAAAATGGAGCACTCACAACAGATGCCGAAAATGGCGCTCCAAAATGGAGCACCCACAACAGACGCCGAAAATGGCACTCCAAAATGGAGCACCCACAACAGACGCCGAAAATGGCAGTCCAAAATGGAGCACTCACAACAGATGCCGAAAATGGCGTTCCAAAATGGAGCACACAAAGCAAAGGCCGAAAATGGCGTTCCAAAATGGAACACACACAGCAAATGCCGGAAATGGGGCTCCAAAATGGAGCACACACACAAAAGATGCCGAAAATGGCGTTCTAAAAATGGAGCACGATTCGGGAATGAACCAGGGGTCGCAGCACCTCACCACAAAATCAACTCAACTCAACACATGGTAAGTCAAGTGGCAGCTGGCGAGCCAGGTAAGTGAAAATGCATTGCATAACATTGATAGGATTGTCACTGTTACACATTACACAAGTCCCATCAAAGTGGGGGCGACTGTAGGCACTGCATTTTTGCACATAAGTCCCTATGATGAGTCTCATTTGGAGACACTACCTTTTAAGTCACGGAGGTCACGGAAAACGGACATCGAAAGGGGAAATTCAGAATAAACAATGTTCACTGTTTTCGTTCGTGCTGCGTTCGTGTATACGTTCGAACTCCAAACAGATTACGGACGTTCGTGCCGCGTTCGAGGAGGCGTTCGAACGGTGTCGGTAATTCTGGTTTTGCTGCTAGCCTCATATTAAGCCCAATTCGCCCAAGCCTTGGCCAAGCCCACTTAAAACACATATTTAACATATAGTGAAATCAAAACAAATCTAAAACTCACATATCAAATTAAAATAAACATTAAAATCAATCAAATATTTTAATTCCTTAATTAAGATATTCACCCACCAATTACACAAGATTCCTTCCTAATCTAAACCAATTTTGTCCCCCCTCAATCTAATCATTTCCTTGCTCAACACCAAATCAAATCCCTTCCTTGTGAGACAAGGTGAAACCCTAGCCCTTCTCTATATAAACAACCCCAAACCAAGACATGCATCCTCTAGCTTATACAGATAACTCACACAAAAATCACAACAATAGCCTTATCCACTCACGGCAATAGCAACAAGAAGAACATAAGCAATTCCCTTAATCTCCTTCACTCCATAACCGAAAACAGCAGCCCCCTAAACCTCTACCCATCACCGAAAATCTCCCCCATACAGCAGCCCTCCATCACCGAAAATATACCTCCAAACAGCAGCCCAAACACACCCCAAACAGCCCTTGTCCCAAAACAGTCCCTAAAATCCCTTAAAACAGTAACATAAACTGCACTTATAACCCTTGAAATAACCACACAAAACTACACTAAAAAACCACGAAAAAACACTCGAAACAGTTCGTTGAAACAGCAAAACAGATGACCTGAACAGTGAGTAGCAAAGCAGAGACCGAACAGCAGCAGAACGGAGATCGAACAACAGCAAAACGGAGACCAGACGGCGAGCAAAGCAGCAAACCAGTGAGCTAAGACGCTGAACCAGTGAACCGGAAGAATAAGGAGCTTTTACCCCTACCGATTTCCGCGAAACGCAAGTCCGAAGACGACTTAAAAGGTTAGACCTGAGGGTACTTTCCACACTCATCTTTATTCGATTTTTGTTATTTATTTTGACTACATTTCAATTATTTGTTGAATCTTGTGTGTGTATGATGCGTGTTGTGGGTATTGGATGAATGAAAGAATGTCGTCTCTTGTGGTATATAGGATGGAAACCCAGACGTAAATTCCGTAGCCGAATCCGAATGGACGGTAGTGCGGTCTGTACTTGGGATACAACTCCACGTACCGCTTGAGTAAACGGCACCTTCTTTTGTTTAATGTTGCTTTGATTTATTTATTTATTGTTCGTCACTTGAATTCTGCATGTTGCTTATTTACGTACGATTCAATCGAGCGCATGGGCTTAGTAAGTGGAATGAAAGATCCCCTATGGGGAGGGGTTAAAGCCCTTTACCACGATGCTTCGCCGCGCCGGTTGATGTGTGTTCGGTTGAATGCAAGACACGTTCAATCGGGCATACTACGTTTGATATTATTCCTTTTAATTCTTTGTATGCATGATTCAATCGAGCGCATGGGCTTAGTAAGTGGAATGAAAGATCCCCTACGGGGAGGGGTTAAAGCCCTTTACCACGATGCTTTGCCGCGTCGGTTGACGTGTGTTCGGTTGAATGCAAGACACGTTCAATCGGGCATACTACGTTTGATATAATTGCTTTTAATTCTTTGTATGCATGATTCAATCGAGCGTATGGGCTTAGTAAGTGGAATGAACGATCCCCTACGGGGATGGGTTAAAGCCCTTTACCACGATGCTTTGCCGCGCCGGTTGATGTGTGTTCGGTTGAATGCAAGATACGTTTAATCGGACATACTGAGCTTGACATTGTTGCCTTTATTCTTTGTGTTGCATGCATCAGGTCTGGTTCCGTTCGAACGCGTTCCCGAACGCTACACGAACGCGAACCTTCTGTTTACCGTTCGAACGCGTTTTCAAACGCTACGCGAACGCGCACCCACTGAACTGAGTCATTTCCATCAGATTTCATACATAGTTTTCCTAGTAGCTATCCCCATATGTATGAATACAATGTGTTTAATGTATTACAATTCATATACCTATGTCATGATAACATTTGAGTATTATTTCTTGTGGAATATCGGATGGAAACCCAGACATAAATTCCGTAGCTGATTCCGAATGGACGATAGTACGGTCTGTACTTGGGATACAATTCCACGTACCACTTGAGGAGGTGCTCACATGTATGCTTGTGTGGTTAGTATGTGTGCTTGTGTTTTCTTGAATATAATATGCCAATGAAGTTGTATGTTTGTCGCTCCTTTGATGTACTTCCAAGCATGCAATCTTAGATGTGAAATATATGTGTAAGTTTTATTTTATACATGTGAATTTAGAAGCATGATACTCCTGGAAATAAGTGCTACTTAAGTCTGATAAAATTATTACATAAATCCTTTCATTACAAGTGGCATGAGTAAGGGACCATTCCGAACCCAACGGTTTGAGGTCTTCCCTTGCGAGGGGTGAGGGCGGCATTAAATCTCATTTTCCCGGTTCACACTGGGTGGCGACTCCATTATTCTCCGGTTTAGTCCCCCGTGGCTACTCCGTACTCCCGACCGGGCCGCGAGCCCGGGACAGCATGCGTCGTCCAGATTCCTGTGTCCCACAGGGCGCTAACCAAGTTTGCTTTCAAATATATTTTGATTAAGCATGTTTTGAGAAATGGTTTAGAAAAGTGATGATTAAAAATATATGATTTTATGATTTTGGAGGCATGGGGAAAAACTCACCTCAGGCTGAACTTATGGAATTAACAGATAACATGTGCACATGTAGAGCAGGACTAGGGGCAACGATACTTAACGTCCCCAGATCCTAGATTCAGGGCTATGAGGATGGCGATATGTAACACCCCTAGACTCTAGTTCCATGGCATAGGGGACGACGATATGTAACGCCCGATACCACTAGTTAGGTGTATGGGGGGACAGTGATACGTAACGCCCCCATGCGTCAGGTTTTCAACAGACATTCAGATATAAATTTTGTAGAAACAAATTTTCAGAGACATACTTATAGAAAAGATGGTTTTAGGAAAGAGTTTTCATAAGAAACTATTTTATGAGAATTTCATAGATTTACAGACCATAAGCTGTTTTCAAAAAAGTTTTTGAGAAAGAAAGTTGTTTTTTCAGATAATGAAAGAGATTTCAGAAGAGATTATTTGAGATGAATTTGGTTTTAGAACCAAGGATTTTCAAAAAGAATTTAATTTTTTTTTAAACCGTTCACTCACTAGATCGTTCAAACGATCTAACCCCACCACTCCGAGTTTTTTTGTTTTGCATGTATACCGGAGGATGAGCTCGAGAGGACGAATACTGATGGCAGTCACTAGAGGGTTTGAGCCAGGTCGAGTCGGAGTTGTATTGCAGTCAGAGGCTAAGTAAAGTCATGTGTCTTACATGTTGTTTAGTAGAGATTGAGTATGTTATTGTGTTAAAAATGTTCATTATCAGAATTATAATATGAAGTACTGTTGAGTACATCGTATGAGTATTTGAGATGCATTCCATGTTATCAAGTTGGGCAATAGTCCCTATGCATGAGTTTATGTATTAGATAAGATTAGTAGAGTTGAGCAGACTTATAAGGTCAGAGCTCGGGGGATAGTACGACCTATTTCCTGTTGGTAGCATCTCATGGAGGGAAATGTTATAATTAGTTAATATATGTTCCTTAATAATCGCTAATCTAATTAAGGTTGGGATTGATAAAATTTTTGTACTTGATATTACCTTTTCAAATAGATATTTTATTATGCCTTAATAACTATCATCAATAGGCAACTCGCTGTCATGATTACATATTCTAATTCCATATGCATGCCTTATCAAAGGAAATGTATAGTTACTTTATAGTTTTATTATTTCAATTATCAACATTCCAAGCCATACACATTTATACGAAAATATTTTTAATCAAGTAAGGTGTCATATTTCATTAGAGACAATGAAGTTAATTTATGCTCAGCTGAAATGCGTTGTGGAAGCATCTCATCCATTTGAACTCTTCTTTTAAAATATATTTTGCTAACATATAAGAGAACATTTTCTATTATACATAAGTAATATTAAATAAAATAAATAAATAAATGAACACAAAATAAATAACAATAAATAAAAAAAATTATAAAATTTATTAAACAAATAAAGAGAATAGATAAATAAAGAAGTAATTTGCTGTATCTCATCTTTTATTCTTGAATAATTATTTATTAATACAAATATTGTTGCTAATCTTTATCCCATTGAGGCCTACTTGCGATATAATAATTGAGTAGAAAGATTAGATTTAAAAAGTGATGGCAAATCTCAGAGGTAACAACTTGAAGACGAAAATGCTCTTGTGCAATTTATTAATAGGGAAAGGGTTCATCTTGATATTCTCAAATGCAAAGGTTATTTTTATATTTTAAGATTTTGAACATAACATAATTTTATAATAAAAAAAATTAGAGTAATTAGTTTTTAGTTATTTGATGGGAATAATATATATATATATAAGAAAAAAAAAAAAAAAAAAAAAAAGAGAACATAAATGATGTCTAATCTGTCTATGTATAGGACCGACTCTGAATTGAGTTAAATATTCTATCCATATGTTCTCTGTTATCCATTAAAATATAACACAAAATCGTTTATGTGATTCCCCACTACTCATGTTCCCTGCAGCCTCTAAATTCTTAAGCTAGACTAGATAAGAATTTGGGACTTAATTCTATTGATTTATTTATTTATTGCTGTTATGTTTTAAAGAGTTGACATGAAACTACTAAAAGTTGGCACTTTTATATTGGGTTATTAAAGATAATATGGAGCCATGAAAGATTCCAGGCAAGCAAAAAATGAGATGTTGAAGAAGACCATGGCATTATCTCAAAAACACTTGTTGGTAGAAGTGTTTTTTAACTAATATGCGAAACTAATATCAACTTTTCAAAGTGTTTTATTTGTTCAAGAAATATTAAATGTGTTATTCCTTTATTATAGGATTTATTTAGAGCTACACTATCTGTTTGTAATTAATTAGGATAAAATCAACACATTGTAGTAAGAACTCATGAATTAAATGATTGGGATGTTAAACTAATATATAGTGTATTTTTCCTATAAATATTTATTAATCCATTAAATGAAAAAAGTATAATTCATCTTCATGATGTTGGATGAGTCAACAAATATTAACTCACTTGATTAAGACATCGCAATTTCATAAATTAGGTATTGGATTCGATTCTTCACAATAGCAGAAATGAATAAAAAACGTACACAAATATTTGTTATTTTTCGGACCTGAGTCTATTAGCCTATTAGTCTTATTCTCACGAGATTCAGATATTATACTATTCGTCTTAAGACATTATTCTTATCTCCTTCGGACCATAATCAATCGTTAATCTGTCTGAAGGCTATTATATCGAAAAATGCCTGAAGGGCATTGTTATCCCTACTGATTTGAAAACAAATTGTAGTATAAGACAATAATTGACACAAAGTAAACTTTTGCAGGAAAAAAGATGCACATAATTGAGATAGGGCATTGCTATAGTGATGGTGGCATGTGGGTACCCTATTATGTTTACCATCTGTGGAAGGTGAAATGACTCAAATCAAGGGCTTACACTCAAATAATTTCAGGGTGCAAATTAAATTCTTGTGACCAACTGAAGATTTTCCACTAATTTTTTTACCTAGGGATCCGATCCAGATATTTGCTCGCAAAATTCTTGTGAGCAATTGAAGATTTCCCACTAATTATTTTAGCAAGGGATCTGATCAAGATATGCTTGTGATTAAGGTGTAAAGAGTCCACATCTTTTAATATTTTAAGTGATAACATGCCGAATTCCTCTTCTATCAATGCTTAGACATACCATATATATATATATATATATATATATATATATTTTTTTTTTTAATTTTTACAGCTCATGAATATGCTTTGTTTTTATTAATCATTAGCTCAGTGGAGGTTCAAAATTCCTAGCCCCACATGGTCTTAAAGAAAGCACCAAAAGTTTGAAAACAAAAAATAAAGAAAGCAAATTTTAGTTTGCCTTTCTTTTCTTTATCTTCAATATACAACATAAATAGCTAGTGTCACGTCCCAACATATTTGCTCCCTACATGATGATTTTTGGTGTGACGACACACCTATTTCGGTCAACATGGTTTGGTATTGGACCAATATTTGAGGAGTATTTCAGCTCATGAGTTACAGTATAAAGCTCGTTGGAATGCCTTATTTTGGGGTCTTATTTCGGAATTCAAACTCTTAAGGCTGACTTGGGGCCTTATTTAGGGAATCTCATCTTATTTAAGAAAGTATTTTTGTCTTCTAAATAATATAAAGGAGTTGCATGTATTGTGTTTCTTTTATTAGCTAAATTCTTCCTTGTTGTAGTAGGATTACTAGCATTAAATATTTTGTTACCTTATAGAAGGAAAGAAAACCTCCAAGGTTAGCACCTCATTGGATTCGGACTCACTAGCCCGCCTCGGATTCGCTCAATCAGTTTCTATTTCAAACCTTAGCCTCGGCCCAAACCCGCACACTACAAGAAATTACAGTTTTAGCGACGGAATTTAGCGACGGAATATTCCATTTCAAAATGTAGCGACGGAATTGAGACGGAATTGAAACGGATAATGATATTAGGGACGAAATTTAGCGACAAAAAAAATTTCATCTCTAAATTAGAGACGGAAATGAAAATCCGTCGCTAATTAGAGACGGATTACTATTCCGTCGCTAATTTTGTTTAGAAACGGAATTTTTCCGTCGCTAATCCGTCGCTAATTAGAAACGGAATTCAAATTCCGTCTCTAATTAGAAACGAAATTTCAATTCCGTCGCTAATTTTAAATTTAATTTTTTTATTAATTAGAAACGGAATTGTTCCGTCGCTAATTAGAAACGGAATTGATATTCCGTCGCTAATTAGAAACGGAATTTCAATTCCGTAGCTAATTAGAAACGAAATTTCAATTCCGTTTCTAATCTTTAATTTTTATTTTTATTTTAAATTTTTTTGTTAATTAGAAACGGAATTTTTCTGTCGCTAATTAGAAACGGAATTAAAATCCGTCTCTAATTAGAAACGAAATTTCAATTCCGTCGCTAATTTTAAATTTAATTTTAATTTTAATTTTTTTATTAATTAGAAACGGAATTGTTCCGTCGCTAATTAGAAACAGAATTGATATTCCGTCGCTAATTAGAAACGAAATTCAAAATCCGTCGCTAATTAGAAATGGAATTTCAATTCTGTCGCTAATTTTAAATTTTATTTTTATTTTAAATTTTTTTTGTTAATTAGAAACGAAATTGTTCCGTTTCTATTCCGTCGCTAATTTTTAAAATTTTCAATTCCCCCGCACTTTATTTCTTTCGGCTCCACTTTTTTTTTTTAAAAAAAATAGAGACGGATTTTCCGTCTCTAAATGAAAACGGAATATCTATTCCGTCGCTAAATTTCGTGAAATTTCAAAAAATTTCCCACCTTGTGAAAATTTCAAAAGTATACAAAACTTACAAATTTTCCCGCTTCTCTTATTTTTTTTCATCTATATATACATCATAATCTTTTTAACTCTCAACTCCAATATACCATCCAAAATTTTCTTACTCAATTCCATATACCATCAAATTTTTCATTACCTCAACTCTCATTATCAATTTCTCATTTTTCTTATCCCCTCTTTTAAAATTTCTTAAGAAACAAACGGTGGACGTTTCGTAAATGGATGGTGGTGTGTCGAAGCTCGCGGTGGACATTACGGTATCTTGTATAATTTAATATGTATATATAACAATTAAAAAAATCCACTTTTTAAAAATTTTATACCATTCAAAATTTTTAAAATTTTCCCTTATCTAAAATTTATAAATTTCATATCTCTACAATTTATAAATTTTTCATATCTATATAATTATTAAATTTCCAACCTCTCTAAAATTTAAAAAAATTTTCCTTTCTAAAATTTTAAATTTTTTCTTTTCTAAAATTATAAAATTTTTTCATTTCTAAAATTTTAAAAGTTTCATATATTTTTAAAATTTTAAATTTCCCGCCTCTCTAAATTTTTAAAATTTTCGTTTTTTATTTTTATTTTTTCAAAAAAAAAAAATATAGCTACGGAATAGCTACGGAAATATTCCGTTGTTAAATATTTTTAAAATTTTAAATTTCTCGCCTCTCTAAAATTTTAAAATTTTTAATTTTTTTTCAAAAAAAATTTATAGCTACGGAAATATTCTATCGCTAAATATTTTTAAAATTTTAAATTTCCCGCCTATCTAAAATTTTAAAATTTCAGTTTTTAAATTTTTTTTTTCCTAAAAATTATAGAAACGGAATTTCCGTCGCTAAATAGCGACGGATGGAAATTCCGTCTCTAATTAGAAATGAAATTTTCTGTTGCTATTTAGCGACGGAATACTAACCGTCGCTAATTAGAGACGGACATTCTGTCGCTATATAGAGACGGAATTTCCATCCGTCGCTAACTTTAGCGACGGATGATATATTTCCGTCACTATTTTTTTTGCGACCAACAAAATAGAGACGGAATTTTTCCGTCGCTTATGGCCAATTAGCGACGAATTAGCTACGGATATTTTCGTCGCTATTTGGCAGTTTTCTTGTAGTGGCAACCTGTACGTGCCAAATTTGGGCCAAGGACAAAACCGTCTTTCACTTCGAACACAGTACCAAGTGAGGCCCAAAAATATAACTCAGCCCATTAAACTCTAAACCATTTACAAAAACAAAATGACAAACCCTTTTAACTTTTTCTCTCTTTTCCCCAACAAAGAATATATCCCCACATGCAAATTATATTCCCACCGAAAGCAGAGACAATAAGCATGTTATGGGGACCCATTTCCCATGTGCTGACTAGAGAATTCACCTTTCTCCACCTATAAAATGAAGCATAATTCATGAAGTTAAAGGGGGGAGCTTCTCAACTCTGAGGGGGGCTTCACTTCTCACATTAAAGCTTATGCTTTCTGGCACTAACTCTTTCAAAGCTCACCATCCCCTTATTCACTTACCACCGCCCTCACGGCCACCCGAAGAGTTAAAGGTAACATCAAACCTTACTTTCACATTTACATATTTACTGCTCATTTCATACTACTGACTTGAGCGTCGGAGTGCCCCCGGTACCCACCACACCGGTGGGTAGTCTACTCCCGCTCACTCTACCTTTGTATTGCAGGATCACTAATGCCCCCAACCTACAAATTCTGATTGAGGACCTCGGCCGAAAACCAGCGTCCACAATTTGGCGCCCACCGTGGGGCCTTAGCGATTCATAGCAAGCAAAGACCACTCAGTCTACAATCCTTACAAACAAACACCAGATCCTATGGTGGCATAATCAGCCACTCTACAAAACAGTTACAATCAATGGAAGATTAAAACTTATCCATGTAAAACCCCAGTACTAATCTCCAATAGTATCTGGAACATAATTCATTCTTCGGCCACTCAAAGGCGTGAGGCTACAACTCTTTTCAACTATCTTATCAACCCAATTTCTTAGAAGCATTCAAGAATATGGAAAGTGAAAATCCACCATCAGACGACTATCCATTTAATCAACAAAGAAGCCATCATATTTCTCCAGCCGACCAATCACGGCAAGTCACATCTTCCATGTGAAAGGAAATGTTGGAGTAATTCACTCCAGTCTACCTGAAGTCGAACTATCAATAAGGAAAAGCTTAATCGGGATAACATCAACACTTTTTCCCTAAAAGCATCAACTCCATACTACATGGATGGATTATCACTACCTCAGGACAACATGGGAAAATTATCATTGATGGAATGTCATCTATTCCAGCAGACTTGAAAGATGACATGAGTGGATAATTATCTTCTTCAGACGATAGAGATAAATCCTAATCTTCTTCATACGACATGAAATGTGTGTCGTCCGCTTCAGACGATGCTAATAGGATTGTCATCCCATTCAGAGGACGTGGAAGGATTGCCATCTGCTCCTGTTAACATGAAAAGTTCTTCATCTCCTTCAGACTACGTGAAAGGTGGATGGCTACCAACTTCAGGTTACATGGAAAACTCCCATCTCTCATAGACTACTTGAAATGATTATCAACTCCTCTAGACTAAGTCAAAGGTTAGTCATCATCTCCATGCTACGTTGATTTAATATTGCCAACTTCATACTACATATGAAATATTTTATCATGCCTAGTAGAATGAAAATTTTCTTGGACCTCATTTGGTCCATTCGACCAACCTATATCAGGTTAGGTAGTATGGAAATTCTATGTGACTTTCATCAAAGTTCATTCTATTGCAGTATCATTGACCTTATTCAAGTCTTGTATAATTAGTAATGACTTTCATAAGCATTCCTCTCTTCCATACTACATATGAGGATAGTCATCTCCACACTACGTGTGGAGATTATCATCCACTCTAGACTACATGGATGGATTTCCATAAACTCTAGAAAGTATTGGAAAAGCCTCATGAACTTTCATCAGGTTCATTCGACCCTAGTCTCATGACCATCATCAGGCCAAATGAAAATTTTCTTGGACCTCATTTGGTCCAATCGACCAACCTTTATCAAGTTAGGTAGTATGAAAAACCTTCGTAAACCTTCATCAAGTCTAGTAGAGTGGTGATTCTCTTTGACATGCATTAGTTTCATTCGACCGTATCTCATGGACCTTTGTCAGTTCCATTCGAACATAGTGTCTTAGACTTTCATCAAGTCAATTTGTCCCAATCGACATCTACATGTGTAGCTTGGGACTTGTTGTGAATCTTATGCATGTATGGATTGAAGCTTGATGTTTGTCCCAATCGACAACTACATGTGTAGCTTGGGACTTGTTGTGGATCTTATGCATGTATGACTTGATGATTGATGTTTGTCCCAGTCGACATCTACATATGTAGCTTGGGACTTGTTGTGGATCTTATGCATGTATAGCTTGATGCTTGATGTTTTTCCCAATCGACATCTACATGTGTAGCTTGGGACTTGTTGTGGATCTTATGCATGTATGGCTTGATGATTGATGTTTGTCCCAATCGGCATCTACATGTGTAGCTTGGGACTTAATGTGGATCTTATGCATGTATGACTTGATGCTTGATGTTTGTCCCAGTCGACATCTACATATGTAGCTTGGGACTTGTTGTGGATTCTATGCGTGAATGGCTTGATGATTGGTGTCTGTCCCAATCGACATCTACATGTGTAGCTTGGGACTTGTTGTGGATCTTATGCATGTATAGCTTGATGCTTGATGTTTTTCCCAATCGACATCTACATGTGTAGCTTGGGACTTGTTGTGAATTCTATGCGTGTATGGCTTGATGATTGGTATTTGTCCCAATCGACATCTACATGTGTAGCTTGGGACTTGTTGTGGATATTATGCATGTATGGCTTGATGCTTGATGTTTGTCCCAATCGACATCTACATGTGTAGCTTGGGACTTGTTGTGAATCCTATGCGTGTATGGCTTGATGCTTGGTATTTGTCCCAATCGACATCTACATGTGTAGCTTGGGACTTGTTGTGGATCTTATGCATGTATAGCTTGATGCTTGATGTTTTTCCCAATCGACATCTACATGTGTAGCTTGGAACTTGTTGTGAATCCTATGCGTGTATGGCTTGATGCTTGGTATTTGTCCCAATCGACATCTACATGTGTAGCTTGGGACTTGTTGTGGATATTATGCATGTATGGCTTGATGCTTGATGTTTGTCCCAATCGACATCTACATGTGTAGCTTGGGATTTAATGTGGATCTTATGCATGTATGACTTGATGCTTGATATGTGTCATATATGACATCTACATGTGTATCTCGGGGCTTAAAGAAAAACCCAGTCGACATAACACCTCATTAACTTGAGACTAATTAAGAATTACTTAGTTAACATCTCAACGTGTAGCTTGGGGCGTAACATTAATCCCAATCGACACTACACGTTTGTAGTGTGGGACTTATTGATGATCACAACCGACATCATCTAGTCCGTAGTTTGGGGATTATCCTGACCTTCATCGGGTTCAGTCGACTGGGAACATTCCCCATGGCTCATGTAGAGTCAAGTTGAAGACCTGGCCTTCATCTGGTCCAGAAGACATTGTAGACTCCCCTGGTCATTTGACCCGTAGTATGGGGATTATCCTGACCTTCATCGGGTTCAGTCGACTGGGAACATTCCTCGTGGCTCATGTAGAGTCAAGTTGAAGACCTGGCCTTCATCTGGTCCCGAAGACATTATAGACTCCCCTGGTCCTTTGACCTGTAGTATGAGGATTATCCTGACTTTCATCAGGATCAATCAACTGGGAACATTCCCCATTAGCTCATGTAGAGTCAAGTAGAATACCTGGCCTTCGTCTGGTCAATGCGACATTAAAAGACTCATCTGATCTTTGGACCCGTAGTATGGGGATTATCCAGACCTTCATCAGGTTCAGTCGACTAGGAGCATTCTATGTTTCTTGTAGAGTTAAGTTGAAGTTTTAAACTTCAGCTACTTCAAAAGACATAGAAGACATCTAGTATCAGCATCAAATCTCTGATGATATACTCGACATATTACTCTTTGATTCAAAGACTCTTTGACTTAAAGAGTAGGGAACAAACTGTACGTGCCAAATTTGGGCCAAGGACAAAACCGTCTTTCACTTCGAACACAGTACCTGTTAGGTTTATATCTAGGTCCCAAGATCAAACAAGCAATGAAATCATGTATGAATACATCAACGGAGGTAGCTGAATACTCACATCGATCGGTTGAGACGATTTGAAGACGAATGAAGCCAAAACTCCACTGCCTTGGTCACGCCCACTGCTGCAGAATTGCTCACTGTTTTGGGCAGTTTTGGATCCAATTTTGAAGCTCCAAACTTCGTCGAATGGATCCCGCCTCATGGGTGAACCTCCATAACACCTTCGCAAGTCTCGTAAGTGTGCTAGCACTTGTGTTTTGCAACAAAAACACACTCATGCTCCCCTATTGCTCACGGAAGTGAGCTGAAAGGAAAGAAGAAAGAGAGCCCTTTGGGCATGAGATGTGAGAGAGAAAATGGAGAGAAAAATGTGTTAAGTTAGTCAAAGCATTTTCCAAAAATGGTTTATATTATTTTCCAAGAAAATATATTTTAAACAATTACCAAATAATATTAAAATAATCAAAAGGTAAATGTCTCACCAACTAACACTATTTCACCAAAACACATCACTATTCATTTTGACTTTATTAAAGTGACTTGATGTGTGTCTATCAATCAATCAATCACATCAATCAATCACATCACTCAAAGTGACGTTTGATTTGACGCTTGATGTGACGAATGACTTGACGCTTGATGTGACTTGCGTTGCCGCACTCGAATTCGAAATACGAATGCGCTCGCAATCACACTCGGGCTCAGTTTCGCTAATTCCTAATTAGCGAGTTTTCCGTTCCGTCATAATTTAATGATTACGCCTAGCGAATTCACTATTCACGTCGCTAACGAATTAATTCTAAATTAATTCGTTCGCCCGAATTAAAATCTAATTTTAATTCCGCGTCGAAATCTAATTTCGTTTAATATATCGAATATATTAATTTACCGATTAATTCCAAATTAATCATTCTCTCTCTTTAGACGATATTTTATCCTAGATAAAATATCTCCGTAATTAATCCTAGATTAATTTTCTCTTTCTTCTATATATCCCAGATTATTAATGAGTGCGAGTTATGCCGTCATCGGTGCATTATCGGGAAGCGACCCATGAGATCCCCGGATAGTCGGCAGTAAATACGATCGTCGGAGTATCCGAATCACGTACGTACCAAGTACTACGTTCTACCGATTTACGAGACAAGATCGGCTTCTAGCAAAGCACGAAGTCTACCCAATTCTCCGGTCATATTCATCTAAGAATATTTAAGATCTATATCAAGCGTAGTATACCAAGTATCGTGTATATTGGCCCAGTATCGGATAGTCACATGCTAGGGCTGGGCTGGATAAGTGTTTGCCCCGTCCGAAGCACATGTCGGATGTCTGGTAACTAGTCTCTATAATCGGATATACATGACCTTGTCATAATATCCCGATGGCCGGCCAGCACTTAAGAGCACTAATACCGTATCCTGCGTGACATCATCTCCACTATGACTGGAGTGATACTTCCGTCTTGACATCACACCAATACTCTACGATTCTCAATATGCCCAGTATTGGCGTACACAGAACCGGTTAGAGTCCTGGACGACCTCAACTAAAGCATATTGATTGTCGTAAGCATTAGCGGTGTAAGTCTCAGGTTAAGACCATACACACCTACCCTGATGTCGGACTCCCATAGACACATAGTCATAATACCAATGGGATTCCGAGGGGTCTATCCAGAGCGAAGCTGTTTCCCGTACCATCGGTGAAACACAACCTCCTATCGCACTTGCATGAGTATCCAATACCCAAATATATGAGAACTATGCTGTTGTGCCCTCACAACGCGCACAAGTGCAATACTAGCCTATTCCGCATTATCGATATCCAGTCTCGATAATACTACGACTAGGGATATTTAATGATTAATCCCTCGTGGACTGATACTGTCTCATATCATCTCAATCCAGGAACTAATCATATGGACCTCTCTTCATTTATATATCTAAGGTGATCTAATCACAAATGATGAGAGTGCAATTTCCTTGTCACATAGTTAATTTGTACAACAACACTATGATCTGTACAAATAGTGACGCTATGGGTCATATTATCCAACAGTACCAAGTGAGGCCCAAAAATATAACTCAGCCCATTAAACTCTAAACCATTTACAAAAACAAAATGACAAACCCCTTTAACTTTTTCTCTCTTTTCCCCAACAAAGAATATATCCCCACATGCAAATTATATTCCCACCGAAAGCAGAGACAATAAGCATGTTATGGGGACCCATTTCCCATGTGCTGACTAGAGAATTCACCTTTCTCCACCTATAAAATGAAGCATAATTCATGAAGTTAAAGGGGGGAGCTTCTCAACTCTGATGGGGGCTTCACTTCTCACATTAAAGCTTCTGCTTTCTGGCACTAACTCTTTCAAAGCTCACCATCCCCTTATTCACTTACCACCGCCCTCACGGCCACCCGAAGAGTTAAAGGTAACATCAAACCTTACTTTCACATTTACATATTTACTGCATATTTCATACTACTGACTTGAGCGTCGGAGTGCCCCCGGCATCCACCACACCGGTGGGTAGTCTACTCCCGCTCACTCTACCTTTGTCTTGCAGGATCGCTAATGCCCCCAACCTACAAATTCTGATTGAGGACCTCGGCCGAAAACCAGCGTCCACACAACCCATGAAAGCCTACGAAATCCATCCACATGCCCAAAGCCTATCTACCCTCAAACCCAACCGGCCCATTTATCCTCAAACCACACACCCAAGGACCATAAAAACCCACACGCCCAAGCCTTCCCTAAATAAATATCCCATGCAAAACACATGTGCAAAATCCCCTCAAATCACCTTCCAATTTAAAGAGATTGTGAATCCCATCCTCACCAAATTTAGAGATTTTGTTCCCTAAATAAATTAAGAAAATATCTCCCATATTGACTTGATTTATTTCCTTGCTTAGGAGATCCATTGTCACTATAAATTGGAGACAAAATCACCAAGAGAAACCCTAGAGATTCACGCAGCAAGACAAACAAACAAACCAAAGACTCTCTCTCTCAACCACACATGGCTTCACACTTGAAAGAGATAGACTTCCTCTTATTCTTTATTCAGCCACCAAGAAACAACTAAACAACAAAGACACACACACACAAAAGACACACACACGAAAAAACACTCAAAAACACACACGCCACTCACACACACTCACACGGCAACAAGACACACACACACGGCAAAATACTCACAAACACACACACGCCACTCACGCACACCCACACAGCAAAGAAAAACAAAGCAACAAGCAACCAAACCTTTAGCCCTCACCGACCAAACAACAACAAACCCTTCTGCCCTCCACCGAACAACAAGGCAACACAATAAGCCAAAAGCCAAATACCCCAAATCGACAACAATAAAGTCCTCAAAACCAGCCCTCCACCGAACACCAAACAACATTGCACCGACCAAAACCAACAACCAAATTCCCCACCAAGTAACCGAAACAAATATCCAAAACAGCCCACCAAACTATCAAACAGTCCAAAAAACAGCCCTTATAATCACCGAAAAACAATTAAAAAAAAGTCAGAAAAACCACAGAAAACAGCCCCAAAAATAGTAAAAACAGCAGCCCAAAAACAACCAAAACAGCACCAAAAATAGTGAGTAGAAACCGAATCAGCAAACCAGAAAAACAGCAAGCTTTAATCCTTCCGGCGACGATATAACACACTTCCGAGAAGCAACTTAAAAGTTAAGTCATGAGGGCACCCTTATTCTATTTATTTTTATAGTTCTGGACACGGCATGCTTTGCTGGACGTGAAATACGTCCAGCCGGGTATGAGAAGTTCTACACTAAAGACGGCCAAATTCTGGTCACATTATTTCTTTTTATTTATTTTTCGTTATTTATCTTTTTTATTTATTTATTCCTCGTTATTTTATTATTCCGCACTTAGTTTCGTTATTTATCATTTTTTATTTATCGCATTTATTTTATCATTTAGCTTTTGTCTATTTACTTTTATTGTAATTTTATTATTTCGTATTTTTTTATTGTTTATCTTTATTTTATTATTTCGTATTTATTTTGTGTTATTTATCTTTTTATTTAGTTATTTCCTTTTATTGTCATTTTAATATCCCAACTTTACTTTTATTTATATTTTTCTATATTATTTCGTATCTATTTTCATGTCCGCTTACATTACATTAATGATTGTGTGTATTATCCCTTGCGGTATATCGGATGGAAACCCAGACATAAATTCCGTAGCCGAATCCGAATGGACAGTAGTACGGTCTGTAATTGAGATACAACTCCACGTACCACTCGGGAAATACTAACAAATGTGTGTTTATGTCATTATGGGAGCTATTTTCATGAGAACGTTCGAACGCGTTTTCGAACGCAACTCGAACGCAAGCATTCTGCCTCAGTCCGTTCGAACGCATTTTCGAATGCTACACGAACTTGAACTCTCTGGAACACTTCGTTCGAACATGTTTATGAACGCTACACGAACGAACACACACTGGACAACCTCTTTCTTTATATTTTTATGCATTTTCACCTATTTAGTTATTTATTTTTCATTATGCACTTAATTAATTGCATTTATTATTAACGTTATTACTGTTCTTATAATTTACATTATCGTACTTCTTTATTTAATACACTTTTGGAACTATGTATTTGATTTTATTTATATTCATGTTTATGGGTGTGCAAATTTATGTGTTTATTTGAATTATCTTGCATGAACTTCATAAGACTCGGTTATACCATTGTGTGAACCCGTCCATTATACTGGCATAAGTAAGGGACCATTCTGAACCCAACGGTTTGAGGTCTTCTCTTGCGAGGGGTAAGTGCGGCCTTAAATCTTTTCCCAGTTCACACTGGGTGATGACTCATTTATTCTCCGGTTTAGTCCCCTGCAGGCTACTCCGTACTCTCTACAGGCTGCGAGACCAACAGTGTCATGGTCGCCGAGCATCATAGGCATAGCGGTAAACCCCGCTTCGCTCCTACAGATGGTGACTCCACTGGCGATAGAGAATCGGCCTCGAAATAATTCCTTGTATTGTCCGTGGCTTTGGTTTCCCAAGTCTCATATATTTTGCATACCCCTTTTACCCCGATGGCATTATGTATCCCGAAGTCGCTTTCACTCAAGGCAGTAGATCATTATGTGGCGTCATCACTCATTGGCACGTACCTTAGGGTATAAAAAAAGCTCGCTCATTTGGTCACTCGAACCCTTCAGTGGGGAGAATTAGTTGTGAGCAACCCTGTTGGATAATATGACCCATAGCGTCACTATTTGCACAGATCATTGTGTTGTTGTAGCAAATTAACTATATAATAAGGAAATTGCACTCTCATCATTTGTGATTAGATCACCATAGATATATAAATGAAGAGAGGTCCCTATGATTAGTTCCTGGATTGAGATGATATGAGACAGTATCAGTCCACGAAGGATTAATCATTAAATATCCCTAGCCGTAGTATTATCGAGACTGGACATCGATAATGCGGAATAGGCTAGTATTGCACTTGTGCGCGTTGTGAGGGCACAACGGCATAGTTCTCATATATATAAGTATTGGATACTTGTGCAAGTGCGATAAGAGGTCGTGTTTCACCGATGGTACGGGAAACAGCTTCGCTCTGGATAGACCCTTCGGAATCCCATTGGTATTATGACTAGGTGTCTATGGGAGGCCGAAATCAAGGTAGGTGTGTATAGTCTTAACCTGAGACTTACATCGCTAATACTTACGACAATCGGTAAACTTTGGTTTTGGTGGTGGGGGATCTTAACTGGTTCTGTGTTCACCTCTTCTGGGTTTATCAGAGAATCGTAGAGTATTGGGTGTGATGTCAAGACGGAAGTATCACTTCAGTCATATTGGAGATGATGTCACGCATGATACGGTATTAGTGCTCTTAAAGTGATGCGCATCCAATCGTGATATTATGACCAGGTCATGAATATCCGATTATAGAGACTAGTTACCAGACATCCGATATGTGTTTCGGACGGGGCAGACACTTATCCAGCCCCAGCCCTAGCACGTGATTATCCGATACTGGGCCGATACACACAATACAATTGTATACTACGCTTGATACAGATCTTAATATTCTTTAATGGATATGTCCGGAGAATTAGGTAGACTTGGTGCTTTGCTAGGAGTCGACCTTGTCTCGTAAATCGGTAGAACGTAGTACTTGGTACGTACGTGATTCGGATACTCCGACGACCGTATTTACTGCCAGATTATCCGGGGATCTCATGGGTCGCTTCCCGATAATCCACCGATGACGCACAACTCGCACTCTTGAATAATCTGGGATTATAATAGAAGAGAGAGAAAATTAATCTAGATTAATAACGGAGATATTTTATCCGGGATAAAATATCGTCTAGAGAGATAACGATTAATTGGAATTAATCAGTAAATTAATATATTCGATATATTAAACGAAATTAGATTTCGACGCGGAATTAAATAGATTTTAATTCGGGCAAACGAGTTAATTTAGAATTAATTCGTTAGCGACGAAAATAATAATTTCGCTAGGCGCAATTATTATTTAAATTCGATTTAATTAACGTCGCGACGTAAGCTCGGTATTTCGGAAATATCGAACCGAACGCGTGAGTGCACATGGGCCCACTTTCATTTGGAAACGTGTGGGGCCCACATGACACATGTCATTCTAATGCTTTGCATGTAGATTGTGTACATTGCACTCAATGTCATTGCATGGAGTTTGAGTGTTTGACACTCTAAGCCATTGCATGTTTTGTGTCATAAATTTATTATTAATTTAATAAATATTATGGCATAAATATAAATGATTTTGGTAAATCATTTTAAGACAACACAATTCAATCTCTCTCAAAATTCTCTCTTCCTCTCACGGCAATGGTGGCCAATTCTTCACTGGTTTGAACCAGTTTGGGCGTGACTTTAGGGAAGCCAAGAGTTGGGTTTTCATGGTGAAAACCGCAAGTGCTAGCACACTACGAGTCTTGCGAAGGTGGTAGGGAGGTTCACCATGAGGCGGGACTCATCCGACGGAGTTTGGAGCTTCGTTTTGAGACCCGAAACTGCCAAGACAGTGAGCATGGACTGGTTGCAGTGGCGTGAGCAAGGCAGTACGTTTTGGCCTTGATTCGTCTTCAAATCGACATAACCGATCAATGTGAGTATTCCGCTACCTCCGTTGATGTATTCATGCATTATTTCATGTCTTGATTTGATCTTGGGACCTTAGAAAAACCAACAATGGCATCATGAGCTAATGTTGCAAGCATGAAATTTGTAGGGTTTAAAATTTGGGTAAATGTGATTTGAGCATGATTTGAATATAATTGCTTGTTTGAGTATGCTTATAACATGTTTAAATTCATTTTGGTTGGACTAATTTGATGAAAAATGATTTGGAATTATTTTCCCCAAAATTAATGCCTTGGCCGAATGGTTTGTGATATTTTGGATTCTTGGAATTTTGTGATTTTGATTCGTTTGATGAGTTAGAATCATTTAGGTTGATGTTAATTTGAATCGAATTGGATTGGATTTCGAATTGGACAAAAACCCCAAATTCCTTACCTTGGCCGAATGTGTCATTGCCCTAATGTCTTGGTAATTTTGGTTTTGTGACATTGGATGTGTATGAAATCAAATCGGGTGTTGATTGATGTCGATTGTAGGTTCGATTGGATCGAAACCGAATCGGACACAAAATCACCTTCCTTGGCCGAGAGCATTGAAGCATGTGTTTATGGGTTTGATTTTTCATTATGTGTGTTTGACATGTAATAATGAATTAAGTATGATTAATTGGACTAATTTAGTGTTTTGGAAATGTTGATTTAGTTGATTAATCATATAATGCACTTTTGGTAATAAATTGTGAAAATTGGATTTTGGATTTAATTAATTGGGCCTAATTTTGGAAATTAGAATTTAAAGTTGTAATTGGGCCTATTGGGCTTGATTTATCAAGTTTGTTTAGGCCAAGTGGATTGGATCCAATTGGGCCCAAAACCTTAACCATAAAGCCCAATTGCGACTAATGAACCTTTAAAGTTCAATTGGGCCTAATGGGCCAAGATTGATTTATGGGCTTATGGGGTAAATCCCGGATTGGACTTTGGTTATTGGCTTGACCCGAGTTGACCAAAAGTCCACGCCTTAAGAAATCAATCAAAAGCCCATTGGACTTTAATTGAATTGACGTTGGACGTTAATCGGTCTTTGAGACGCGTTACGATTAGATTTGGAATTTAAATCGTAAAAGGTTTATTAAATAAAAGTGTAATATTTAATTTGGAATTGAATAGTGAATTAGTATTAAATACATGTTAAATTAGATTTAATGATGTAGTTTAATTTAATTAATGAATTCGTGCTTTACGTACTTGTTCGCAAAAACGAGTTTGACTCGAACAAAATCAAATCGTTGTTTGAACATTGGATGATCACTTAATTATCAGATTAATTAATTTGATTGATTGATTGATAGCATGCTTATGTGTGTGAATACGTGGTTGTGTTGAATGAATAATGTATATCGGATGGATTAGTCGGTGGGCAATTTAGAAATTGTTGTAATAAATTCGATTTATTAAATTGGACCTGCGTGTCCAGCCTTATCACCTTCTTTCTCTTTGTATTCTCTTCTCACCTATTCCCCTCTATGTATATGAGGTTTCTTTAGAAGTGTAGTGTAACGGGTAGAAGTTGTGCAAGTGCTAGCTTGAGTGAGAAAGGGAGAGATTTGATCTAGGATCAATGTGTTAAGTATCCATCCGCATATCATTATTATTTTATTTCATACTCGCTTTATTATGTATTTAGAATGCATGTTTAAGGTTGTATGATGATGAGACCTTAACAAAGATAATTAAATTGGTAGCCAATTTGCACGCGAAAAACCCTCGTTTTATATTAAGCAAATATCCTTCCATTGAATGATTCTTGTTCAAGATCCGAAGTTGGCATTGGTTTGTTTTTGACCAAAGTCAAGACCTTTGTCAATCAAGGATGTACTTGAATCATGAGAGTTTTGTTGCATATCGGTGTCTTGTCCAAATCGTGATTTTTATTGACCAAAGTCAGATCATTTTTTGTCCAATGACATTGATTACGAAACTTTCCTTGTCAATGGGTCCCGCTTAACTGGAATCATTAGGTTTGTGTTTGGCCAAAGCCAAGGCCTAAATGATTCAGAGGATATGGTTAGGAAAATGTATTGGATACATTGACATTATACATATGTTTCGGACTTGGATGTCCACCTAACCGGATCTAGGAATTGGATGAGATCCAATTGATCTGTGAGATCTACCTAGTTAAATAGCATACATCTTTTTATTGGCCAAAGTCAGGGTTGTGTGTTATTTAATAGGATCCTAGCCCACTAGGAAACACGGTTTCCGAGTACTCCACAGAGGGTTAGAGGCTCGACGAAAAATAGTGGGAGGCAAGTATTGAATTTGCAACATTCGTTCGAATACTCGCTAAACACGCTCATTTTATTTTACTCTCGTCATAGTTATTAAAAGTATTAGTTGGACTAATATTTTATGTTGTTTTAAATTATATATATAGTTGGACTATATACAAACTCATTCAATATATAGTTGATTTTATAATTGGATTATAGTAATCAATATAATTGAATTAAATGATAGTTGATTTTATAATGGGATTATAGTAATCAATATTAAAATTATAGTTGATTTTATAATTGGATTATAGTAATCAATATAATTGAATTAAATGATAGTTGATTTTATAATGGGATTATAGTAATCAATATTAAAATTATAGTTGATTAAATAATTGGATTATTGTAATCAATATAATAAATAGTACCTTAATAATTTGATTAAATAGTTGGACTATTAAAATCAAGTAAAGAATTGAAAAGGTTGAATATTAAAATATATAATCCTTGGATTAAATGTTTTAAATGATTTAATTTTCAATTGGGAATTAATAATAGGTTAATTTTTTGATAAAATAACTTATTATTACTAAGCCCATAATTAAGCAAATAGTAGAGCATAAAGTCTTTGGAAGATTTATGTGTTGATGACTTTAGTGCTTAATTAATATACTTACAATAAATCTATCTTTAGATTTAAAAGTATTAAAATTGCAATTAATAATTCTTGGTGAATTAATTGACTATTCTAGTGGAGAAAAGTCAAAGTTTGCAATTAGGGCATGTAGCACAAGGTGCACATCGTTTCGATATTCCGAAACCCAAGGCTTGGCCAAGGTTTGTGAAATATTGAAAAGGATAATTGACATATCTCAAAGTGACTACCATTTGGATATGGAAGACACGAAGGAATTAAAGAAAGGGCGAGGCTCTAACTTTAAAAATATTTGTCAAAGTTATGTTCACAACTAGTATTAAAATTAGATTTTAAATACTTAGTGTGGTACATAAAATATATGTATTGACGTTCAGAATCCGCTGTGAGCTGGATACTGGCTTCAAGCCGAGATTTCTCTGCAAATCGGAAAACGGGACGAAAGTCGCTGTTTCACCAGCAGATACCTAAATTTAGGAACTACCATTTGGGTATGTACTTAAATTAGGAAATGTTATAATGTAACTAGTTAGACTAGAGACATTATCTCTATATCAGTGTTTAATCCGATGCGGATAAAACGTTTATATTCTAAAACACTAAAGTGTTTCATTATGTAAAGATGATACTGAGACAAATACATTAGATGTAAATAACATAATTTATATTTTGAATATAAATAAAAATCTCAAACATATAAATGACAAATAAATAGCTCAAATTGATTTGATCAATAGAGACTTATTTGTGGCATTGTTGTCTGGGACACAATTAAACAAGACTCGTATATCCACACTTTTGAAGAGTGGGTACTAGGACTGATTTGACTATTCAAATAAGGTCTACGAATCTAGTTTATTAAACAAGACTCGTATATCCACACTTTTTGAAGAGTGGATACTAGGACTGATTTGACTATTCAAATAAGGTCTACGAATCTAGTTTATTAGGTTAAATACCTAAAATACTATTACTTGGTAATAGTAAAAGGGCCACCGATCTGTTAGCCCTATTCATGGTGAAGTAAGGGGGCCCATATCTAGCTAGGCTATATGTGAACATGAATATTTCGTGACCTTAATGGATGTGACATCACGTTGTGGTTATGTGTTTCTTTTGAAGAACACAGATCGGAAACTTAGAGTTTCGACACGAAGTAGACAAACAGATCGGCTATAGTATTATTCCGCCACGGTAAGACCGAAATGGAAAATACTTAAGCAGTAAGTTTCATATATAAATGAAAGAGTACGGTATTCTTTCATATGAGGACTCCTCCCGAGACACGTTAGTTAGACGGTGTGTCCGAACCAAAAACCGAATTTTTGTTGGGCATGATAAGGTTTATCACGAGTCGCTCTGAGCTATAATTTCCTTCAACAGGATATGTATTAACAGTGCAAAACTTATTTAGAATAAGGTTCCATATAAATCTGTTTGACAGATATCATATAGGATATGAACAGGGAAGAAACGAGGTTTCTCATTCCTGATAATTGGGTATGCCAGGCATGACGTTTGGATGATACCAAACTAAAGGACCCAAATTGGATTAGTGCCAATATAGGTTATCCTAAGGGAAACCATAAGTATAGTACTTATAAATCCCACATGAGAACAATGTGATTGTTGCTCACCATGCGGTTTTCCTGAGAGGAATACCGATATGCAGTGGTCAGTGGGAGGATAGTGATACTCGATGAAAATCGGAGTAATACTATTCAAAGCACGAAGTCCTTAATGGAACACAAATAGTTCATCAATGATGAATCTATACCATTAATCTTCAAATACACAAGAAACCGCGTAGATCAGAGAGAGTCAGAAAACAGCCTGGGGTATGGGTTTCTGATCTCACCTCATAAAGATTTCAATCTTTTAAGGTACACCAACTGATTACATTTGAGGAAGTGATACAAGGTATCGACTCTCTGTTATGGCAAAGTGCCATGAATCCGAAATGGATTCCATGTATAACAACTATTTTGGATACTAGTTGTTGTACCACAAGGCGTTGTGCCTATGGTACATTTAACGTCTTCAAGGAAGAAATACATGGATGGCAACATACCAACGTACAAAGCTAGGCTTTTGACGGAAAGGTATCGTTATCAACATTATGTTAATAACGGTTCAACATTTTACCTGTTGCCATGGTAAATCCATTTTGAAAATGCTTGAAAATAACTGTATATATTTCATTTATGAAATATGTCAGTTATAGATCAAAATCGCTTTCCTGAAAAGGAAACCTTTTGGAGGATGTTTACAATATCCTGACGATTTTGTATAACCGACAAACCAGGTTTGCGGGTTATTCGATCCATGTTTGGATTGATGCAAGCATAAGGTTCTTGGAACTGTCGTTTTGAAATAATCATAATGGTTTATTTTTTTGACTCAAAACGAAATAATTCTTGTGTATATAAGGAGGTTAGTAGGAGAGGGCACTGACAATGAAATTCCCATAAAACAATTGGTGAAAGCTTGGCTTTCATGGATATTCTTTCAATAGAAATCTCCGTAGAATCTGGGGGAGTAACAACCTTTATTCAAGGAATAAAGATCTACTGGGATAGATTTGGAGTTTGTTAACACTCTCTGGGAAATTGTACATTTAAAATGTACTTGTATTGGTGTCTCATACGCTTCGAGCATATGGAGTCACAATCGGGTCAATCCAAGTGATAGTCACTGGATTGAAGTTAAGAACATCTGTTAGTATCTCTGAGAACTAAAGATGCTATCTTTTACTATGGAGAAGGAGAACTTGAAGTGACTGGGATCACTGCAGCAAGTTTCCAAACGATTATAATACTGCGGTACTATAAGTTTGAATAACGGGACAGTGAGCTGGAAATCTTCCGAGCAAGATAACTGTTGCCAAATGAACAACAAATGCGGATTATTGCTGCAGCTGAGGCAGGCAATAGAAGCCATTTGGATCGAAAATGAATCTAATTAGATTAGATAAAGTTCTGTTAGCAGCTGAGCTAGGCGTCAGCATAGGCTAAGGAATTAAAGGTCTCATCGACGATCCAGATATATACTTCTATATCATCTGATTCGTTCGGATCATACATCGTGGCGATGTGATGATCGTGTAAATCGCGTCAGACGATAATTAAGCAAATCCGCTGACGAAAATCTTTTCTCAGCAATTTGAGCGAACCTTACATAGTTCGAGTGTAGGACACTTCAGTGACTCGCTACGTGCCAAGTGGGAGATTGTTGGATAATATGACCCATAGCGTCACTATTTGCACAGATCATTGTGTTGTTGTAGCAAATTAACTATGTAATAAGGAAATTGCACTCTCATCATTTGTGATTAGATCACCATAGATATATAAATGAAGAGAGGGTCCCTATGATTAGTTCCTGGATTGAGATGATATGAGACAGTATCAGTCCACGAAGGATTAATCATTAAATATCCCTAGCCGTAGTATTACCGAGACTGGACATCGATAATGCGGAATAGGCTAGTATTGCACTTGTGCGCGTTGTGAGGGCACAACGGCATAGTTCTCATATATATAAGTATTGGATACTTGTGCAAGTGCGATAAGAGGTCGTGTTTCACCGATGGTACGGGAAACAGCTTCGCTCTGGATAGACCCTTCGGAATCCCATTGGTATTATGACTAGGTGTCTATGGGAGGCCGAAATCAAGGTAGGTGTGTATAGTCTTAACCTGAGACTTACATCGCTAATACTTACGACAATCGGTAAACTTTGGTTTTGGTGGTGGGGGATCTTAACTGGTTCTGTGTTCACCTCTTCTGGGTTTATCAGAGAATCGTAGAGTATTGGGTGTGATGTCAAGACGGAAGTATCACTTCAGTCATATTGGAGATGATGTCACGCAGGAGGATACGGTATTAGTGCTCTTAAAGTGATGCGCATCCAATCGTGATATTATGACCAGGTCATGAATATCCGATTATAGAGACTAGTTACCAGACATCCGATATGTGTTTCGGACGGGGCAGACATTTATCCAGCCCCAGCCCTAGCACGTGATTATCCGATACTGGGCCGATACACACAATACAATTGTATATACTACGCTTGATACATATCTTAATATTCTTTAATGGATATGTCCGGAGAATTAGGTAGACTTGGTGCTTTGCTAGGAGTCGACCTTGTCTCGTAAATCGGTAGAAGTAGTATGGTACGTACGTGATTCGGATACTCCGACGACCGTATTTACTGCCAGATTATCCGGGGATCTCATGGGTCGCTTCCCGATAATCCACCGATGACGCACAACTCGCACTCTTGAATAATCTGGGATTATAATAGAAGAGTGAGAAAATTAATCTAGGATTAATAACGGAGATATTTTATCCGGGAAAAATATCGTCTAGAGAGATAACGATTAATTTGGAATTAATCAGTAAATTAATATATTCGATATATTAAACGAAATTAGATTTCGACGCGGAATTAAAATTAGATTTTAATTCGGGCAAACGAGTTAATTTAGAATTAATTCGTTAGCGACGAAAATAATAATTTCGCTAGGCGCAATTATTTATTTAAATTCGATTTAATTAACGTCGCGACGTAAGCTCGGTATTTCGGAAATATCGAACCCGAACGCGTGAGTGCACATGGGCCCACTTTCATTTGGAAACGTGTGGGGCCCACATGACACATGTCATTCTAATGCTTTGCATGTAGATGTGTACATTGCACTCAATGTCATTGCATGGAGTTTGAGTGTTTGACACTCTAAGCCATTGCATGTTTTGTGTCATAAATTTATTATTAATTTAATAAATATTATGGCATAAATATAAATTGATTTTTGGTAAATCATTTTAAGACAACACAATTCAATCTCTCTCAAAATTCTCTCTTCCTCTCACGGCAATGGTGGCCATTCTTCACTGGTTTTGAACCAGTTTGGGCGTGACTTTAGGGAAGCCAAGAGTTGGGTTTTCATGGTGAAAACCGCAAGTGCTAGCACACTACGAGTCTTGCGAAGGTGGTAGGGAGGTTCACCCATGAGGCGGGACTCATCCGACGGAGTTTGGAGCTTCGTTTTGAGACCCGAAACTGCCAAGACAGTGAGCATGGACTGGTTGCAGTGGCGTGAGCAAGGCAGTACGTTTTTGGCCTTGATTCGTCTTCAAATCGACATAACCGATCAATGTGAGTATTCCGCTACCTCCGTTGATGTATTCATGCATTATTTCATGTCTTGATTTGATCTTGGGACCTTAGAAAAACCAACAAACCCTTCACCGGTGGGAGCCTTTATCCATACCCTTATAAGCCCACATATAGTTATATGTCCTATAGAAGCTACCCATATGCTTGTGTTTGGGACCATTATCATTTGGATCCAGTTGGACTTCTCGTCATAGGATACGAACTTGTTGGGCTACTTAAACTGGGACAAATTTATATCTTATGATTGGGCCGAAATTTTCAAAATGACAATGGGCGACCTTGTGTTTGGGCCCGCTATCATTTGAAGTTATTTAGCCACCTTATCGGAAAAGTGTAAACCTGTTGGGCCTTTTCAACTGGGAAAAGGTTAGACCTCACGATAATCTGATTGAACGCTTTAAAATGATAACAGGCCAACCTGTATGAAAACCTTGATGGACTTAGAAGGTCCAAACATGATCCGAAGATGCCAAATGTATGAGTCTGATATCCGCACTAGCTTTCATCCAGGAAAGGTACGCCTTGTTATGGCATATTTGTATACTTTTGGATATCTCCAAATACATCCCCACAGCCGTGATTACCGAGGGCCCAATTCGTCATTTTTAGACAATGGCACGATCTCATAATGGATCTCAAATTCCCTTTGGCGCGGGTTGTTCTATCTGTTGTCAACTGTCATTGCTTCTTTTTCAATCCTTTTTTCTTTCTTTGTTCTCTTCGTTGTTCCTTCTATTTCAGAATAAAGCATGAGCGATTCGAGACATGTGGATCTTCGCATTCACTAAAGCACAAAAAGAATGAAAAAAGTAATAAAAGAAAAATAAAATTTAAATTAAAGTTAAGGTTACTTGGTAATAGTATTAATGTGAAAAAGATTAAACAATATCTGGAAACGGCGCCAAAAACTTGTTTATGGTTTATCGAACCGAAAGTATACGGTGTTAAATTTTGGTAAAAAGTAAATATAGATTGTCGAATCCATAGGATTGGAATCAAATTCGCACTAAGTACTATAATTAGTAAGCTTAATTTATTTAGAAGTAATTTAAATTAAACTAAATTAAAACTAAAAACTAATTATGCGAATAGTATAAACATTTAATAAGGAAAACCATGATGAGATGGATTATAGAGTCTGATTTCACCTACCTATCCCTGTAGGCACTGCATTTTGCATGTAAGTCCCTATGATGAGTCTCATTTGGAGACACTACATTTTAAGTCAGGGACGTCGCGGGAAACAAATTTCAAAAGGGGAAATTCAGAATAAGTATGTCATCGGATTCAATTCACATGTTCACTGCTTTCGTTCGTGCTGCGTTCGTGAACACGTTCGAACGTCAAGCAGATTGCGGGCGTTCGCGCAACGTTCGAATCAGCGTTCGAACGGTGTTGGTACTTCTGGTTTTGTTGCTAGCCTCACGCCCACCAAAACCTACCCAAAAATAATTAAAACATTTAAAACATGTCACAAATTAAAATAATATCCTTCCTAAATTGAATAAATCACATCCCAAATCAAATCCAATCTAAATAACCACCTACCTAAATAAAATAAATCTCATGCCTAATTAAATAGATCAAATATATGATATTCCTAATCTAGCCAAATCTTGTCCCTAATTTAAAAGATGTTTTCCTTATGAAATACTAATTAAAAAATATTTCCCCCATAATCACTTGATCCATTCCTATTCAAACCTTAGAAACCCTAGCATTTGCCTATAAAAAGAAGCCTAAACCAACCTTTCACACCCTAGCATATACATACAAATCACAAGAAATTCTGCAAAACATTAGCACCCTTGCCTACCTAGTTCACAAGCCCAAGACAAAAAAAAAAGATACAAGAAGAAAACAAATAATTTTCTCTCCTACCCTACTCCACCATCACCGAAAATAATCCCATTTACATCACCGAAACAGTCCCCAAATCGCAGCCCTCCATTCTCCGAAAATCACCCCTGTAACTGCACTACAGTGACCGAAAATACACTCCCAAACAGCAACCCAAACACCGAAAAACAGTCCCTTATTTACCGAAAACCAGTAAGCCAATACTGTGACCATAATACAGCGGAAACAACAGTAAAACAGAGGAAATGGCAGCTCAAAATAGCGAAGCAGGGAACGTGAGCAGTGGACCAGTGAACCGGAGGCCGTGTAACGCACTTTCGAGAGACAACTTAAGCGGTTAGACCTGAGGGTACCCTTCATTTTATTTATTTCCTTACCTTATTTTACATTGTGGGTTGGTGCATGATGTGATTTCCAGATGAACGGAGTATGTGTTCTCTCTTGGGGTATATCGGATGGAAACCCGGACGTAAATTTCGTTGCCAAATCCGAATAGACGGTAGTGCGGTCTGTACTCGGGATACAATGCCACGTATCGCTTGAGAGACACAGATATTTTGTTTCATCCAACTTTGTATTTGAGCATGATTTAGTCATTTTCGCTTTACTTTCTACACGTTATTTGTTTGTGTATTGATGATGTAGTGCACATGGGCTTAGTATGTTGGTCTAAAGGTTCTCTATTTCAGGGAAGAAAAGTCCAAAAGGCTACATTTACGATAATACTTTGTCGCGCCGGACGGAGTATGTTTGATTGAATGAGAGATATGTTTAATCGAGCATACGAGGACCTATATTATTGTTGTCTTTATTTTATATGCACGGTAACATAATGCGCATGGGCTAACTAGGGTGGATTGAAGGTCCTCTATTCGAGGGAAATGCCTGAAGGCTACCTTTACCACGATGTTTTACCGCGCCTTTTATTATGTCATTTACCCTTTGAATATCGTTGCTTAATTTACGCATGCATTGCATTATTATGCACATGGGCTAACTAGGGTGGATTCAAGGTCCTCTATTCGAGGGAAAATGCCTAAAGGCTACCTTTACCACTATGTTTTGCCGCGCCTTTTATGATGTCATTTATCCTTTGCATATCGTTGCTTTATTTACGCATGCATTGCATTCTTGTGCGCATGGGCTAACTAGGGTGGATTCAAGGTCCTCTATTCGAGGGAAAATGCCTAAAGGCTACCTTTACCACGATGTTTTGCCACGCCGGATGAGGTACACCCGATTGAATGGGAATGAGTTCAATCGGTCACACGGGGTCCTACATTGTGGATTTTCTTATCTATGTATGTGTTGCGTCAACTATCATGCATCAGGTCATGTCCCGTTCAAACGCGTTCTCGAACGCTATACGAAAGCAAACCTTCTGTTTCCCATTCGAACACATTTACGAACGCTACTCAAACGCGCATGCATTTTGTTTCATCAGGTCTTATCCCATTCGAACGCGTTCTCGAATGCTATACGAACGCGAACCTTCTGTTTACCGTTCGAACGCATTTACTAACGCTACTCGAACGCGCACATATTTTATTTCTTTTATCGTGTATCAGGTCTGGTCCCGTTCGAATGTGTTCTCCACGAATGCGAACCTTCTGTTTACTATTCGAACGCGTTTACGAACGCTACATGAATGTACATACACTGAACTGAGTCCTTCTCATCACATTCCATGCATGATTGCTTCTTGGGTGATTTCTCTTGTATTATGTAATTAACCATGCCATTCCATTATTGACACTTTTGTTGTTATCATCCATTTGTATTCCCGCATTCATCTATTTGATGTGTTCGCAAGATTGTGTTCAAGCATGACTAGGTCGTCAGGATGTTACTTATTTCTCAAGCATGATTTAGCCACTAGTATATTATTCCTCTATGCATGATCTTGTTATCTCCTTTCGCAATAGGTGTTTATTTATTTTTCGAGTTTGATGATTCAACATGTTCATGAGATTGTTGTGTGATATCGTATGGTTACCGTTATGATGATTACTTTCATGCATGTGACCTTAGAAGTAGAATATTCTTGGAAATATGTTGTTTAGGCTTGGTTAGATCATTGCACAAATCATATCATTACAAGTGGCATAAGTAAGGGACCATTCCGAACCCAACGGTTTGAGGTCTTCGCTTGTGAGGGGTGAGTGCGGCCATAAATCTTTTTCCCGGTTCACACCGGGTGGCGACTCCATGTTATTTCTCCGGTTTAGTCCCCAGTGGCCTACTCTGTAATCCTATCCGGGTCGCGATCCTGGAACAACATCGTCCAACATCTGTGTCCTACAGTCTGGCGACTCCACTGGGGATAGAGAATTGGCCCTGAAATAATTTCTTGTAATGTTTGGATTTGTGCTTTAATTAACCGTGTTTACCGTGGGTTGAAAAGGGTTTAATTAAAGGCACTTTTAAGGCTAGGTAATGGTTTGGTGTCTTCCCTCATTCACTACCTTTCTATAAGGAAAAGCTGCGAAGGCACCTAGATAATCATGTACTTATAGCCTACCGTGATGGACTAATTTGGAGGACTCGTTGTTTATTCCTCTCACCAAGCGATAAGAACCTAAGAGGCTTGGGTTTTTAAGAGAGTTCGCTCCGCCCTCCCTCTAGGGAATCTACAATGGGAAATCCATTTGACAGTGAGTCACACACCATAACTCGTTGGCACGTACCGTAAGGTATAAAAAAGGTGCGCTCACTTGGTCGCTCGAACCCTTGTGTGAGGAGACCTAGTTGTGGGCAATCCTTTGCCAGCGGGAGTCTTTGTCCACACTCCCACAAACCCACACGTAGACCGTAGTTGTATGACCTATAGCAACTATTTCCTTGTGCTTGTGGACCATCCTCATTTGGATGCAGTTGGACTTCTTGTTATAAATGCGAACTTATTGGGCCATTTAAACTGAGACGAGTTCGTATCCTATGACAATTGGGCCAAAAGCTTCTGAAATTTCGATGGGCCACTCGGTAGAAATTATTTCTTTATGCTTATGTTTACGACCATCCTCATTTGGGACTTCTTGTCAGAAATGCGAACTTGTTGGGCCATTTAAACTGGGACAAGTTTGCACCTTGCAATAATATGATTGAAGCTTTAAAATGACAATGGGCCAAATTATATGTTCCACACATCGCACGTATCTCATGCATCTCATGCATACACACATCATGTTAACTCTCTTGTGTCTTAAGAGCCATCATAGATATCCGTTGGGTTAGGGAAAAGGGAAGACTTCTTAAAAGGCCGATAGCAAACATGAGCGAATCAGAGAATGAAACATCCCGTATGAATCAGTTAGAAATCAATCTCACCAAGGTTACTGAACAATTGCAAGCCTTGACTGCTGCTATGGCCAATATGGTTGTGCCCCGTGCTGGGGGAAACTCTGAGAATTAGAGGTGTGAACACCCTCCGACTTGATTGAATGATGATATTCCGGGTTTTGATGATGATATGGCTGAATCTGCTACGAGGAAAGTGGCAGGGTCTCAAGCTGAACTGCAGAAACTCCGAGATCAGGTAGAGTCGGTTACCCGTAAGATGATGGGCAAACATGAAGACCTGCTAGATTATGAGGCAATGACCTTTGAAGAACAGTTGCCAGCTCAATTCAAGATGCCAGATATGGCCAGGTTCAACGGGAATGGGGATCCGAGGGTCCATCTCCGTCAGTATGTTTCAGTTATGAGTTCAGTGGGTTTATCCAAGCGTCAGGTTCAGAAAATGTTCGGGATGTCACTCGAGGGGGCACCCGTGGTATGGTATCACAGCCTGGAAAGAAAAGTTAAGGAAGACTAGAGAGAACTGGCTGAAGCTTTTCTGAAGCAATATGTTACAGATTTGGAGATTGATTTGTCACTCCGTGATTTGGAGAACACTAAGCAGAAGCCGGAAGAAAGCTTCAAGGAGTATGTAGACCGCTAGAGAAGCCAGCTTCTGAAAATGCAGACTCGGCCCTCTGAGAATGACCAGATTAAAATGATCATCAAGGGCACCAAGCCCTCAATCTATGGCAAGTTGAGGAGGTTGATCTCCATGATTACTGATTTTTGACAGTTGAAGGAGATTGTCATGGATATTGAAGAAGAAGAAGAAGCTGAGAACAGAAAGTTCTATAGCCTGAACAAGAGGCCCATTGGAGGAACATCATGTGCCAAACCTGTTTCTGCTGAGATTACTGCTATCCGGAACCGGCGTTTCTCTGACCTGGGTAGACCCTTGTCTAAGGTATTGGAGAAATTAAAGAGACAGGGACTTCTGAAACCCTTAGAAACCAAACCACTTCCACACCCTCCACCACCACATCTCAACCTGAACCACTATTGTCATTTCCATCAACAGAAGGGCCATGACAGTGACGATTGTGCCTGCCTTCGCCATGAAATCCAGGACCTTACAGGCTCCAAAAGATACCCGACCCAGAAATAGAAAAGCCTAACACACACAAAAAACCCCTGCCGAATTACCACTCTGTCCCACCACCAACCTATATGATAAACTCTGGCCTACCCGGAAGCCTTGTCCTCAAATCCTTTGACCACCAAGCCTTCTGCCTAGGAATTTGGGATAGTAGCAGCGAGGATGAAACAGAACAGGGGAATAATTTCTGGGAAGATTTCTCTAGTAGTGATGAAGAGGTGGTAAGAGGAATGACACGCAGCGGGCGTTTCTACAGTGATACGGCTGAAAAGGGTAAAGAAGTGTTGACGGAAGGCAGAGAAGTGTCTGAAAATATGGAGAATGCTGAGGGGGATGCAGTACTACTTCAGTTGAGGAAGACACGGGCACAAGTTAGCATCTGGGAATTGTTGTGTTCGTCTCAGGAGCACAGGCGGGCCATGGTTGGGGCCTTGAGCAATATAGTGGTGACGGAGGATGCCAACCCCGCGATGTTTGACGGATCAGTGAAAAAGTCATCTTTGCAGATAATAACCTTTTCTGAGGAGGAACTCCCGGCCGAGGGAAGAAATAACAACAAGCCTTTATTCATCAGAGCTGAAGTAAGGGGCAAGAAGACCTCTTGTGTGATGGTAGATGATGGCTCCTCCATCAATGTGTGCCCATTGAAGGTTTTGGCAAAACTGGGTATGAAGGCAACAGATCTGGATCCCTCTAGTATGACTATTAAAGCTTATGATGATAGTAAGAGGGGAGTTGAGGGTACTTTTGCAGCAATGGTCAAAGTTGGCCCAATTGAAGATGAGGTTGAATTCACAGTGCTGGACAACCTGGCTACTTTTGCTTTGTTATTGGGAAGGCCTTGGTTTCACAAGCTTGGGGGCGTGCCCTCCACTCTGCATCAGGTTATTAAGTTTCCCTACGGGGGAGAGATTGTCACCATCTGAGCTGAAGTAGATAATGTTGTGGCTGCTTTAGAGATACAACCTTTCGCGAGGTTCCAGATATCGGCAACTTTTGAAGAGTGGGTGGATCCTAAGGTGGCTAGGATCATGGAGATGATGAAGTTCGAGTCGGGTAAAGGTTCGACATTGCCAAACTTTAAGGGGTAGACTACCCGGAGAGGGTTGGGATACATGTCTGATTAGGATAAGCCGAAAGCCAAGAAGAAATGGTTGAAGCTGATGGAATGCTTTGTGAAGGAAAAGATATATCAGGGAGAACCTGAACCGGTAGAAGTCAATGGGATTGTGGTACCCGGGTTTGAGATCTTTCAGAAGGTGATAAGTTAGAAGTCATTGGCATCGAAAATTATGAAGAAAGAAGAAGAGAAATGGGAAAAAGAGCTGATAAAGTTGGATGGTCTGACCCTCGAGGAAAATGAGAAAGAACCAATTGTGGGAGATGAAGCATCTGTGGAGGATGAATATGTTTATCTCTCTGATTTATTTGAATGTATTCCTGCATCTACTAGTAATAAAGACAATCATTTTGCTTACTCGTTTGAGTCTTTCCCTTTCAATTTGCATGACTTGAGTATATTTGATATCATTTCCACCAGAATAAATGCATTCAACCTTGGTACGCCAGAGAGCCCTAAGGAAATTCTAATTGCAAGTGAGGTTACCTCTGAGGAATAGGAGAAATTAGAAGGAATATTGGCCAAATATGCCAAAGTGTTTGCTTGGTCCTATGAGGACATGTCTGGAATAGACAGAAGCATCGCCCAACATACAATTCCAACTTATCCGAATATGAAGCCGGTGAAATAGAAACTTCGACGGATGAGACTTGAGTGGGCCGAGAAAGTCATAGAAGAAGTCAAGAAATGGATAGATGTATGGTTCCTGGAAGTGGTGAAGTATCTTGACTAGTTGGCAAATATTGTGCCGGCGCCAAAGAAAGACGGGAAGTTCATAATGTGTGAGGATTACAGAGATCTTAACAAGGCTTGCCCGAAAGATGATTTTCCTCTACCTCATATAGATGTGCTAGTTGACAGTGCGGCTTTATCTGCCATGTATTCTTTTGCAGATGGATTTTCAGGATACAATCAGGTTCTCATGGCTGAAGAAGACAAGCTCAAGACTGCCTTTGTCACCGAGTGGGGCACATATTGTTACAAGGTAATGCCATTTGGGCTCAAGAATGCAGGAGCTACTTATCAGCGGATGGCCACTACGCTATTCCATGATTTAATGCACAAAGAGATTGAAGTGTATGTGGATGACATTATGGTGAAATCAGAGACAAGAATTGGGCATATAGAAGCACTGGAGAAGTTCCTTCAAAGAGTTGACAAATAAAACTTGCGGCTGAATCCCAAGAAATGTGTGTTTGGGGTAACATCAGGAAAATTGCTGGGACATACAGTTGGAATGGGGGGAATAGAGGTAGACTTTGAGAAGATCAAAGCAATTACTGAGATGCCATCACCGAAGACAGAGAAGGAAGTTAGAGCATTCCTTGGGAAAATTTAGTATATCAGTCGGTTCATCGCCAAGTTGACATCAGTATGTGAGCCTATCTTCAAAATGCTGAGAAAATACCAGCCAGTGAAATGGAATAAGCAATGTCAAGCAGCCTTCGACAAGATCAGAGAATACTTGGTAAAACCTCCTGTATTGAAACCTCCGAGACCGGGCAGACCTTTGATATTGTATTTGGCCATAGAATCAGAAGCACTAGGGGCAATGATGGTACAGGCAGATGAGACAGGGGTAGAGCATGCAGTCTACTATATCAGTAAGAAGATGCTTCTGTACGAAGCCCGCTATCAAGAAGTATAGAAGATCTGTTTGGCAGTGGTATGGGCGTCCAGAAAACTATGGCATTACTTCTAGTCTTACAAGATCCAGGTGGTGGCCAAGGAAAATCCATTGAAGTATCTACATTCAGTGCCTTCACTAGTGGGGAATTTGGGCAGATGGTTAGTGTTGCTGACAGAGTTTGACATTGAGTATCTCAGCTCCAAAGTAATCAAGAGGTGAGCCGTAGCAGAGTTCCTGGCATTTCAACCTATTGAAGGGGATCAGTACAAGTTTGAATTCCCAGATGAAGAGATCCAAGTAATAACAGTTCAAGGATGGAAAATGTATTTCGACGGAGCAGTGAATTGCAAAGGAGCCAGAATTGGGATTGTGATAATGACCCCCGAGGGAGAAACCTTACCTATGGCGAAGAAGTTGACGTTCGGAGTAACTAACAACATGGTCGAGTATGAAGCATGTGCTTTTAGATTGACTGCATTGATAGCCTTGAAGGCTGAGAGCATGGAGGTCTACGGAGATTCGATGTTGGTAGTCTGACAGATGTAGGGAGAATGGGAATTGAAGGAAGAACGGTTGAAACCTTACCTTTTTTACCTCAAAAAGTTGGCACAGGCTATCCCCGATTGTAAATTTTAGCACTTGCTGTGAGAAGAGAATCAGATGGCAGACGCATTAGCTACACCTACAATGACTTGGGAAAATCCAGAGAAGTTAGTGATGAGACCGTTGGTACTGACAACAGCAAACATACCCGTTTATGAGATAGAAAGAGTTCTGGAAATGGAGATCGATGATGGTAAACCTTGGTATCATGACATTCAGAGGTATCTAGAACACAGAGAATTCCCATAAGGAGCTAGCAGAAAAGACATAATAGCCATTCAGAAGTTGGCTTCTCAATATGTTATTCTGAAAGGAGAATTGTATAAGAGACAGGTAAATGGCGTTCAGTTGAAGTGTTTGAGAAAAGAAGAGGCTCAGAAGGTAGTTGAAGAAATACATGCCGGGGTATGTGGACCGCATATGAATGGGTTGAATTTTTCTCGCAAGATTGTAAGACAGGGTTTCTACTGGTTGACCATGGAGACAGACTGTACAAAGCTGGTAAAACATTGTCATGATTGTCAAGCACACGGTAATTTGAATCATCTGCCGCACACAGAGTTGCATGGGCTATCAGAGCCATGGCCTTTCTCAGCATGGGAATTGATATGATCGGGGAGATTCGATCAAGTGCATCGAATGGACATCATTTCATAGTAGTGGCAGTAGACTACTTCTCAAAATGGGTGGAAGCCGAGTCATTTCGTAACGTCACAGTAAAACAGATGGCAGAGTTCATAGCTCGGAACATCATATGTCGATATGTGATGCTGCATCATATAGTGACAGATAACGGAGTTCAGTTTCAAGGGGAAATGAAGGCAATGCTACAGAGATATAGGATAGGACATCACAAGTCGTCACCTTATCGGCCGCAGGTAAATGGGGCAGTTGAGGCAGCCAATAAGACAGTAAAGAAGATATTAGCCAAGATGACAGAGAACTGCAAAGATTGGGCTAACAAGCTACAGTATGCCCTGTGGGGGTACAGAGCATCAGTAAGAACAACAACTGGAGCCGCGCCTTACTCTTTGGTCTATGGAATGGAAGCAATATCAGTTTGGGGTCGAGGCCCACATCCGCATCAGTTTTGGGTCGAGGCCCACATCCGCATCAGTTTGGGGGCGAGGCCTATGTCAACATCAGTTGGGGGATGAGTCCCAGGGTTAAGGCCCACATCCACATTAGTTTGGGGACGAGGCTGTTGGACAATTATAACCCATAGCGTCACTATTTGTACAGATCATGGTGTTGTTGTACAAATTAACTATGTGACAAGGAGATTGTACTATTATCATTTGTGATTAGATCACCTAGATGTATAAATGATAGGAGGTCCCTATGGTTAGTTCCTGGATTGAGATGATATGAGACAGTATCAGTCCACGAAGGATTAATCATTAAATAATCCCTAGTCGTAGTATTATCGAGATTGGACATCGATAATGCAGAATAGACTAGTATTACACTTGTGCACGTTGTGGGAGCACAATGACATAGTTCTCATATATTTGGGTATTAGATACTCATGCAAGTGTAATAGGAGGTTGTGTTTTACCGATGGTACGGAAAACAGCTTCGCTCTGGATAGACCCCTCGAAATTCCATTGGTAGTATGACTATGTGTCTATGGAAGTCCGAAATCATGGTAGGTGTATTTGGTCTTAACCTGAGACTTGCACCGCTAATACTTGCGACAATCAATATGCTTTGGTTTTGGTCGTCCAGGGCTTTAACCGGTTATATGTACACCTGTGCTGGGTATATTGAGAATCGTAATCGTAATGATAGCGAACTTGTTAGGCCATTTAAACTAGGATGAGTTCGTATCTTATGACAATTGGGCTAAAAGTTTCTAAAATGCTGATGGGCCACTCTGTTGAAATTGTTTCTTTATGCTTATGCTTAGGACCATCATCATTTAGATTCAGTTGGACTTCTTGTCAGAAATACGAACTTGTTGGGCCATTTAAACTGGGATGAGTTCGTATCTTATGACAATTGGGCTAAAAGTTTCCAAAATGCCGATGGGTCATCCTGTGTTTGGGCCCCTTATCATTTGAAGTTGTTTAGCCATGTTATTGCAAAGTTGGAAACCTGTTGGGCCTTTTCAACTGGGACAAGTTTGCACATTGCAATAATGTGATTGAAGCTTTAAAATGACAAGATGCCGACTTATATATTCCATGCATTGCATGCATACATGGTGATTGAGAATTTTAAAAGACACCATAGATTCTCATTGGGTTAGGAAAGATGGAAGACTTATCAAAAGGCTGATAGCAAACATGAGTGAATCAGAGAACGAGGTATCCCCTATGGATCAGTTAGAGACCAATCTCACCAAGTTTACTGAACAGTTGCAAGCACTAACTACTGCTATGGCATGGTTGTGCCCCGTGCTTGGGGAAACTCTGAGAATATAAGGCGTGAGGAGCCTCCGAACAGGTTGGGGATGAAATCCCTGCTTTTGATGATGACATGGCTGATTATGCGGCAGAAAGAATGACTGGGTTTCAGGTAGAATTGCAGAAGCTTCGGGATCAGGTAGAAACGGTTACCCGTAAAATGAGGGGTAAACATAAAGACTTGCTAGATTATGAGGCAATGCCTTTCAAAGAACAATTGCCGGCTCAGTTCAAGATGCCTGATATGGCCAAGTTCAACGGGAATGGGGATCTGAGGGTCCATCTCCAACAATATGTTTCAGTTATGAGTTCAGTGGGTCTATCAAAAAGTCAAGTTCAGAAAATGTTCGGGATGTCGCTCGAAGGGGCACCCGTGGTATGGTATCATGGCCTTGAGAGGAAAGTCAAAGATGATGGGAGAGCATTGGCAGAGGCTTTTCTGAGTCAATATGTTACAGATTTGGAGATTAACTTGTTACTACGTGATTTGGAGAACAGTAAGCAGAAGTCGGAGGAGAGCTTCAAGGAGTATGTACATAGCTGGAGAAGTCATCTTTTAAAGATGCAAAGTCGTCCCTCAGGGAAGGACCAAATCAAAATGATCATCAGGGGCACCAAGCCCTCCATTTATGGCAAGTTGAGGAGGATGACCTCTATGATTACTGATTTTCGACAGTTGAGGGAAACTGTCATGGATATTGAGGAAGAAGAGGCTGAGAATAGAAAATTATATGGCCTTAACATGAGGCCCATTGGGGGAACATCAGGTACCAATCCTGTTTCTGCTGAAATTGCTACCATCCGGAACCGGTGATTCTCCAACCTGGGTAGACCCTTGTCTAAGGTGCTGGAGAAGTTAAAGAGACAGTGACTTCTGAAACCCTTAGAGACCAAACCACTTCCACACCCTCCACCACCACATCTCAACCAGAACCACTATTGTCATTTCCACCAACAGAAAGGCCATGACACTGATAGTTGCGCCCGCCTCCGCCATGAAATCTAGGACCTCATAGACTCCCAAAAAATACCCGACCTCGAAAAAGAACAGCCCAACACACATCGAAGCCCCCTACCAAATTATCACTCTATCCCACCACCTACCTATATGACAAGCTTTGGCCTACCCGATGTTGGAAAGTTATGACCCATAGCCTCACTATTTGTACATATCATGGTGTTGTTGTACAAATTCACTATGCGACAAAGGAAATTGCTCTCTTATCATTTGTGATTAGATCACCAAAATGTATAAATGATAAGAGGTCCTTATGATTAGTTCATGGATTGAGATGATATGAGACAGTATCAATCCACGAAGGTTTAATCATTAAATATCCCTAGTCGTAGTATTATCGAGATTGGACATCGATAATGCGGAATAGACTAGTATTACAATTGTGCGCGTTGTGAGGGCATAACAGCATAGTTCTCATATATTTGGGTATAGGATACTCATGCAAGTGTAGTAGGAGGTTGTGTTTTACCGATTGTATGGAAAACAGCTTCGCTCTGGATAGACCCCTCGGAATTTCATTGGTAGTATTACTATGTGTCTATAGAAGTCCGAATCAGGGTAGGTGTATTTGGTTTTAACCTGAGACTTGCACCGTTAATACTTGCGACAATCAATATGCTTTGGTTTTGAGTCGTCTCGGGCTTTAACAGGTTCTGTGTACGCCTCTGCTGGGTATATTGAGAATCATAGTGTATTGGGTGTGATGTCGAGATGGAAGTATCACTCCAGTAATAGTGGAGATGATGATCACGTAGGATACAAAACTCGTTCTCTTATATGCTGCAGCTATTGGGATATTATGACTAGGTCATGTTTATCAGATTATAGAGACTAGTTACCAGAGATCCGATATGTGCTTCGTACGGGGGCAGACACATTTCTAGCCCTAGGCATTGCACGTGACATCCGATACTGGATCGACATACACGATACTACGTATACTACGCCAGATATAGATTGTTTATTCATGTAAGCATGTTTCTGGAGAATTGGGTAGGAATGGCGTTTTGCTAGAAGCCAACCTTGTCTTGTAAATCGGTAAAAACGTAGTACTAGGTACGTACGTATTCGGATAGTCCGATAATCGTATTTACTGCCAACATATCCGGGGATCTCATGGGTCGCTTCCTGAAGATTCACCGATGATGTATGACTCGCACTTCATTAATCTGTGATTAATTAGATGAAAGAGAAAATTAATCTGGGATTAATTACAGAGATATTTTTTCTAGGATAAAATATTATTTAAATGAGAGAGAACGATTAATTTGGAATTAATCGATAAATTAATATATTCGATATATTAAACGAAATTGGATTTCGACGCGGAATTGAAATGAGATTTTAATTCGGGCGAACGAGTTAATTTAGAATTAATTCGTAAGCGACGTGAATAGTAATTTTGCTAGGCATAATTATTTAATTAAATTTGATTTAATTATGATGCAATGGAAAATTCGTTAATTTAGAATTAGCGAACCCGAGCCCGGGAGTGTTTCCGAGCGCATTCGCATTTCGAATTCGAGTGCGACACGCAAATCATATCAAGCGTCAAATCGCTAGTCGCATCTAGCGTCACATCATTCGTCAATCAAGTGATAGATGTCTTTCACTTTGAGTGATTGACACCAGTCACTATTCATTGATTGATGGGAGTTGATGTAAATGGTTGGAAAGTTAAAAGGCTTGTACCTTTTACTTTGGAAAATGAGTTTTTGTATTTGATTTTTGGAAATTCAAAAAATAAATTATACAACACATTTTTCGTCCTTCTCTTTCATGGAATTCGGCCAAGGGCCATTTCATTTTCTTCTCTCCCTCTCATGGCCGAATGGCCTTCACTCTTTCCTCTCATTGTGGGCGTGAGCCTAGGGCTCACTTTCTTCTTGATTTTCTTACAAATCAAAGGTGCTAGCACACTTTAGAGGCATACAAGGTGATAGGGAAACTCACTTGTGAGCATGGAATCTCAACACCTAAAGCTTGGAGCTTGAAGATGAAGATGGACTCCAAACCCACCCATGGCCGAGAGCTTCTTCAACAAAGAGGAAAAGGATTTTCTTCGTCGCATCCAATCCGATCAATGTGAGTATGATTCCGCCATACTTCTTTGTGTATTCACATGTGTTTCATGACTTGAAAATGATCTTTGGGACTTAATAGAAACCCAACAATGGTACCAGAGCCATTTTGAGCATGAAACTTGATTAGGGTAAAATTTGGGTAAAATTGATTTGAGCATGTTTGGATGAAATTGGATGTTTGAGTATGCTTAAATATTGATAATATGGTGTTATGCATTGTCAATTTGATGAATTTTGAATTTGACAAATTTTCCCCAATTGGATTAGCTTGGCCGAATCCTACAAGTGCCCTAAAGTCATGGTATTTTTTGATTTTGATCATTGGATGAGTTGGAATCATGTTAGGAAAGTTGATTTAGAATTTAATTGGATTGAATTCGGAATCGATTCGAAAAACCCTAAAATGCCGTGGACTAGAAGCATGGGAAATAAGTTGATTTTGATTAAATTGTGTTGGACATGATTTAATGTTAATGAGCATAATTAATTGTGTAAATTGATGTTTTAGAAATGTTAATTTGGGTGATTAATTATGGTATACACTTTAGGTTAATTAGATTATGAAATTGGAATTTTATGATTTAATTAATTAGGCCAATTTTGGAAATTGGGCTTGGTTGTACCAAGATTGGTTTAGGGTAAATTGGTTGGATCCAATTGGGCCCAAAACCATATCCATAAAGTCCAATTATGATTAATGGGCCTTTAAAGTTTAATTGGGCCTAATGGGCCGAAATTGATTTCTAGGCTTACGGGGATATTCCTTGATTGGGCTATGGTTTCCGAAGCCCATGCCTTAAGAAATTAATTGAAAGCCCATTGGACTTTAATTAAACGACATTGGATGTTAATCGAGCTTTGAGACCCGTAACGATTAGATTTGGAATCTAAGTCGCAAAGGTTCGTTAATAAAGTGTAATATTTAATTTGGAATTAAATAGCGAATTAGTATTAAATACAAATTGAATTGGATTTAATTATGTAGTTTAATTTAATTCAAGAATTCGTACTTTGAGTACTTATTCGCAAAACGAGTTTGACTCGCGCAAAATCAAATCGTTGTTTGAACATTGGATGGTCACTAATTATCAGATTAATTAATTGGATTAGATTGATTGATAACATGCTTGTGTGAATACATGGTTGTGATGCATGAATAATGTATATCGGATGGATATTAGATGGGTGAGGCAATTTTAGAAATTGTTGTAATAAATTTGGAATTTATTAATTAGACCTACGTGTCCAGCCTATTACCTCCATACTCTTTGTATTTCTCTTCTCACCTATTCCCCTCAATGTAAATGAGGTTTCTTTAGAAGTGTAGTGTAATGGGTAGAAGTAAATACTTGTGCTAGCGGGAGAGAGGAAAGAGAGAGATTTATTCTAGGAACAATGTGTTAAGTATCCATCCGCATATCATTATTATTTTATTTACGCGCCTTATTATGTGTTTAGAATGCATGTTTAAGGGTGTATGATGATGAGACCTTAACAAAGATAATAAATTGGTTGCCAATTTCCAGGCGAAAAAACCCTCACAAAATATTATGCGTTTTTCCTTCCATTGAGTGATTCTTACTCAAGATCCAAGACTGGCATTGGTTTGTTGGCCAAAGTCAAGACCTTTGTCCGTTGAGGATGTGTTTGAATCACGAAGGCTTTATTGCATATTGGTGTCTTGTCCAAGTTGTGGTTTGTTGGCCAAAGTCAATACCACTTCTTGTTCATGTTAGTGTTCCTAGAACATCCCAAGGATCTAATAAGCAAGAAAAGGTGTTCATAAATTCATTATAAGTTGCAGAATTACTTACATTGAATGGATTTGAGCTTTTAGATCTTTAAGAAGAAGATCTCCAACATCCAACCTTTGTGTTGATTCCAAGCTTTGAGTTGTGAAGATCTCCAAGATCCAACCTTTGTGTTGATTCCAAGCTTTGAGTTGGTTTCCCTATCACCTTAGAAGACTTCTACAAGTGCTAGCTTTGCTGATTTTGCAACAAAATCAAAGAGAAAGAAGCTTCAAGTTCACGCCCATTTGCTTAGTCTATTAGGGTTTACATCGTGTCAAGTGTTGTGTAATGAGAGAGAGAGATGCCTTTTGGTAAAACCAATTTACCCTTTTCACCTAAACAAGGTGGTTGCGTAAATGGTTTCACCAAAACCATTCCAAGGTAGTTGGAAAGTTAGTGGCTTGGCATAAATGCCAACTACCCTCCCAACTACCACATGTGAAGTTGGCCCCACATTTGAATTCAAAATTCAAATATCTCTATGAACATTTACCGCAGCTCGGATCCGTTTAATCCGATTAAATGAACTTTCATCGCTAAATAATTAAATCTAATTTAATTAAATAACGATGCCTCGCAAATATATTACGAACGTCGTTTACGAATTAATTTTAAATTAATTCGTTCATTCGTGTTAAAGTCCAACTTTAATTTTTTAATGAAATCCAATTTATATTAATATCAAATTTAAATAGAAAAATCAAATTTAACTATTAAATTTATTTCACCGATTAATTCCAAATTAATCGCGTTCTCTCTCATCCGAACACATTTAATCCCAGATTAAATAAAGCCTCAATTAATCCCAGATTAATTTTCTCTCTCTGAATTAATCCAAGATTAATTCTAGTTTAAGTCAACTGTCATCGGTGAATATTTGGGAAGCGACCCAAGAGACCTCTGAATATGTTGGCAGTAAATCTGGTTATCGGACTATCCGATAAAGTGAGTACCTCGTACCACGTGCTTATCGATTTACAAGACATGGTTGGCTTCTAGCAAAGCACCGTGCCTACCCAATTCTCCAGAAATATTCTTATTGGGATATATAATCTTTGTCAGGCGTAGTATACGTAGTATTGTGTATTGCGATCCAGTATCGGATGTCATGTGCTAGGCCTGGGGCTGGAATTGTGTCTCCCCCATACGAAGCACATGTCAGATGTCTGGTAACTAGTCTCTATAATCGGATGAACATGACCTAGTCATATCATCTCGATGACTGCAGTACTTAAGAGTACTAGTTTCGTATCCTACGTGACATCATCTCCACTATGACTGGAATGATACTTCCGTCTTGACATCACACCCAATACACTATGATTCTCAATATACCCAGCAGAGGCGTACACAGAACCGGTTAAAGCCCTGGATGACCAAAACCAAAGCATATTGATTGTCGCAAGTATTAGCGGTGCAAGTCTCAGGTTAAGACCAAATACACCTACCCTGATTTCGGACTTCAATAGACACGTAGTCATACTACCAATGGAATTCCGAGGGGTCTATCCAGAGTGAAGCTGTTTTCCGTACCATCGGTAAAACACAACCTCCTATTACACTTGCATGAGTATCCAATACCCAAATATATGAGAACTATGCTATTGTGCCCTTACAATGCGCATAATTATAAGACTAGTCTTTCACGCATTATCGATGTCCAATCTCGATAATACTCTGACTAGGGATATTTAACGATTAATCCTTCGAGGACTGATACTGTCTCATATCATCTCAATCCATGAACTAATCATAAGGACCTCCTATCATTTATACATCTAGGTGATCTAATCACAAAAGATAAGACTGCAATCTCCTTGTCACATAGTTAATTTGTACAACAACACCATGATCTGTACAAATAGTGACGCTATGGGTCATAATTGTCCAACAATCTCCCACTTGGCCTATTGCCAGTCACTCAAGTGTCATACACCCGAACTACGTATGGTTCGCTCAAACTGTTGAGGAAAGGCTTTCGTCAGCGGATTTGCGTGATTATCGTCTGATGCGATTTATTCGATCATCACATCACCATGATGTATGATCCGAACGAATAAGATTAATAGTCGAAGTATATATCTGGATCGTTGATGAGACCATTAATTCTTTAGCCAGTGCTGACGCCTAGCTCAGCTGCTAACAGAACTATATCTAATCTAATTAGATTTATCATCGACCCAAATGACTTCTATTGCTGCCTCATCCACAGCAATAACCCGCGTTTGTTGTTTATTCGGTAACAGTATCTTGCTTGGAAGATTTCCAGCTCATTGTTCCATTATTCAAACTGTATAATACCGTTGTTTTTTATCGGTTAGGAAACTTGCAGTAGTGATCCCAGTCACTTCAAGTTCTCATTCTCCATAGTTTAAGACATCATCCTTAGTTCTCTACGATACTAACGGATGTTCTTAATATCAATCCAGTTACTATCACTTGGATTGACCTGTTTGTGACTCCATATGCTCAAAGCGTATGAGACACCAGGTCAAGTACATTTTTCAATGTACGAGTTCTCAGAGAGTGTTAACAACTTTAAATCTATCCCAGTAGATCTTTATTCCTAGAATAAAGGTTGTTTGTCCCAAGAATTCTACGGAGAATTTTCATGAAAGCCAAGCTTTCACCGTTTGTAATATGGGAATATCATTTCCAAGAAATGACATATCATCATTATTTAGGACACTCACTTTCAGTGCGCTCCCACTAACCTCCTTATATACACAAGAATCATTTCTCGTTTTGAATTAAATCATAAACTATTATGATTACATCAAAACGATAATTCCAAGAACCTAATGATTGCTTCAATCCAAACATGGATTGAATAACCTGCAAACTTTGTTTACTAGTTTTGATACGCCAAAATCGTCAGGATGTTGTAAACATCCTCCAAAAGGTTTCCTTTTCAGGAAAACGATTTTTCGTTCAGCTGCCATATTTCATAAATGAAACATGCAGCATCAGCAAGCATTATCCAAATGGATTTAACGTGGCAACAGGTAAAAGATTTCGTTGTAATCAACACAATGTTGATAACGATACCTTTCTGCTACAAGCCTAGCTTAGTACGTTGGTATGCTGCAATCCACGTATGTCTTCCTTGAAGACTTATATAGTACCAATAGGCACAATGCCTTACGGTACAACAACTAGTCTCTAAACATAGTTGGTATACATGGAATCCATTTCGGACTTCATGGCACTTTGCCATAATGGGGAGTCGATACCTTGTATCACTTCCTCATATGTAGTCAGTTCGTCTTCCTCAATAAGATTGACATCTTTATGAGGTGAGATCAGAAACCAATACCTCCCAGTTTATTTTTTGATTTTCTCCGACTTACGCGGTTCTTGTGTATTCGAAGATTACTGGTACAGTTTCATCCTTGATGAACTGTTTGTGTTCCATTAAGGACTTTGTGCCTGTTGGATAATATGACCCATAGCGTCACTATTTGTACAGATCACGGTGTTGTTGTACAAATTAACTATGTGACAAAGAAGATTGCACTCTTATCATTTGTGATTAGATCACATAGATGTATAAATGAAGAGAGGTCCATATGATTAGTTCCTGGATTGAGAATGATATGAGACAGTATCAGTCCACGAAGGATTAATCATTAAATATCCCTAGCCGTAGTATTATCGAGACAGGACATCGATAATGCGGAATAGGCTAGTATTGCAATTGTGCGCGTTGTGAGGGCACGACGGCATAGTTCTCATATATTTAAGTATTGGATACTTATGCAAGTGCGATAGGAGGTTGTGTTTCACCGATGGTACGGGAAACAGCTTCGCTCTGGATAGACCCCTCGGAATCCCATTGGTATTATGACTATGTGTCTATGGGAGTCCGACATCAGGGTAGGTGTATTTGGTCTTAACCTGAGACTTGCACCGCTAATGCTTACGACAATCAATATACTTTAGTTGAGGTCGTCTAGGACTCTAACCGGTTCTGTGTACGCCAACTGCTGGGTATATTGAGAATCGTAGAGTATTGGGTGTGATGTCAAGATGGAAGTATCACTTCAGTCATAGTGGAGATGATGTCACGCAGGATACGTTATTAGTGCTCTTAAGTGTTGCGCAACCATCGGGATATTATGACTAGGTCATGCATATCCGATTATAGAGACTAGTTACCAGACATCCGACATGTGCTTCGGACGGGGCAGACACTTATCCAGCCCCAGCCCTAGCACGTGACTATCCGATACTGGGCCGATATACACAATACTTGGTATACTACGCTTGATACAGATCTTAAATATTCTTAGATGGATATGTCCGGAGAATTGGGTAGACTTGGTGCTTTGCTAGAAGCCAACCTTGTCTTGTAAATCGGTAAAACGTAGTACTTGGTACTCACGTGTTCGGATAGTCCGATGACCGATTTGACTACCAACATATCCAGGGATCTCATGGGTCGCTTCCCAAAGATTCACCGATGACGTATGACTCGCACTTTTATTAATCTGGGATTAATATGATGAGAGAGAAAATTAATCTGGGATTAATTTCAGAGATATTTTATCTGGGATAAAATATCAATTTAAAGAGAGAGAGAATGATTAATTTGGAATTAATCGATTAATTAATATATTTGATATATTAAACGAAATTGGATTTCGACGCGGAATTAAAATTAGATTTTAATTCGGGCGAGCGAATTAATTTAGAATTAATTCGTTAGCGACGTGAATAGTGATTTCGCTAGGCGTAATCATTTAATTACGACGCGACGGAAAATTCGTTAATTTAGAATTGGCGAATCCGAGCCCGAGATTATTTACGAGCGCATTCGCATTTCGAATTCGAGCGCGGCTCGTCAAATCAAGCGTCAAATCATTAGTCGCATCAAGCGTCAAATCACTTGTCACTTTGAGTGATGTGACTTGATAACTTGATTGAGTTGACTTGATGTGATGAGTGATGTGTGTGGTTGGCAATTAAAGCCAAATGTGTTTGAAATGAATTGGATTTAATTTCAAGTGTATTAGATGCATTAAAAACAACACAAAAACCGTATACAATTATAACACACACTTTCCCTCCTCTCTCTCCTCTTCTTCTTCCTCTCATCACTCACGCCATTTTCTGTTTCAAAAAGAGGCAGTGAACTGCCGAATTTAACAAAGCAAAAATGGAGGGAAGCAAGTGTGTTTTGTGGCAAAACAAGAGTGCTAGCACACTCCGGGATCAATGCGAAGGTGATAGGGAAGTCCACCAATGAGCCGGGATTCAAATGATGAAGCTTGGAGCTTCAAATCTTGTTGATGATGGCCGAAATTCACTATTCACAGCAGCCCATTGCCTTGAAAAAGTGAGCAGAATTCGAATTTTTGTTGTCCAAATCGTCGCTCAACCGCTCGATGTAAGTATTCCGCACTTACTTCGTTGTATTCACTTATGATTCATGCTTGAGTTTTGATCTTGGGACCTTATAAACTCCAACAATGGCATCAAGAGCTTAGGTTAAGCATGAAAAAGTTAGGGCTAAAATTTGGGCAAACTTGATTTTGAGCATGATAAATTAAATTGGATGGATTTGTATGCTTAATTGTGTTTGAATTGAAGATTGATTGGGTCAATTTCAAGAAAATTTGATTGGATCATTTTTCCCCAAATTTCCTCCTTGGCCGAAAATTGATGATGATTTAATGTCTTGGGATTTTTGATTTTTGACAATTGGATGTGTTGGAAATCATTTGGGATGATGATTTTATGTCGATTGCGAAATCAATTGGATTGAATTCGAATCGGACGAAAAATCCCCAAATTGCCAAGTAGGTCATAAAGCTTGAAATTGGGTAAAATTGATTTGAGCATGCAATTATGAAATTGGATGATAAAGTATGCTTGAATGTATTTTAATTGATGATTGGTTGGATCAATTTGATTAAATATTGTTTGGAACAAATTTCCCCAATTTTGATGTGTTGGCCGAATAGGAGTATGCCCTAATCTTGGTAATTTTGTTTCGTTGATCATTGGATGACTTGAAACGATTGAGGATGTTGATTTAATGTTAATTTGGATTTAATTGGATTGAATTCGGAATTGACATAAATTAGTCCACATTACCGAGAGTATTAAAGCATGTAATGGGTTTGCTTTTAATCTTAATGTGTTGGACATGTGATGATGAAAATGAGCATGATTAGTTAGCCTAATTTGTGTTTTAGAAATGTTAATTATGGTGATTAATCATGATATACACTTTAGGTAATTAAATTGCGAAATTGGATTTGTGTAATTTAATTAATTGGGCTAATTTTGGAAATTGAGCTTGAATTGTTGTTATTGGGCTTATTGGGCTTTGTTGTACAGTTTTGTTTTGAGAAAAATTGGTTGGATCCAATTGGGCCCAAAACCGCATCCATAAAGCCCAAATGCACATAATGGACCTTTGTAATTTAATTGGGCCTAATGGGCCAAAATTAATTTAAAGGCTTATGGGTAAATCCCGGATTGGACTTTGGTTGCGGGTTTGACCCGAGTTGACCAAAAGTCCACGCCTTAAGAAATTAATTAAAAGCCATTGGACTTTAATTAAGTTGACGTTGGACGTTAATCGGGCTTTGAGACCTGTAACAATTAAATTTGGAATTTAATTCGTAAAAGGTTTATTAATAGTGTAATATTTAATTTGGAATTAAATAATGGATTAGTATTAAATACACATAAATTGGATTTATTATGTAGTTTAATTTAATTCTAGAATTGTACTTAAGTACTTATTCGTAAAAACGAGTTTGACTCGAACAAATCAAATCGTTGTTTGAAACATTGGATGATCATTAATTATCAAGATTAATTAATTGGATTAGATTGATTGATAACATGCTTGAGTGAATACATGGTTGTGATGCATGAATAATGTATATCGGATGGATATTAGATGGGTGGGGCAATTTTAGAAATTGTTGTAATAAATTTGATTTATTAATTGGACCTGCGTGTCCACCTTATCACCTCCTATTCTTTGTATTCTCTTCTCACCTATTCCCCTCAATGTAAATGAGGTTTCTTTAGATGTGTAGTGTACGGGTAGAAGAAATATTTGTGCTAGTGGGAGAGAGAAGTGAGAGATTTGATCTAGGATCAATGTGTAAAATATCCATCCGCATATCATTATTATTTTATCATATGCGCTTTATTATGTGTTTAGAATGCATGTTTAAGGGTTATGATGATGAACCTTAACAAAGATAATAAATTGGTTACCATTTGCACACGAAACCTGTTGTTATTATCTAGGTCCCAAGATCAAACAAGCAATGAAAACATGCGTGAATACATCAACGGAGGTAGCGGAATACTCACATCGATCGGTTGAGTCGATTTGAAGACGAACAAAGCCACAAACTCACTGCCAAGGACGCCCAAATGATGCAGTCCACTGCCTTCAAAAACAGAAAATTGAGTTGAGAAATGGAGCTCCAAGCTTCGTCAAACGGATCCCGGCTCATGGGCGAACCTCCCTACCACCTTCGCAAGACTCGTAAGTGTGCTAGCACTTGATTTCTCACCATGAAAAACCACTCTTGCTTCCCTTTGATTCACGCCATTTTAGCTTCAAAAACAGTCCACATTTTGTGTGTTTTGCGTGAGAAGAAGAGAAAGAAATTGAGAGAAAGAAAATGTGTATTAAGTTAATTGCATTTGAATTTCAAGTGTATCTTTTATGAATTTCATTTGAATTTGCTTTTAAAAAGTCAAACAATAAAAGCCATCATTACACACATCTTGTCCATCACTATTCACATCACCTTTATTAAAGTGACATGTTGTCAAGTCACATCACTCAAAGTGACAAGTAATTTGACGCTTGATGCGACTGATTGATTTGACACTTGATGCAACTTGCGATGCCGCACTCGAATTTGAAATACGAATGCGCTCGCAATCACACTCGGGCTCGGGTTCGTTAATTCCAAATTAACGATTTTTCCGTCGCGTCGTAATTAAATGATTACGCCTAGCGAATTCACTATTCACGTAGCTTAACGAATTAATTCTAAATTAATTCGTTCGCCCGAATTAAAATCTAATTTTAATTCCGCGTCGAAATCTAATTTCATTTAATATATCGAATATATTAATTTACCGATTAATTCCAAATTAATCGTTATCTCTCCCTAGACGATATTTTATCCTACATAAAATATCTCCGTAATTAATCCTAGATTAATTTTCTCTCTCTTCCATATAATCCCAGATTATTCAAGAGTGCGAGTTGTGCGTCATCGGTGGATTATCGGGAAGCGACCCATGAGATCCCCGGATAAGTTGGCAGTAAACACGATCGTCAGAGTATCCGAATCACGTACGTACCAAGTACTACGTTCTACCGATTTACGAGACAAGGTCGACTCCTAGCAAAGCACCAAGTCTACCCAATTCTCCGGACATATCCATTTAAGAATATTAAGATCTGTATCAAGCGTAGTATACCAATGTATTGTGCGTATCGGCCTAGTATTGGATAGTCACGTGCTAGGGCTGGGGCTGGATAAGTGTCTGCCCCGTCCGAAACACATATCGGATGTCTGGTAACATAGTCTCTATAATCGGATATTCATGACCTGGTCACAATATCCCGATTGGATGCGCATCACTCAAGAGCACTAGTACCGTATCCTGCGTGACATAATCTCCACTATGACTGAAGTGATACTTCCGTCTTGACATCACACCCAATACACTACGACTCTCTGATAAACCCAGAAGTGGTGTACGCAGAACCGGTTAAAGCCCTGTACCACCAAGACCAAAGTCTATCGATTATCGTAAGTATTAGCGATGTAAGTCTCAGGTTAAGACTATACACACCTACCTTGATTTCGGCCTCCCATAGACACATAGTCATAATACCAATGGGATTCCGAGGGGTCTATCCAGAGGGAAGCTGTTTCCCGTACCATCGGTGAAACACGACCTCCTATCGCACTTGCATAAGTATCCAATACTTATATATATGAGAACTATGCCGTTGTGCCCTCACAACGCACACAAGTGCAATACTAGCCTATTCTGCATTATCGATGTCCAGTCTCGATAATACTCCGGCTAGGGATATTTAATGATTAAACCTTCGGGGACTGATACTGTCTCATATCATTCTCAATCCAGGAACTAATCATAGGGACCTCTCTTCATTTATATATCTATGGTGATCTAATCACAAATGATGAGAGTGCAATTTCCTTGTCACATAGTTAATTTGATACAACAACACAATGATCTGTACAAATAGTGACGCTATGGGTCATTTTGTCCAACAATCTCCCACTTGGCACGTAGCGAGTCACTCAAGTGTCCCACACCCGAACTATGTACGGTTCGCTCAAATTGCTGAGGAAAGGTTTTCGTCTGACGCGATTTATATGATCATCACATCGCCACGATGTGTGATCCGAACAAATCAGATGAATATAGAAGTATATATCTGGATCGTCGATGAGACCATTAATTCTTTAGCCTGTGCTGACGCCTAGCTCAGCCGCTAACAGAACTATATCTAATCTAAATGGCTTCTATTGCTGCCTCAGCTGCAGCAATAATCCACATTTGTTGTTTATTCAGCAACAGTTATCTTGCTAGGAAGATTTCCAGCTCACTGTCCCAGTGTTCAAACTTTTATAGTACCGTAGTATTTAATTGTTTGGAAACTTGCAGCAGTGATCCAAGTCACTTCAAGTTCTCCTTCTCCATAGTTTAAGATAGCATCTTTAGTTCTCTGAGATACTAACAGATGTTCTTAACTTCAATCCAGTGACTATCACTTGGATTGACCTGATCGTGACTCCATATGCTCGAAGCGTATGAGACACCAAATCAAGTACATTTTATATGTACAATTTCCCAGAGAGTGTTAACAACTCCAAATCTATCCCAGTAGATCTTTATTCCTTGAATAAAGGTTGTTACTCCCCAGAATTCTACGGAGAATTTCTATTGAAAGCCAAGCTTTCATCAATTGCAATATGGGAATTTAACTGTCAGTGCGCTCTCCCACTAACCTCCTTATATACACAAGAATTATTTCGTTTTGATTCAAATCATAAACCATTATGATTATTTCAAAACGACAGTTCCAATAACCTTATGCTTGCATTAATCCAAACATGGATCGAATAACCCGCAAACCTCGTTTGTTGGTTATACAAAATCGTCAGGATGTTGTAAACATCCTCCAAAAGGTTTCCTTTTCAGGAAAGCGATTTTGATCTATAACTGACACATTTCATAAATGAAATACGCAGTTATCAACAAGCATCTTCAAAATGGATTTACCATGGCAACAGGTAAAAGGTTGAACCGTTATAAACACAATGTTGATAACGATACCTTTCCGTCAAAAGCCCAGCTTTGTACGTTGGTATGTTGCCTTCCATGTATGTCTTCCTTGAAGATGTTTAATGTACCAATAGGCACAATGCCTTGTGGTATAACAACTAGTATCCAAAATAGTTGTTATACATGGAATCCATTTCGGACTCATGGCACTTTGCCATAATAGGGAGTCGATACCTCGTATCACTTCCTCAAAACGTAGTCGGATGGTACACCTCCATAAGATTGACATCTTTATGGGGTTAGATCAGAAACCCATACCCTAGGTTATTTTCTGACTCTATCCGATCTACTAGTTTCTTGTGTATTTGAAGATTAATGGTATAGATTCATCATAGATGAACTATTTGTGTTCCATTAAGGACTCCGTGCCAATAACAATATTACTCCAATTTTCATTGAGTATCACTATCCTCCCACTGACCACTGTATATCGGTATTCCTCTCAGGAAAACCGCATGGTGAGAAACAATTACATTGTTCTCATGTGAGATTTATAAGTACTATACTTATGGTTTCCCTTAGGATAACCTATATTGGCACTTATCCATTTCGGGTCTTTTATTTTGGTATCATCCAAACGTTATGCCTGGCATACCCAAATTATCAGGAATGAGAAACCTCGTTTCTTCCCTGTTCATATCCTATATGATATCTGTCAAACAGATTTATATGGAACCTTATTCTAAATAAGTTTTGCACTGTTAATACATATCCTATTGAAGGAAACAGTAGCTCAGAGCGACTCGTGATAAACCTTATCATGTCCAACAAAATTCGGTTTTTAGTTAGGACACACCGTCTAACTGACGTGTCTCGGGAGGAGTCCTCATATGAAAGAATACCGTACTCTTTCATGTACGTATGAAACTTACTGCTTAAGTATTTTCCATTACGGTCTTACCGTGGCGGAATAATACTATACCCGATCTGTTTATTTACTTCGTGTCGAAACTTTAAAATTTCCGATTTGTGTTCTTCAAAAGAAACACATAACCATAACGTGATGCCACATCCGTTAAGGTCACGAAATATACATGTTCACATCTAGCCTAGCTAGATATGGGCCCACTTACTTCACCATGAATAGGGCTAACAGATCGGTGGCCCTTATACTATTACCAAGTAAATAGTATTTTAGGTACTTTACCTAATAAACTAGATTCGCAGACCTTATTTGAATAGTCAAATCAGTCCTAGTACCCACTCTTCAAAAGTGTGGATATACGAGTCTCGTTTAATTGTGTCCTAGATAACAATGCCACAAATAAGTCTCTATTGATCAAATCAATTTGAGCTATTTATTTGTCATTTTTATATGTTTGAGATTTTATTATATTCAAAATATAAATTCTGTTATTCACATCTAATGTGTTTATCTCAGTATCATCTTTATATAATAAAACACTTTAGTGTTCTAGAATATAAAGGTTTATCCGCAACGGATTAAACACTGATATAGAGATAATGTCTCTAGTCAAACTAGTTACATTATAACAGTTCCTAATTTAAGTACATACCCAAAGGGTAGTTCCTAAACTTAGGTATCTACGGTCGAAACAGCGACTTTCGTCCCGTTTTCGATTTGCAGAGAAATCTCGGCTTGAAGTCAGTATCCTGCTCATAGCGGATTCTGAACATCAATACATATATTTTATGTACCACACTAAGTATTTAAAATCCAATTTCAATACTAGTAGTGATCATAACTTTGACAAATATTTTAAAGTCAGAGCCTCGCCCTTTCTTTAATTCCTTCGTGTCTGCCATATCCAAATGTTAGTCACTTTGGGATATGTCAATTATCTTTTCAATATTTCACAAACCTTTGGCCAAGCCTTGGGTTTTAGAATATCGAAATGATGTGCACCTTGTGCAACATGCCCAATTGCAAACTTTGACTTTATCTCCACTAGAACAGTCAAATCAATTCTCTAAGAATTATAAATTGCAATTTTAATACCTTTTAAATCTAAAGATAGATTTATTTTTCAAGTATATTAAATTAAGCACTAAAGTCATCATCACACAAATCTTCCAAAGATTTTATGCTCTACTATTTGCTTAATTATGGGCTTAGATATAACAAGTTATTTTATCCAATAAAGTAACCTATTATTAATTCCCAATGAAAATTAAATCATTTAAAACATTTAATTCAAGGATTATATATTTTAAATATTCAACTTTTCAATTCTTTCTTGATTTCAATAGTCCAACTATTTAATCAATTTTAATAAGGTACTATTTATTATAATGATTACAATAATCCAATTATTTAATCAACTATAATTTAATATTGATTACTATAATCTAATTATAAAATCAACTATCATTTTAATTCAATTATATTGATTACTATAATCCAATTATAAAATCAACTATATATTGAATGAGTTTGTATATAGTCCAACTATATATATTTTTAAAACAACATAAAATATTAGTCCAACTAATACTTTTGATTAATATGACGAGTAAAATAGATGAGCGCGTTTAGCGAGTATTCGAACGAATGTTGCAAATTCAATACTTGCCTCCCACTATTTTTCGTCGAGCCTCTAACCCTCTGTCGAGTACTCGGGAAACCGTGTTTCCTAGTGGGCTAGGATCCCGTTAAATATCACACAATCTTGACTTTGGCCAACAAATTGTATGATAATTAACTAGGTAGATCTCGAAGATCAATTGGATCCCATCCAACTCCTAGATCCAGTAGGTGGACATCCAAGTCCCAAACATATATCTAATATATGCCTATATATCGAATATATACCCTAACCTTTTTCCTCTGAATCAACTAGGCCTTGGCTTTGGCACAACAAACCTAGTGATCCCAGTCAAGCGCGGACCCATTGACATGGAAGCTTCGTAATCAATGTCGATGGACAAGAAGTGGTCTTGACTTTGGCCAACAAACCACAACTTGGACACGACACCGATATGGAACAAAGCCTCGTGATTAAAACACATCTTGACGGACAAGGGCTTGACTTTGGCCAACAACCCCTGCCAATCTCGGATCTTGAGCAAGAATCACTCAATGGAAGGAAAATAAACGCTTGATATTTAACGAGGGTTTTTCGCGTGCAAATTGGCTACCAATTTAATTATCTTTGTTAAGGTCTCATCATCATACACCCTTAAACATGCATTCTAAATACATAATAAAGCGAGTATGAAAATAAATAATAATGATATGCGGATGGATACTTTACATTGATCCTAGATCAAATCTCTCTCTTTCTCACTCAAGCCAGCACTTGTATTACTTCTACCCGTTACACTACACTTCTAAAGAAACCTCATTTACATGGAGGGGAATAGGTGAGAAGAGAATACAAAGAGAATGAGGGTGATAAGGCTGGACACGCAGGTCCAATTTAATAAATCGAATTTATTACAACAATTTCTAAAATTGCCCCACCCGACTAATATCCATCCGATATACATTATTCATACAACACAACCACGTATTCACACACATAAGCATGCTATCAATCAATCTAATCAAATTAATTAATCTGATAATTAAGTGATCATCCAATGTTCAAACAACGATTTGATTTTGTTCGAGTCAAACTCGTTTTTGCGAATAAGTACTTAAAGTACGAATTCATGAATTAAATTAAACTACATCATTAAATCTAATTTAACATGTACTTAATACTAATTCACTATTCAATTCCAAATTAAATGTTACACTTTATTAATAAACCTTTTACGATTTAAATTCCAAATTTAATCGTAACACGTCTTAAAGACCGATTAACGTCCAACGTCAATTCAATTAAAGTCCAATGGGCTTTTAATTGATTTCTTAAGGCGTGGACTTTTGGTCAACTCGGGTCAAACCGATAACCAAAGTCCAATCCGGGATTTACCCCATAAGCCCATAAATCAATCTTGGCCCATTAGGCCCAATTGAACTTTAAAGGTTCATTAGTCGCATTTGGGCTTTATGGTTAAGGTTTTGGGCCCAATTGGATCCAATCCATTTGGCCTAAACCAAACTTGATAAATCAAGCCCAATAGGCCCAATTACAACATTAAAGTCCAATTTCCAAAATTAGGCCCAATTAATTAAATATACAAAATCCAATTTCATATTCAATTAAACTAAAGTGTATTACATGATTAATCAACTAAATCAACATTTATAAAACACTAAATTAGTCCAATTAATCATACTCAATTCATTATCATATGTCCAACACACAAAATGAAAAATCAAACCCATTTACATGCTTCTATGCTCTCGGCCAAAAGAGGGATTTTGTGTCCGATTCGGTTTCGATCCAATCGAACCTACAATCGACATTAAATCAACATCCTAAATGATTTCATACACATCCAATGTCATAAAATCAAAAAATACCAAGACATTAGGGCATAGTTCCAATTCGGCCAACATAGAATTTTTTTGGGGTTTTTGTCCAATTCGAAATCCAATCCAATTCGATTCAAATTAACATCAACCTAATAGATTCCAACTCATCAAATGAATCAAAAATCAAAAATTCCAAGAATCCAAAAATACCAATACATTCGGCCAAGGGGAATAATTTGGGCAAAATTGATCCAATCACATTTTGTTGAAATTGATCAAATCAATCTTCAATATAACATATATTAAGCATGCTCAAACATCCAATTTCATTAAATCATGCTCAAATACAAAATACCCAATTTAAGCCCTACATTTTTCATGCTTGAACCTAAGCTCTTGATGCCATTGTTGGTTATTATCTAGGTCCCAAGATCAAACAAACAATGAAAACAATGCGTGAATACATCAACGGAGGTAGCGGAATACTCACATCGATCGGTTGAGTCGATTTGAAGACGAACAAAGCCACAAAACTCACTGCCAAGGACGCCCAAATGATGCAGTCCACTGCCTTCAAAAACAGAAAATTGAGTTGAGAAATGGAGCTCCAAGCTTCATCAAACGGATCCCGGCTCATGGGCAAACCTCCCTACCACCTTCGCAAGACTCGTAAGTGTGCTAGCACTTGATTTCTCACCATGAAAAACCACTCTTGCTTCCCTTTGATTCACGCCATTTTAGCTTCAAAAACAGTCCACATTTTGTGTGTTGTGCGTGAGAAGAAGAGAAAGAAATTGAGAGAAAGAAAATGTGTATTAAGTTAATTGCATTTGAATTTCAAGTGTATCTTATACACTTTTGTGAATTTCAAATGAATTTCATTTGAATTTGCTTTTAAAAGTCAAACAATAAAAGCCATCATTACACACATCTTGTCCATCACTATTCACATCACCTTTATTAAAGTGACATGTTGTCAAGTCACATCACTCAAAGTGACAAGTGATTTGACGCTTGATGCGACAGATTGATTTGACGCTTGATGCGACTTGCGATGCCGCACTCGAATTTGAAATACGAATGCGCTCGCAATCACACTCGGGCTCGGGTTCGTTAATTCCAAATTAACGATTTTTCCGTCGCGTCATAATTAAATGATTACGCCTAGCGAATTTACTATTCACGTCGCTTAACGAATTAATTCTAAATTAATTCATTCGCCCGAATTAAAATCTAATTTTAATTCCGCGTCGAAATCTAATTTCATTTAATATATCGAATATATTAATTTACTGATTAATTCCAAATTAATCGTTATCTCTCTCTAGACGATATTTTATCCTAGATAAAATATCTCCGTAATTAATCCTAGATTAATTTCTCTCTCTCCATATAATCCCAGATTATTCAAGAGTGCGAGTTGTGCGTCATCGGTGGATTATCGGGAAGCGACCCATGAGATCCTAGATAAGTTGGTAGTAAACAACGGTCGCGGAGTATCCGAATCACGTACGTACCAAGTACTACGTTCTACCGATTTACGAGACAAGGTCGACTCCTAGCAAAGCACCAAGTCTACCCAATTCTCCGGACATATCCATTTAAGAATATTAAGATCTGTATCAAGCGTAGTATACCAATGTATTGTGCGTATCGGCCCAGTATCGGATAGTCACGTGCTACGGCTGGGGCTGGATAAGTGTCTGCCCCGTCCGAAACACCTATCGGATGTCTGGTAACATAGTCTATATAATTGGATATTCATGACCTGGTCACAATATCCCGATTGGATGCGCATCACTCAAGAGCACTAGTACCGTATCCTGCGTGACATCATCTCCACTATGACTGAAGTGATACTTCCGTCTTGACATCACACCAATATACTACGACTCTCTGATAAACCCAGAAGTGGTGTACGCAGAACCGGTTAAAGCCCTGTACCACCAAGACCAAAGTCTATCGATTATCGTAAGTATTAGCGATGTAAGTCTCAGGTTAAGACTATACACACCTACCTTGATTTCGGCCTCCCATAGACACATAGTCATAATACCAATGGGATTCCGAGGGGTCTATCCAGAGCGAAGCTGTTTCCCGTACCATCGGTGAAACACGACCTCCTATCGCACTTGCATAAGTATCCAATACTTATATATATGAGAACTATGCCGTTGTGCCCTCACAACGCACACAAGTGCAATACTAGCCTATTCTGCATTATCGATGTCCAGTCTCGATAATACTCCGGCTAGGGATATTTAATGATTAAACCTTCGGGGACTGATACTGTCTCATATCATTCTCAATCCAGGAACTAATCATAGGGACCTCTCTTCATTTATATATCTATGGTGATCTAATCACAAATGATGAGAGTGCAATTTCCTTGTCACATAGTTAATTTGCTACAACAACACAATGATCTGTGCAAATAGTGACGCTATGGGTCATTTTTTCCAACAAAACCCTCATCAAATATCATGCGTTTTTCCTTCCATTGAGTGATTCTCACTCAAGATCCGAGACGGCATTGGGTTGTTGGCCAAAGTCAAGCCCTTTGTCTGTCGAAGATGTGTTTGAATCACGAAGGCTTTGTTACATGTCAGTGTCTTGTCCAAGTTGTGGTTTGTTGGCCAAAGTCAAGACCATTTCTTGTCCATCGACATTGATTACGAAGTTTTCCATGGTCAATGGGTCGCGCTTGACTAGGATCATTAGGTTTGTTGTGCCAAAGCCAAGGCCTAGTTGATTCAGAGGAAAAAGGTTAGGTAATACATTGGATGTATTGGCATATATAAGATATATGTTTAGGATTTGGAAGTCCACCTACTGGATCTAGGAATTGGATTGGATCCAATTGATCTTAGAGATCTACCTAGTTAATTATCATACAATTTGTTGGCCAAAGTCAAGATTGTGTGATATTTAACGGGATCCTAGCCCACTAGGAAACACGGTTTCCCGAGTACTCGACAGAGGGTTGGAGGCTCGCCGAAAAATAGTGGGAGGCAAGAATTGAATTTGCAATACTCGTTCAATTACTCGCCATACGCGCTCATTTAAATTATTTTGTCGTTAAATTAAATGTTAGTTGGACTAATATTTAAATTGTTGTTTTATTTAACAGTTGGACTGTATTATAGTTGATTATATATAATTGGATTATATTAATCAATATATTTGAATTAATTAATTTCAGTTTACAGTTGATTTTATAATTGGATTATAGTAATCAATGTAATTGAGGTTAATTAATTTAGATTATATTTGATTATATAGTTGGACTATTATAATCATTATAATAAATAGTACCACAAATCGTTGATTAAATAGTTGGACTATTAGAATCAAGATATAAATGAAAGATTAGTGTTTAAGACATAATCCTGGGTGAAAATGTATTTAAACGACTTTAATTTTCAAATCGGGAATAAATTTTCAGGATGGTCCTGGAAACTAATTAGTTATTTTATTTGATAAAATAATATATTAAGCCTAAGCCTGAAGTTAATTAAATAGTCGAGCATAATCTTTGGAAGATTATGTGATGATAACTTTAGTGCTTAATCCATAATACTTGTCATATAGACTCCTTAATTTCTCTATCAGAACTAAGGATTAGATCCTTAAAGTATGATATTGAAATTGAAGGATATTCAAATATTAGATCTTGGAAGTACTTTTAAAATTGCAATAAATAATTCTTGGAGAATTAAAGACTATTCTCAAGGAGATAAAGTCAAAATTTGCAATTAGGCAAGTAGTGCAAGGCACACCTTACTTCAATATTCTGGAAACCCGAGGCTTGGTTAAAGGCAACTGGAATATTGAAAATGACAAAGGCAAAATCATTATAGTCTTCTTGGAAGATAAATGACATATCCCAAAATGTCTGCACAATTATGGCAAACGGAATCGCGAAGCGTGACTGTCGTTTGGACAAAGCAGACATGAAGGAATTGAAGACGAGCAAGGCTCTGACTTCAAATATGTTTGTCAAAATTATGTTCATTACTAGTATTAAAATTGGATTTTTAGATACTTAATATGGTACATAATAAATATATATATATTGATGTTCAGAATCTACTATGAGCAGGATTAGAGAACTGTTATAATGTAACTAGTTTGACTAGATACATTATCTCTTTATCAGTGTTTAACCCACTGCGGGTGAACCTTTATATTTTAGAACACTAAAGTGTTTTATTATATAAGGATGATATTGAGATAAACACATTAGATGTGAATAACAGAATTTATATTTTGAATATAAATAAATCTCAAATATATATAATGACAAACAAATAGCTCAAAATGATTTGATCAGAAGAAACTAATTATGGCATTGTTGTCTAGGACACAATCGAACAAGACTCGTATATCCACACTTTCGAAGAATGGGTACTCGGACTGTTTTGATTCTAATCAAATAAAGTCTACGAATCTAGTTTATTGGGCAATATGCCTAAAACACTATTTACTTGGTAAAAGTGTAAATGCCACCGATCTAAAAGCCCTAGTTCATAATGAAGCAAGTGGGCCCATGTCTAGCTAGGCTAGATATGGATATGAATATTTCGTGACCTTACGGATGTGGCATCGCGTTATGGTTATGTGTTTCTTTTGAAGAACACGAATCAGAAACTTTTAGAGTTTCGATACGAAATAGACAAACAGATCGACTATAGTATTATACCGTCACGGTAAGACCGTAATGGAAAATACTTAAGCAGTAAGTTTCTTATATACTTGAAAGAGTATAGTATTCTTTCAAATGAGGACTCCTCCCGGAACACGTCAAAGTGACGTTGTGTCCGAACGGATTAACCGAATCATGTTAGACATGATAAGGCTAATTATGAGTCGCTCTGAGCTACCATTTCCTTCAACGGATAAGTTTTAACAGTGCAATAACTTATTTAGAATAAGGTTCCATAATAATCTGTTTGACAGATTACATATTAGATATGAACGGGAAAGAAACCGGGTTTCTCATTCCTGACCATTTGGGATGCTAGGCATATGTTTGGATGATACCAAACTAGAACCCAAATTGGATAAGTGTCAATTGTAGGCTATCCTAGGGATACCATAAGTATTGTATTTATACATCTCACATGAGAACAATATGATTGTTGCTCACCATGCGGTTTTCCTAAGAGGAATACCGATATGCAGTGGTCAGTGGGAGGATGGTGATACTCGATGAAAATTGGAGTAATACTGTTCGAGGCACAAAATCCTTAATGGAACACATATAGTTCATCAATGATGAATTTATACCATTAATCTTCGAATACACAAGAACCGCGTAGATCGGAGAGAGTCAGAAAACAACCTAGGGTATGGGTTTCTGATCTCACCTAATAAAGATGTTAATCTTTTAAGGTATACCAACTGATTACGTATGAGGTAGTGATACAAGGTATCGACTCCCTATTATGACAAAGTGTCATGAGTCCGAAATGGATTCCATGTATATCAACAAGTTTGGATACTAGTTGATGTACCATAAGACATTGTGCCTATTGGTACTTTATAAGTCTTCAAGGAAGACAAACATGGAAGGCAACATACCAACGTACTAAGCTAGGCTTGTAAAGAAAAGGTAGAGTTATCAACATTGTGTTGATTCCGACGAAACCTTTTACATGTTGCCATTGTAAATCCATTTGGATAATGCTTGCTAAAGCTGTGTATTTCATTTATGAAATATGACAGCTTAACGGAAAATCGCTTTCCTGAAAAGGAAACCTTTCGGAGGATGTTTATAACATCCTGTCGGTTTTGTCGTACCATAACAAGCAAACATGGTTTGCAGGTTATTCGATCCATGTTTGGATTGAAGCAAGCATAGGTTCTAGGAATTATCGTTTTGATGTAATCATAATGGAGTATGATTTAATTCAAAACAAAATGATTCTTGTGTATATAAAAGGGTTAGTGGGAGTGCACTGACATGAATGTCATGTAAGATAATGATAATATGTCATTTCTTGGAAATGATATTCCCATAAAATAATCGGTGAAAGCTTGGCTTTCCTGATAACGACTATGAGTCGTAACAAAGGTATTATACAATAGTATAACGGTACAGTGAGGTTGAAATCTTCCAAGCAAGATACTGTTGTCGAATAAACAACAAATGCGGATTATTGCTGCAGCTGAGGCAGCAATAGAAGCCATTTGGATCGATAAATAAATCTAATTGGATTAGATATAATTCTGTTAGCAGCTCAGCTAGGCTACAACGCATGCTAATGAATCAATGGTCTCATCAACGATCCAGATAAATACTTCGATATTCATCTGATTCGTTCGGATCATACATCATGGGGATGTGATGATCGTGTAAATCGCGTCAGACGATAATCATGCAAATCTGCTGACGAAAGCTTTCCTCAGCAATTTGAGCCAAACCGTACATAGTTCGGGTGTTAGACACTCGAGTGACTGGCTATGTGCCAAGTGGGAGATTGTTGGATAATATGACCCATAGCGTCACTATTTGTACAGATCACGGTGTTGTTGTACAAATTAACTATGTGACAAAGGAGATTGCACTCTTATCATTAGTGATTAGATCACATAGATGTATAAATGAAGAGAGGTCCATATGATTAGTTCCTGGATTGAGAATGATATGAGACAATATCAGTCCACGAAGGATTAATCATTAAATGTCCCTAGCCGGAGTATTATCGAGACAGGACATCGATAATGCGGAATAGGCTAGTATTGCACTTGTGCGCGTTGTGAGGGCACGACGACATAGTTCTCATATATTTAAGTATTGGATACTTATGCAAGTGCGATAGGAGGTTGTGTTTCACCGATGGTACGGGAAACAGCTTCGCTCTGGATAGACCCCTCGGAATCCCATTGGTATTATGACTATGTGTCTATGGGAGTCCGACATCAGGGTAGGTGTATTTGGTCTTAACCTGAGACTTGCACCGCTAATGCTTACGACAATCAATATACTTTAGTTGAGGTCGTCTAGGACTCTAACCGATTCTGTGTACGCCAACTGCTGGGTATATTGAGAATCGTAGAGTATTGGGTGTGATGTCAAGACGGAAGTATCACTTCAGTCATAGTGGAGATGATGTCACGCAGGATACGGTATTAGTGCTCTTAAGTGTTGCGCAACCATCGGGATATTATGACTAGGTCATGCATATCCGATTATAGAGACTAGTTACCAGACATCCGACATGTGCTTCGGACGGGGCAGACACTTATCCAGCCCCAGCCCTAGCACGTGACTATCCGATACTGGGCCGATATACACAATACTTGGTATACTACGCTTGATACAGATCTTAAATATTATTAGATGGATATGTCCGGAGAATTGGGTAGACTTGGTGCTTTGCTAGAAGCCAACCTTGTCTTGTAAATCGGTAAAACGTAGTACTTGGTAATCACGTGTTCGGATAGTCCGATGACCGATTTGACTACCAACATATCCGGGGATCTCATGGGTCGCTTCCCAAAGATTCACCGATGACGTATGACTCGCACTTTTATTAATCTGGGATTAATATGATGAGAGAGAAAATTAATCTGGGATTAATTTCAGAGATATTTTATCTGGGATAAAATATCAATTTAAAGAGAGAGAGAATGATTAATTTGGAATTAATCGATTAATTAATATATTTGATATATTAAACGAAATTGGATTTCGACGCGGAATTAAAATTAGATTTTAATTCGGGCGAGTGAATTAATTTAGAATTAATTCGTTAGCGACGTGAATAGTGATTTCGCTAGGCGTAATCATTTAATTACGACGCGACGGAAAATTCGTTAATTTAGAATTGGCGAATCCGAGCCCGAGATTATTTACGAGCGCATTCGCATTTCGAATTCGAGCGCGGCTCGTCAAATCAAGCGTCAAATCATTAGTCGCATCAAGCGTCAAATCACTTGTCACTTTGAGTGATGTGACCTGACAACTTGATTGAGTTGACTTGATGTGATGAGTGATGTGTGTGGTTGGCAATTAAAGCCAAATGTGTTTGAAATGAATTGGATTTAATTTCAAGTGTATTAGATGCATTAAAAACAACACAAAAACCGTATACAATTATAACACACACTTTCCCTCCTCTCTCTCCTCTTCTTCTTCCTCTCATCACTCACGCCATTTTCTGTTTCAAAAAGAGAAGTGAACTGCCGAATTTAACAAAGCAAAAATGGAGGGAAGCAAGTGTGTTTTGTGGCAAAACAAGAGTGCTAGCACACTCTGGGATCAATGCGAAGGTGATAGGGAAGTCCACCCATGAGCCGGGATTCAAATGATGAAGCTTGGAGCTTCAAATCTTGTTGATGATGGCCGAAATTCACTATTCACAGCAGCCCACTGCCTTGAAAAAGTGAGCAGAATTCGAATTTTTGTTGTCCAAATCGTCGCTAAACCGCTCGATGTAAGTATTCCGCACTTCCGTCGTTGTATTCACTTATGATTCATGCTTGAGTTTTGATCTTGGGACCTATAGAAACTCCAACAGTGCCTTGAACAGTATAACTCCGATTTTCATCGAGTTTTACTATCCTCCCACTTACCACTACATATAGGTATTCCTCTTAGGAAAACCGCATGGTGATCAAGAATTACATTGTTCTCAAGTGAGTTGTATAAGTACTATACTTTGGTTTCCCTAGGATAACCTACAATTTGCACTTATCCAATTTGGGTTCTTGTTTGCTATCATCCAAACATATGCTTAGCATTCCCAAATCAACAGAAATGAGAAAATCCGGCTTCTTTCCTGTTCATATCTAATATGAAGTCTGTCAAACTGATTTTCATGGAACTTTATTCAAAATAAGTATTGCACTATTAATGCTTATCCCTTTTGAAGGAAAATGGTAGCTCAGAGTAACTCATGATTAACCTTATCATGTCCAACAAAATTCGATTTCTCCGTTCGGACACACCGTCAAATTGACGTGTTCCGGGAGGAGTCCTCATTGAAAGAATACTATACTCTTTCAAGTATATGAGAAACTTATTGCTTAAGTATTTTCAGCATGGTCAAACCGTGATGTTTTAATACTTTAGTCGATCTGTTCATCTATTTCGTGTCGAAACTCTAAGAGTTTCCGATTTGTGTTCTTCAAAAGAAACACAACCATAACGCGATGCCACAACCGTAAAGGTCAAGAAATATTCATATCCACCTCTAGCCTAGCTAGACATGGGCCCACTTACGTCACTATGAACAAGGGCTAATAGATCGGTGGCACTTACACTTTTACCAAGTAAAGGTGTTTTAAGCACTTTGCCCAATAAACTAGATTCGTAGACTTCATTTGAATGGAATCAAATCCATCCTAGTATCCACTCTTCAAAAGTGTGGATATACGAGTCTTGTTTAATGTGTCCCAGAAAACACTGCCACAAATAAGTCTAATCTGATCAAATCAGTTTGAGCTATTTGTTCGTCATATTATATGTTTGAGATTTATTTATATTCAAAAGATAAATACTGTTATTCACATCTAATGTGTTTATCTCAATATCATCTTTATAAAATAAAACACTTTAGTGTTCTAGAATATAAAGGTATACTCGCAACGAGTTATACTCAATATAGAGATAATGTTTCTAGTCAAACTAGTTACATTATAACAGTTTCCTAATTTAAGTACACACCCAAGGGTAGTTCCTAAACTTAGGTATCTACGGTAAAACAGTGACTTTCGTCCCGTTTCCGATTCGGAGATTAATCTCATTTGAAGTCAGTATCCTGCTCATAGCAGATTCTGCACATCAGTAAATATATTTATGTATCACACTTAGTATCTTAAATCCAATTTTAATACTAGTAGTTAACATGTTTATGACAAACATGGTTGAAGCCGGAGCCTTGGCCCTATTCACTTCCTTCATGTCTGCCTTGTCCACACAGCAGTCACGCTTTTAGTGACCCCGTTTGCCACAGTGTAGCCATACATCTTGGGATATGTCATTTGTCTTCCTAGAAGACATTAATGATTTTGCCTTTACCCTTTTTCACATCCGAGAAGCCTTTGGCCAAGCATTGGCCTTCTAGAATATCGAAGTAAGGTGCGCCTTGCGCTACATGCCTTATTGCAAACTTTGGATTTATCTCCTTGAGAATAGCCATTAACTCTCCAAGAGTTATTAATTGCAATTTAATACTTCTAAGATCTAAGAATAGATCTATGAAGATCCTTCAATTTCTTCATCATATTTTAAGGATCTAATCCTTAGTTCTGATTAGGAAATTAAGGAGTCTTTTTGACAAGTATAATGGATTAAGCACTAAAGTTATCATCACATGAATCTTCCAAAGATCATGCTATACTATTTGCTTAAGTCTAGGCTTAGGCCTAATATGTTATTTTATCAAATAAAGTAACTTATTAGTTTCCAGGACCATCCTGAAATTTTATTCCCAATTTGCAAAATTAAAGTCATTTAAACACATTTTCACCCAGGATTATGTTTTAAACACTAATCTTTCAGTTATCTTGATTCCAATAGTCTAACTATCCAATCAACGATTTCGGGTACAATCTAATGTAATTATTACTATAGTCTAACTATATAACTTATTACAATTTTATTGGTTAAAATCAAATATATATTGATTACTATAATCCAATTATATAATCAACTATAAATGATCGGTAAAATTCAAATATATAGATTACTATAATCCAATTATATAATCAACTATAAATGAAGGGTAAAATTCAAATATATTGATTACTATAATCTAATTATATAATCAACTATAAATGAAGTAGTTTGAATACAGTCCAACTGTTTAATTAAAACAACAATTAAATATTAGTCCAACTAATTGTAGACAACAGAACTTGACGACGTTGTTCTAGGCTCGCGGCCTAGTTGGGAGTACGAAATACCATGGAGTCGCCACCTGGTGTGAACCGGGACAAAGGTTTAAGGCCGCACTCACCCCTCGCAAGGGAAGACCTCAAACCGTTGGGTTCGGAATGGTCCCATACTTATGTCACTTGTGATGATATAATTTGTGCAATAAACTAACCGAATCTATTCAACATTCATGCTCAATGGTACTTAGATCTAACATGCTTTCATCCAAATAATTCCACGCAATGTAACACAACAAGCATATTGAACCATTAAATCAACATGTATAAATCATTACCCAAACGCATAATAAACTAAGAACATGCGTAAAGAACAACCTAAACATGCTTTAACAAATAAATAACAAACTAAATTAAACCATGCTTTAAATAATAAACAAATAACCTAAAGACTATAGCATGCTCAAATACAAATTTGGATTAGACGAGATACATGTATCTTAAGTGGTACGTGGCATTGTATCCCGAGTGCAGACCATATTACCGTCCATTCAGAATCGGCTATGGAATTTACGTCCGGGTTTCCATCCGATATACCACAAAAGGGAACACATATCCCGCTCATCCAACAATCACATCATGCTTCAAACGACTCTCATGCAATTATATATCAAAATAAATAAAACAAAAATAAAGAAGATAAGTAAAAAGGTGCCCTCAGGTCTAACCTCTTTTTTCATCTCTCGAAAGCGCGTTACACGACCGTCGGAAGGGTTGATGTTCCATAACTTTTCTGGTTCACTGATCTTATGTTTTTCATCGATGTTTGGGCTGTTGTTTTCACTCTATTTGGCTGCTATTTGAGGGGTATCTTCTGGTCACTGTTTAGGGCAGATTTGGGGACTGTTTTGGGCTGTTTTTGTTACTGTTTTGTGCAGTTTCTGGGGACTATTTTTTAGCTGAACTGGGCTGGTTTTGGGACCGAATTGGGCGTGAGGCTGCAGTGTGTGTGAAGACGTGATTAGTGTGAGGCGAGGGGGGAATTGGAAGGCAGAAAGTAGTGGGCGAAAGGGCTGGTGGCTTTGTGAGGCAATGGCTCGTGCGATCAAAGGGCAAGTGTCTTTGTGAGGCTTTAGCGTGAAGGGTTCGTGTGTTTGTTTTAGTGGTTGTGACCTGGGCGCTTGTGAGGGCTGGTAGCATGTGGAATTGAGGGCTTGAAGAGGGCAGGTGGCGTGTGTGGTGAGATTGGCTAGCTTGATGAGTGTTATTGCGTGAAGTTTGGCTGAGATTTAGGGTGAAACGTGGAGTGATGGGTGTTGATTGTGGGGGCAGTGGCGAGAGTTTGTGTGAGGGGTACGCTGGTACGTGGTGTGTGGCAACGTACAGGAGGGTTGATGATGCACTAAAAGGGCTTTTGTGTTGTCGGTCAGTTGCTGAGACGTGTTTGGGGCGAGGGGAAGCAGGTCAAGGTGGCTTCTTGCGTTAAGGGGCAACGTGAGTGAGTGCAAAGTGTGGGTTGAACGTGGCTTGCTAAGGGGTGCGCAGGCTGTGAGTGGGCGTGGACCGTTGAAGGCGATTGGTGAGGGCAGTGAATGTCGAGCTAGGGTAATTTTGTTGTGTGATTTTTTTTGTGAGAATTATCTGCCAGCCAGGGTTTGGTAAGGGGGTGAATGGTTCTTTTTATAGGCCAAGGGAGAGGATTTACCTTGTTGTGGAAGGAATAGGATTTGTGTATTAATTGAGGATATCTTTTAATTTAGTATGTGATAAGGAAAATCTTTTAATTAAGGGAAGTGATTTGATTTATTCTTTTTAGTTAAGGATATGATTTATTTAAATTGGTAGGTGATTTAATTAAATTAGGAATGTGATTTATGTATTTTAGGAAAGGGATTTACTTTAATTTAGGAAGGTGATTTAATTTGTGAAATGTGTTTTAATTTAATTTAATTTTGTTTTAATTATTTAATTTGTGAGATGTGTTTTAAATGTTTTAATTATTTTTTGGATGTGATTTAATGGGTTTGGTGTGTTTTAAAACAGAGGTCCAATAAGCGAACCCGAAGCGAAACAAGCGAGTTAAATCTGACAAAATATTAATTTACAACTTTACCCTTCCAACGTCCGTTTCCCGCGGCTTTCACAACTAAAGAGGTAGTGTCTCCATACAAGACTCATCATCGGGCTGATATGCAAAAATGTAATGCCTACAGTCGCCCCCACTTTGATGGGACTTGTGCAGTGTGTGACAATGACAATCCTATCAAAGTACGTGCAATGCATTTTTACTTAACTAGCTCCCCAGCAGTCACCTGGTATGCCTGCTGCTTTGAACTGAGTTGATATGGTGGCGAGGTGCCTCGACCCCTGGGCTTTGTTCCCGAACCACCGAATGTGAACTGTGCTGATGATGCAGTGGGCCCTCGATCCTGGGACGCATCCCGGAACTGCAATTGATGTGTGGGCCCTCCACCCTGGGACACATCTTAAAAGTGATGATGAATGAATTCTTGGCTTGCCAGCTGCCACCTGACTTGCCTGCTGTTTTGAACTGAATTGATATGATGGCGAGGTGCCTCGACCTCTGGGCTTTGTTCCCGAACCACCGAATGTGAACTGTGAGGATGATGTAGTGGGCCCTCGACCCTGGGACGCATCCCGGAACTGCAACCGACAACGGGGGCACCTCGACTCTGGGCACGCATCCCGACCCAATACTGCTAACAAATGGACCTCGCCCTGAATATGATGATGTAGTGGGCACCTTGACCCTGGGTACGCATCTCGACCCGGAACTACAACCGACAACGGGGGCACCTCGACCCTGGGCACGCATCTCGACCCAATACCGCTGACAATAGGGACCTCACCCTGAATATGATGATGTAGTGGGCACCTCGACCGTGGGTACGCATCTCGACCCGGAACTACAACCGAAAAATGGGGCACTTCGACCCTGGGCACGCATTCGACCCAATACCACTGATAATAGGGACCTCACCCTGAATATGATGATGTAGTGGGCACCTCGACACTGGGCACGCATCTCGACCCGGAACTACAACCGACAACGGGGGCACCTCGACCCTGGGCACGCATCCCGACCCAATACTGCTAACAAATGGACCTCGCCATGAATATGATGATGTAGTGGGCACCTCGACCCTGGGTACGCATCTCGACCCGGAACTACAACCGACAACGGGGGCACCTCGACCCTGGGCACGCATCTCGACCCAATACCGATGATAATAGGGACCTCGCCCTGAATATGATGATGTAGTGGGCACCTCGACCCTGGGCACGCATCTCGACCCGGAACTACAACCGACAACGGGGGCACCTCGACCCTGGGCACGCATCTCGACCCAATACCGCTGACAATAGGGACCTCACCCTGAATATGATGATGTAGTGGGCACCTCGACCCTCGGTACGCATCTCGACCCGGAACTACAACCGAAAAATGGGGCACTTCGACCCTGGGCACGCATTCGACCCAATACCGCTGACAATAGGGACATCACCCTGAATATGATGATGTAGTGGGCAACTTGACCCTGGGTACACATCTCGACCCGGAACTACAACCGACAACGGGGGCACCTAGACCTTGGGCACGCATCTCGACCCAATACCGCTGACAATAGGGACCTCGCCCTGAATATGATGATGGTCCATTTCCGAACCGTGCTCCATTTCCGGAGTGCCATTTTCGGCATGTTAAACCCCATTTCCGAGGCATCGCTGATATGATGATGGTCCATTTCCGAACCGTGCTCCATTTCCGGAGTGCCATTTTCGTCATGCTAAACCCCATTTCCGAGGCATCGCTGATGTGATGATGGTCCATTTCCGAACCGTGCTCCATTTCCGGAGTGCCATTTTCGGCATGCTAAACCCCATTTCCGAGGCATCGCTGATGTGATGATGGTCCATTTCCGAACCGTGCTTCATTTCCGGAGTGTCATTTTCGGTATGCTAAACCCCAATTCCGAGGCATCGCTGATGTGATGATGGTCCATTCCCGAACCGATCTCCATTCCCGGAGTGTCACTGTGATGAGGTGTGATAAGGTCCATTCCCGAACCGTAACCGTGTTGTAGTCCATTCCCGATCTGATCTCCATTCCCGGAGTGCCATTCTCGGCGTGCTCATTTCGAGCTGTCCATTACCGGACTGTCCATTCCCGGACTATATCTCCATTCCCAGCGTGCCATTCTCGGCGTGTCCATTCCCGGACTTATCCATTCCTGGACTATATCTCCATTCTCGGAGTTCCATTCCCGGGGTGCCATTCTCGGCGTGTCCATTCCTGGACTAAACTGATCTGATGTAATGTGGGCCTCGCCCCCAGAATACCATACCCGGCAATGCTGATCTGATGTAATGTGGGCCTCACCCCCAGAATGCTATACCCGGCAGAAGCTGATCTGATGTAATGTGGGCCTCGCCCCCCAGAATGCCATACCCGGCAATGCTGATACTGATGTAATGTGGGCATCGCCCCTAGAATGCCAAACCCGACAAGACTGATACTGATATAATGTGGGCCTCTCCCCTAGAATGCCATACCCGACAAGACTGATACTGATAAAGATGTGGGCCTCACCCCCAGAGTGCCATAACCGACAAGACTGATACTGATGTAATACGGGCCTCGCCCCAAACTGATGCTGATGTGGGCCTCGCCCTAAACTGATGCCGATGTGGCATCGTCCCTGGGATTCATTCCAAATTCTGACGACATGGGCCTCGGCCCTGTGATTCATTCCAAATTCTGAAGACGTGCGCCTCGGCCCTGGGATTCATTCCAAATTCTGAAGACGTGGGCCTCGGTCCTGGGATTCATTCCAAATTATGACGACGTGGGCCTCGGCCCTAGGATTCATTCCCTGGATTCATTCCAAATTCTGATGACGTGGGCCTCGGCCCTAGGGTTCATTCCCTGGATTCATTCCAATTTCCGAAGACGTGGGCCTCGGCCTAGGATTCATTCCAAAACTATGCTGATGTGGGCCTCGGCCCTAGAATTCATTCCTGAAATTGATGCTGACAATACGGGCTGTAACCCTAGGACTCATCCCTAAAACTGGTATTGATGCTGATGCGGGCCTCGCCCCCGGGACTCATCCCTAAAAATGAAACTGATATGGGCCTCAACCCTGGGATTCATTCCCAAAACCACTACTCATATGTTGTTGATTCTGGTTGGCTTGTCTTTGCCGCTTTCTTTTTTTCTTCTTTGAAACCTGTGAATACAAAACAAAACAAACACAAAAAAGAATGCAAAAATACGTTACGTGTATGCATGCATGCATGAATGAATTTCCTTTTCCGTGAGGTTAGGTCTTCCACCAGTTCTCCAGGTGATTTCTCAGTCTTCTCTCTGGTCTCATGACTCAATATCTTGTTATATCCCTGATTCACAATGTGGTAGACTGGTTGCCCCCAGTCTTGGTTTAGCTTTCTGCTCTCCGCTGTTTGCACTTGGTCAAGATGAACCACATGGTGGGGCCTTCCATATCATCATAGTATATTACATGCTACGAAATAGTCCCAATAGTTATACATATCATTGTCCTCAAAGAAAGCTCAATAATGAAACCAGAGAACCTTCAAAACATTCGATGGAACTCAAATCCAAGTCTTTGAACAAATGATCTATGCCAGACTCAAAGTGTGTGTGTGCAAATGTTCTTTCACAGCTTAATCCTTAGGTAAGCTAACTTGATGATTTCGTTTCAAAAATCGGGATCGATGGGTCAAACCAACCTAGATATCTCAATTATGCCTGCAGTTGCTTTTCTGTGCTCAATGTGGTATGTTTTTTTTTTCTTTTTTGTCTCTCTCTTTTTTCTTTTTATTTTGAACTTTTTTTTTTCTTTTCTCTCTTTTTTTTCATTCTTTCTTTTTTTTTTCAACACACCTATCCTTTAAGGTAGCATTTCTCCTCATGGTGGTCCTAATACTCGCCCATGGGTAGCTTCACGCTTATCGGTTATAGGCGGTTCAATTCTTTTCTTTAGAGACTTTTCTTTTATTTTCAACCATACCACACATCATAACACAAGTAAATCAGGATAGAAATTTAGGCGAACGGTCATTCACCGACCTACAATTTCTTCAACTAGTCACTTTGCTAACTACTCAGGTTTTCACTGCTAAGAACCATAATCAAGTGCTTACGAGTCTAACATAGATCAATCACTCAAAGTATCAGATAAAAGCACATCAAGAGTTTATCGTTTCTAAGATTTCACCCTAAAGCAAACGATTTCATCATTGGACTTATGTCTAACTATCAAAGACTAAAAACAAACAACAATTTTTTTTTTTTTTCTGTTCTTTTTTTTTTCTTTTTTTTTTTGGGCCCACCATGGTCTTTCTATTCTTGCCGTAAGTTTTTCTGTTTCTCGACTTCCTTTCCTCGATATCCATGTTTGTTAAACTCTTCTTCGACAAGTCTTATTTTTCCTAACCCAACGGATATCTATGATGGCTTATAAGACACGAGGGTTAACATGATGCATGTATGCATGAGATGCATGGGATGTATGAGACATAATATGCATGGGGTTATCAAAAGCATAAATGGTGGCCCCAATAGGTCATACAACTATGGTTCACATGTGGGTTTACGGGAGTGTGGACAAAGGCCCTCGTTTGACGAAGGATTACCCACAACTAGGACTCCCCACTCAAGGGTTCAAGCGACCAAGTGAGTGCACCTTTTTTATACCTTACGGTACGTGCCAACAAGTTACGGTGTGTGACTAACTGTCGAATGGATTTCCCATTGTAGATTCCCCAGGGGGAGGGTGGAGCGAGGCTCTCTTAAGTACCCAAGCCCCTTAGGCTCTTATCGCTTGGTGTCAGGAATAAACAACGAGTCCTCCAAACTAGTCTGTCACGACGAGCTACAAGTAATGATTATCTCGGTGTCTTCACATCTTTTCCTTATGAAAAGGTAGTGAGTGAAGGAAGACATCGAACCATTACCTAGCCTTAACAATGCCTTTGATTACACCCCTTTCAACTCACTATAGAAACGATTAATTAAAGCACAAATTATACACATCACAATACATGATTTCGGGGCCGATTCAAAATATATCCCCAGTGGAGTCGCCAGACTGTAGACAACAGAACTTGACGACGTTGTTCTAGGCTCGCGGCCTAGTTGGGAGTACGAAATAACATGGAGTCGCCACCCGGTTTAAGGCCGCACTCACCCCTCGCAAGGGAAGACCTCAAACAGTTGGGTTCGGAATGGTCCCTTACTTATGTCACTTGTGATGATATAATTTGTGCAATAAATTAACCGAATCTATTCAACATTCATGCTCAATGGTACTTAGATCTAACATGCTTTCATCCAAATAATTCCACGCAATGTAACACAACAAGCATATTGAACCATTAAATCAACATGTATAAATCATTACCCAAACGCATCATAAACTAAGAACATGCGTAAAGAACAACCTAAACATGCTTTAACAAATAAATAACAAACTAAATTAAACCATGCTTTAAATAATAAACAAATAACCTAAAGACTATAGCATGCTCAAATACAAATTTGGACGAGACGAGATACATGTATCTTAAGTGGTACGTGGCATTGTATCCCGAGTGCAGACCATATTACCGTCCATTCGGAATCGGCTATGGAATTTACGTCCGGGTTTCCATCCGATTTACCACAAAAGGGAACACATATCCCGCTCATCCAAAATCACATCATGCTTCAAACGACTCTCATGCAATTATATATCAAAATAAATAAAACAAAAATAAAGAAGATAAGTAAAAAGGTGCCCTCAGGTCTAACCTCTTTTGTCGTCTCTCGAAAGCGCGTTACACGGCCGTCGGAAGGGTTGATATTCCGTAACTTTTCTGGTTCACTGATCCGATGTTTTTCATCGCTGTTTGGGCTGTTGTTTTTACTCTATTTGGCTGCTATTTGAGGGGTATCTTCTGGTCACTGTTTAGGGCAGATTTGGGGACTATTTTGGGCTGTTTTTGTTACTGTTTTGTGCAGTTTCTGGGGACTATTTTTTAGCTGAACTGGGCTGGTTTTGGGACCGAATTGGGCGTGAGGCTGCAGTGTGTGTGAAGACGTGATTAGCGTGAGGTGGGGGGGGGAATTGGAAGGCAGAAAGTAGTGGGCGAAAGGGCTGGTGGCTTTGTGAGGCAAGGGCTCGTGCGATCAAAGGGCAAGTGTCTTTGTGAGTCTTTAGCGTGAAGGGTTCGTGTGTTTGTTTTAGTGGTTGTGACCTGGGCGCTTGTGAGGGCAGGTAGCGTGTGGAATTGAGGGCTTGAAGAGGGCAGGTGGCGTGTGTGGTGAGATTGGCTATCTTGATGAGTGTTATTGCGTGAAGTTTGGCTGAGATTTAGGGTGAAACGTGGAGTGATGGGTGTTGATTGTGGGGGCAGTGGCGAGAGGGTGTGTGAGGGGTACGTTGGTGCGTGGTGTGTGGCAACGTACAGGAGGGTTGATGATGCGCTAAAAGGGCCTTTGTGTTGTCGGTCAGTTGCTGAGACGTGTTTGGGGCGAGGGGAAGCAGGTCAAGGTGGCTTCTTGCGTTAAGGGGCAACGTGAGTGAGTGCAAAGTGTGGGTTGAGCGTTGCTTGCTAAGGGGTGCGCAGGCTGTGAGTGGGCGTGGACCGTTGAAGGCGATTGGTGAGGGCAGTGAATGTCGAACTATGGTAATTTTGTTGTGTGATTTTTTTTGTGAGAATTATCTGCCAGCCAGGGTTTGGTAAGGGGGTGAATGGTTTTTTTAATAGGCCAAGGGAGGGGATTTACCTTGTTGTGGAAGGAATAGGATTTGTGTATTAATTGAGGATATCTTTTAATTTAGTATGTGATAAGGAAAATCTTTTAATTAAGGGAAGTGTTTTGATTTATTCTTTTTAGTTAAGGATATGATTTATTTAAATTGGTAGGAGATTTAATTAAATTAGGAATGTGATTTATGTATTTTAGGAAAGAGATTTAATTTAATTTAGGAAGGTGATTTAATTTGTGAAATGTGTTTTAATTTAATTTAATTTTGTTTTAATTATTTAATTTGTGAGATGTGTTTTAAATGTTTTAATTATTTTTTGGATGTGATTTAATGGGTTTGGTGTGTTTTAAAACAGAGGTCCAATAAGTGAACCCGAAGAGAAACAAGCGAGTTAAATCTGACAAAATATTAATTTCCAACTTTACCCTTCCAATGTCCGTTTCCCGCAGCTTTCACAACTAAAGAGGTAGTGTCTCCATACGAGACTCATCATCGGGCTGATATGCAAAAATGCAATGCCTACACTAATATATTAATTTATTGACGAAATATTGAAATGAGCGCGTATGGCAAGTTTCTAAACGAAATTGCAAATCTAATACTTGCCTCCCACTATTTTTCGGCGAGCCTCTAACCCTCTGTTGAGTACTGGGGAAACCTTGTTTCCTAGTGGGCTAGGATCCCGTTAAATAACACACAATCTTGACTTTGGCCAACAAATTGTATGATACTTTACTATGTAGATCTCTAAGATCAATTGGATCTCATCCGATTCCTAGATCCAGTAGGTGGACATCCAAGTCCGAAACATATATACAATATATATGCCAATATATCTAATATATTTTCCTAACCTTTTTCCTCTGAATCAACTAAGCCTTGGCTTTGGCACAACAAGCTTAATGATTCCAGTTAAGCGGGACCCCATTGACCTGGAAAGCTTCATAATCAATGTCGATGGATAAGAAGTGATCTTGAATTTGGCCAACAAATCACGACTTGGACAAGACACTGATATGGAACAAAACTCTCATGATTCAAACACATCCGCAATTGACAAAGGTCTTGACTTTGGCCAACAAACCAATGCCAACTTTGGATCTTGAGTAAGAATCACTCAACGGAAGGAAAAACGCTTAATATGTATTAAGGGTTTTTCACGTAAATTGGCAACCAATTTATTATCTTTGATTAGGTCTCATCATACACCCTTAAGCATGCATTCTAAAAGCATAATAAGGCGCGATAAATAAATTAATAATGATATGCGGATGGATATGTCACAAATTGTTCCTAGAACAAATCACTCCATTTCCTCTCCCCGGCTAGAACTATTCTAACTTCTACCCAATTACATAATACAATAAAGAAACCTCATTTACATTGAGGGGAATTGGTGAGAAGAGAAATTCAAAGAATAAGGAGATAAAAGGCTGGACACGCAGGTCCAATTTAATAAATTCTAAATTTATTACAATTTCCAAAATTGCCCTCGCCCTTCTAATATCCATCCGATATACATTATTCATACAACATATTCATGTATTCATACAAAGCATGTTATTCAATCAATCTAATCCAATTAATTAATCTTTGATTAATGACCATCCAATGTTCAAACAATGATTTGATTTGCGCGAGTCCAACTCGTTTAAGAATAAATACTCAAAGTAAGTATTCTTGAATTATATTGAACTACAACTTTAAATCCAATTTATTTGTATTCAATACCAATTCCAAATTTAATTCCAAATTAAATATTTACACTTATTTATTTGCCTTAAAGACTTGGATTCCAAATCCAATCTTAATGGGTCTCAAAGGCCCAATAACATCCAATGTCATTTTAATTAAAGTCCAATGGGCTTTTAATTAATTATTAAGGCATGGGCTTTGGCCATAATGGGTCAAACCCAAAATGCCAAGGCCCAATAGGAATCACCATATTGCCTACAAATTAATTTAGGCCCATTAGGCCCAATTAAATTCTTTAAAGGGCCAAGTGATGTATTTGGACTTTATGGAATAGGTTTTGGGCCCAATTGGATCTAATCCAAAAGTCCCAAACCAAAATTGGTCAAACCAAGCCCATTAAGCCCAAATACACACTATTAGCCCAATTAAATTATAAAGGCCTATTAATTATAATTTTAATATTCCAAATATTATAATTATTATAATTAAAGTGTATTAGCTATGATTAATCAAAAAACATCATTTCATGCTCAACATGCTCTTGAATTTAACATAAACATTATTGACTTTGATTCTAATCTAATCAAACTAACAATCAACATTTAATCATGCATTTAAACACATCCAATGGTGTAAAATTGAAAAATTCCAAATGCAGTCCAAGCAGTAGCATTCGGTTAAGGTAAGAAAATTAAAAATTTTTGATCCAATTATTTTTCTCAAATCTAATCATGCAAAACTATAAGTTAACATATTCTAAGCATGATCAAAGCATCAATTTGAAGAAATCATATTCAAAACACAAAAGCCCCAAATTTTAGTCTCATGAACCCTAAAATTTTAATGGATAAAATTGGCTCTTGATACCATTGTTAGTGTTCCTAGAACATGCCAAGGATCTAATAAGCAAGAAAAGGTGTTCATAAATTCATTATAAGTTGCGGAATTACTTACAATGAATGGATTTGAGCTTTTAGATCTTTGAGAAGAAGATCTCCAACATCTAACCTTTGTGTTGATTCCAAGCTTTGAGTTGTGAAGATCTCCAAGATCCAACCTTTGTGTTGATTCCAAGCTTTGAGTTGGTTTCCGTATCACCTTAGAAGACTTCTACAAGTGCTAGCTTTGTTGATTTTGCAACAAAATCAAAGAGAAAGAAGCTTCAAGTTCACGCCCATTTGCTTAGTCTATTAGGGTTTACATTGCGTCAAGTGTTGTGTAATGAGAGAGAGAGATGCCTTTTGGTAAAACCAATTTACCCTTTTCACCTAAACAAGGTGGTTGGGTAAATGGTTTCACCAAAACCATTCCAAGGTAGTTGGAAAGTTGGTGGCTTGGCATAAATGCCAACTACCACATGTGAAGTGGGCCCCACATTTGAATTCAAAGTTCAAATGTCTCTACGAACATTTTCAGCGGCTCGGATCCGTTTAATCCGATTAAACGAACTTTCATCGCTAAATAATTAAATCTAATTTAATAAAATAACGATGCCTCGTAAATATATTACGAATGTCGTTTACAAATTAATTCTAAATTAATTCATTCTTTCGTATTAAAGTCCGACTTTAATTTTGTAATGAAATCCAATTCATATTAATATATCCGATATATTAATTTTAGGCCATGCAAATAAATTAAATAGAAAAATCAAATTTAACTATTAATTTTATTTCACCGATTAATTCCAAATTAATCACGTTCTCTCTCTTCCGAACATTTTTAATCCCAGATTAAATAAAGCCTCGATTAATCCCAGATTAATTTTCTCTCTCTGAATTAATCCTAGATTAATTCTAGTTTAAGTCAACTGTCATCGGTGAATCTTTGGGAAGCGACCCAAGATACCTCTAGATATGTTGGCAGTAAATCCAGATATCGGACTATCCGATAAACTAAGTACCTCGTGCTTACCGATTTACAAGACATGGTTGGCTTCTAGCAAAGCACCGTGCCTACCTAATTCTCCAGAAATATTCTTACTGGAATATAAAATCTTTGTCAGGTGTAGTATACGTAGTATTGTGTATTGTGATCCAGTATCGGATGTCACGTGCTAGGCCTCTGGCTGGAATTGTGTCTGCCCCGTACGAAGCACATATCAGATGTCTGGTAACTAGTCTCTATAATCGGATGAACATGACCTAGTCATATCATCCCGATGACTGCAGTACTTAAGAGTACTAGTTCCGTATCCTACGTGACATCATCTCTACTGTTACTGGAATGATACTTCCGTCATGACATCACACCCAATACACTACGATTCTCAATATACCCAACAGAGGCGTACACAGAACCGGTTAAAGCCATGGACGACCAAAACCATGTTGGATAATATGACCCATAGCGTCACTATTTGTACAGATCATGGTGTTGTTGTACAAATTAACTATGTGACAAGGAAATTGCACTCTCATCATTTGTGATTAGATCACCATAGATGTATAAATGAAGAGAGGTCCATATGATTAGTTCCTGGATTGAGATGATATGAGACAGTATCAATCCCCGAAGGATTAATCATTAAATATCCCTAGCCGAAGTATTATCGAGACAGGACATCGATAATGCGGAATAGGCTAGTATTGCACTTGTGCGCGTTGTGAGGGCACAACGGCATAGTTCTCATATATATAAGTATTGGATACTTATGCAAGTGCGATAGGAGGTTGTGTTTCACCGATGGTACGGGAAACAGCTTCGCTCTGGATAGACCCCTCGGAATCCCATTGGTATTATGACTATGTGTCTATGGGAGGCCGAAATCGAGGTAGGTGTGTATAGTCTTAACCTGAGACTTGCATCGCTAATACTTGCGATAATCGGTAGACTTTGGTCTTGGTGGTACAGGGCTTTAACCGGTTCTGTGTACACCGCTTCTGGGTTTATCAGAGAGTCGTAGTGTATTGGGTGTGATGTCGAGACGGAAGTGTCACTTCAGTCATATTGGAGTTGATGTCACGCAGGATACGGTACTAGTGCTCTTGAGTGTTGCGCAACCAATCGGGATATTGTGACCAGGTCATGTATATCCGATTATAGAGACTATGTTACCAGACATCCGACATGTGCTTCGGACGGGGCAGACACATATCCAGCCCCAGCCCTAGCACGTGATTATCCGATACTGGGCCGATATACACAATACTACGGTATACTACGCTTGATACAGATCTATATATTCCTGTAAGAATATTTCTGGAGAATTGGGTAGGCATGGCGTTTTGCTAGAGGCTAACCTTGTCTTGTAAGTCGATATAAACGTAGTACGAGGTACTTACGTGTTCGGAAAGTCCGACGATCGTATTTACTGCCAACATATCCGGAGATCTCATGGGTCGGTTCCTGAAGATTCACCGATGACGTATTACTCGCACTTTGATTAATCTGGGATTAATTAGAAGAGAGAGATATAATTAATCTGGGATTAATTCGATGAGAGAGAAAATTAATCTGGGATTAATTGCGGAGATATTTTATCTGGGATAAAATATTAATTAAAGAGAGAGAATGATTAATTTGGAATTAATCGATAAAATTAATATATTTGATATATTAATCGAAATTGGATTTCGACGCGGAATTAAAATTAGATTTTAATTCGGCGAACGAGTTAATTTAGAATTAATTCGTTAGCGACGTGAATAGTGAATTCGCTAGGAGTAATCACTTAATTACGACGCGACGGAAAATTCGTTAATTTGGAATTAGCGAACCCGAGCTCGAGAGTGATTGCGAGCGCATTCGCATTTCGAATTCGAGCGTGGCACGCAAGTCACATCAAGCGTCAAATCGCTAGTCGCGTCAATCGTCAAATTAATTGTCACTTTGAGTGATGTGACTTGACAATATGTCACTTTATTAAAGTGAATAGATGTGATGTGACTTAAAGTTAAAAGTTGAAATGATGAAAAAGCTTTATTGTTTTTAACTTTTGACTTTTGAATTAAAAGATAAGATATATATGTTTTATTTATTTTACTTGGTAAATGAAATAAAAAATATATATATTAAAAATCTTTTTCTCTCTCTCACATGCAACATTTACGTTTTCTCTCATCTCCCTCCTTTTCTTCCTCTCTTCTTCACGGCATCACTGCCGATTCTTCTTCATTTTCTCTGGTTTCACCGAGCATTTGAGAAGCAAAATGGAAGATGATAAGTGCTAGCACACACATTGAGTGATACAAAGGTGATAGGGAAGTGAGTTTGTGAGCATGGAATCTCAAAGCTTGGAGCTTCAATGGAGTTCATGCATGGCCGATTCCTGGAGGTTCAAATAGGACTAAAATCGCACAGCCCACTGCAAGGAGGAGTCACTGCCGTGAGCTTGGAGGGGAAAAAATCGCACCTTGTTCTTCATTCATCAAAACCGAAATTCAATGTGAGTATATTCCGCACCTCCTTTGATGTGTTCATATGTGGTTTTTTTATGCATGATTTGTGATCCTTGGGACTTTAATTGAACACTTTCAATGGTATCTTGAGCTTTTGATGCATGAAAACCGAATTAGGGTTCTTGAGCAAATTTGGGGCTTTTTGATTTTAGCTTGATTCTGACAAATTGATTGTGTAAGAATGTTTGTATATGATCTAATTTGAGTTATATGTAATCAATTTGGCAAAAAAATTGATTGGATTGATTTTCCCCAATTTGCTTAATGTTGGTCAAGACTTTAATTTGGGTAAACTCGATTTAGGCATGATTTGGTTGAATTGTTTGATGAAGTATGCTTGAATGAGGTTGAATTGAAGTTGTGCATGATCAATTTCAAAAGAAAATTGGATTAGATCAATTTTCCCCAATTCTTTAGGTTGAACATGAAACTTGAAATTGGGTAAAATCTGTTTGAGCATGTTTTAATTGAATTGGATGTTTAAGTATGCTTAGAACATGTTTAATTGAGATTGTGTGTGATCAATTTCATGAAATTGGATTGGATTCAATTTTCCCCAAATGAAGGCTTGCCGAAAATTGATAACCCTAATGTCTTGGTAATTTTGTTTTGTTTGATCATTGGATGACTTAAAACAATTGGTTAATGTTGTTTTGAAGTTCAATTGGATTGAATTTTGATTTGGAACATTTTTCCTTTTAAAGTGGCTTGGCCGAATCTAAATGAACATGAAATTCATTGTGATTTTCTGTTTTAATTCATTGGATGAATTGAATTGATTTGGGAAATTAAGATTGTGGACTCAATTGGATTGAAACCGAATCGAATTGAAAAACCCCTAATTGCCGAGACTTGATAGCATGTTAATTGGGTTTGATTTTAATTGAATTGTGTTGGACACTATTTGGTTGTTAAAGTGCATGATTAATTAGGCTAATTGATATTTTAGAAATGTTAATTGGGTAATTGATTGTGTATTACACTTAGGTTAATTAATTGTGAAATTTGGAATTTTATAAGTTAATTAATTTGGGCTTGATTTTGGAAATTGGGCTTGTTAGGTTGTAATGGGGCTTTTGGGCTTTGTTGTAACAAAGTTGGGTTTAGGCAAAATTGGTTGGATCCAATTAGGCCCAAACCGAATCCAAAAGGTCCAATTATGACTTAATGGACCTTAATTATTTAATTGGGCCTAATGGGCCAAAATTAATTTAAAGGCTTATGGGGTAACTCCCGGATTGGATTTTGGTTGTTCGGTTTGACCCGAGTTGACCAAAAGTCCACGCCTATAGAAATTAATTAAAAGCCCATTGGACTTTAATTAAATAAAACATTAGATGTTAATCGGGCTTTGAGACCCGTTGCGATTAAATTTGGAATTTAAGTCGTAAAGGTTCGTTAATAAAAGTGTAATATTTAATTTAGAATTAAATAATGAATTAGAATTAAATACGTATTAAATTGGATTTAATTATGTAATTTAATTTAATTCATAGAAATTGTACTTTGAGTACGTGTTCGCAAAACGAGTTTGACTCGAACAAAAATCAAATCTTTGTTTGAACATTGGATGATCACTAATATTCAAGATTAATTAATTTGATTGATTGATTGATAACATGCTTGTATGAATACATGGTTATGATGTTTGAATAATGTATATCGGATGGATATTAGTCGGGTTGGGCGATTTTGGAAATTGTAATAAATTTGATTTATTAAATTGGACCTGCGTGTCCAGCCTTATCTCTTATTTCTTTGTATTCTCTTCTCACCTATTCCCCTCCATGTAAAAGAGGTTTCTTTAGAAGTGTAGTGTAACGATAGAAGTAATACAAGTGCTAGCGGGAGAGAAAGTGAGAGAGATTTGATCTAGGATCAATGTAAAATATCCATCCGCATATCATTATTATTTTATTTCATACTCGCTTTATATGTGTTTAGAATGCATGCTTAAGGGTGTATGATGATGAGACCTTAACAAAGATAATTAAATTGGTAGCCAATTTGCACGCGAAAAACCCTCGTTAAATATCATGCGTTTTTCCTTCCATTGAGTGATTCTTACTCAAGATCCGAGATTGGCAGGGGTTGTTGGCCAAAGTCAAGCCCTTGTCCATCAAAGATGTGTTTTAATCACGAGGCTTTGTTCCATATCGGTGTCGTGTCCAAGTTGTGGTTTGTTGGCCAAAGTCAAGACCACTTCTTGTCCATTGACATTGATTACGAAGCTTCCATGTCAATGGGTCCGCGCTTGACTGGGATCACTAGGTTTGTTGTGCCAAAGCCAAGGCCTAGTTGATTCAGAGGAAAAAGGTTAGGGTATACATTCGATGTATAGGCATATATAAGATATATGTTTGGGACTTGGATGTCCACCTACTGGATCTAGGAGTTGGATGAGATCCAATTGATCTTAGAGATCTACCTAATTAATTATCATACAATTTGTTGGCCAAAGTCAAGATTGTGTGATATTTAACAGGATCCTAGCCCACTAGGAAACACGGTTTCCCGAGTACTCGACAGAGGGTTAGAGGCTCGACGAAAAATAGTGGGAGGCAAGAATTGAATTTGCAATACTCGTTCAATTACTCGCCATATGCACTCATTTAAATTATTTCGTCATTAGATTAAATGTTAGTTAGACTAATATTTAAATTGTTGTTTTAATAAACAGTTGGACTGTATTATACTTGATTATATATAATTGGATTATATTAATCAATATATTTGAATTAATTAATTTCAGTTTACAGTTGATTTTATAATTGGATTATAGTACTCAATGTAATTGAGGTTAATTAATTTGGATTATATTTGATTATATAGTTGGACTATTATAATCATTATAATATATAAAGTACCACTAATCGTTGATTAAATAGTTGGACTATTGTAATCAAGATAAAATTGAAAAGTTGGATATTTAAAATATAATCTAGGATTAAAATATTTAAATGATTTAATTTTCAAATTGGGAATAAATAATAGGTTGCTTTATTGGATAAAATAACTTATTATACCTTAAGCCCAAAATTAAGCAAGATAAGTAGAGCATAAAATCTTTGGAAGCTTTTTGTGATGATGACTTTAATGCTTAATTTAATATACTTGTCATAAATCTAATTTTGGATTTAAGAAGTATTAAAATTGTAATTTATAATTCTTGGAGAATTAATTGACTATTCATGTAAAGTCAAAGTTTGCAATTGGGCATGTAGCACGAGGTGCACATTCCTTTCAATATTATAAAAACCAAGGCTTGGCCTAAGGTTTCTAAAATATTGAAAAGGATAATTGACATATCCCAAAGTGACTACCATTTGGATATGGAAGACACGAAGGAATTAAAGAAAGGGCGAGTCTCTAACTTTAAAAATGTTTGTCTTAGTTATGTTCACAGCTAGTATTGAAATTAGATTTTAAATACTTAGTGTGGTATATAAAATATATGTATTGATATTCAGAATCTTTTTTGAGCAGGATACTGACTTCAAGCTGAGATTGCTCTGCGAATCGGAAACGGGACGAAAGTCGCTGTTTCGACCGTAGATACCTAAGTTTAGGAACTACCCTTCGGGTATGTACTTGAATTAGGAACTGTTATAATGTAACTAGTTTAACTAGAGACATTATCTCTTTATCAGTGTTTAATCCGTTGCGGATAAAACCTTTATATTATAGAACACTGAGTGTTTTATTATATAAAGATGATACTGAGATAAATATATTAGATATAAATAACAGAATTTATATTTTGAATATAAATAAAATCTCAAACATATAAATTGACAAATAAATAGCTCAAATTGATTTGATCAATAGAGACTTATTTGTGGCATTATTGTCTAGGACACAATTTAATTAGACTCGTATATCCACACTTTTGAAGAGTGGGTACTAGGACTGATTTGACTATTCAAATAAGGTCTGCGAATCTAGTTTATTAGGTAAAGTACCTAAAATACTATTTGCTTGGTAATAGTGTTAGTGCCACCGATCTGTTAGCCCTATTCATGGTGAAGTAAGTGGGCCCATATCTAGCTAGGCTAGATGTGAACATGAATATTTCGTGACCTTAACGGATGTGGCATCACGTTATGGTTATGTGTTTCTTTTGAAGAACACAAATCAGAAACTTTAAGTTTCGACACGAAGTAAATAAATAAACAGATCGGCTATAGTATTATTCCGCCACGGTAAGACCGTAATGGAAAATACTTAAGCAGTAAGTTTCGTACATACATGAAAGAGTACGGTATTCTTTCATATGAGGACTCCTCCGAGACACGTCAGTTAGACGGTGTGTCCGAACGGATTAACAGAATCATGTTAGACATGATAAGGTTAATCACGAGTCGCTTTGAGCTACCATTTCCTTCAATAGGATATGTACTAACAGTGAAAACTTATTTAGAATAAGGTTCCATATAAATCTGTTTGACAGATATCGTATAGGATATGAACAGGAAAGAAACGAGGTTTCTCATTCCTGACAATTTGGGTATGCTAGGCATAACGTTTGGATGATACCAAACTAAGGACCCAAATTGGATAAGTGCCAATATAGGTTATCCTATGGGAAACCATAAGTATAGTACTTATAAATCTCACATGAGAACAATGTGATTGTTGCTCTCCATATGCGGTTTCCTAAGAGGAATACCGATATGCAGTGGTAAGTGGGAGGATAGTATAACTCGATGAAAATCGGAGTAATACTGTTCTAGGCACTGAATCTTAATGGAACATATATAATTCATCAAGGATGAAACTATACCATTAATCTTCGAATACACAAGAACAAAGGAAGTGATACGAGGTATCGACTCCCTATTATGACAAAGTGTCATGAGTCCGAAATGGATTCCATGTATATCAATAAGTTTGGATACTAGTTGATGTACCACAAGGCATTGTGCCTATTGGTACTATAAGTCTTCAAGGAAGACGTACATGGATGGCAATATACCAACTTATAAAGCTAGGCTTTTAACGGAAATGTATCGTTATCGACATTGTGATTGATTACGATTCAACCTTTTACCTATTGCCACTGTAGATCCATTTGGATGATGCTTGCTGACGCGAGCATAAGTTCTTGGAATTATCATTTTGATGCAATCATAATGGTGTATGATTTAATTCAAAATGAAAATGATTCTAGTGTAAATAAGAGGGTTAGTGGGAGCGCACTGACAGTGGCTGTCCTATAAAATAATGATAATACGTCATTTCTTGGAAATGATATTCCCATAAAAAATAAATTTCGGCGAAAGCTTGGCTTTCGAAATACTCTCCGTGGAACCGTACATTGAAAAATGTACAAGACCTGGTGTATCATACGCTTTGAGCATATGGATTCACAAACAGGACAATCCGAGTGATAGTCACTGGATTGATGTTAGGAACATCCGTTAGTATCTTAGAGAACTAAGGATGCTGTCTTAGTCTATGGAGTAGGAGAACTTGAAGTGACTGTGATCACTGTAGCAAGTTTCCTATAACCGATAAAGACGACTAAAAGTCGCAAACGGTACTATACAGTTTGAATAACGGTGCAGTGAGCTGGAAATATTCCGAGCAAGATAACTGTTGCCGAATTAACAACAAATGCGGATTATTGCTGCAGCTGAGGCAGCAATAGAAGCCATTTGGATCGATAATAAATCTAATTAGATTAGATATAGTTCTGTTAGCAGCTGAGCTAGGCGTCAGCACAGGCCAAAGAATTAAAGGTCTCATCGACGATCCAGATATATACTTCTATATCATCTGATTCGTTCGGATCATACATCGTGGCGATGTGATGATCGTGTAAATCGCGTCAGACGATAATTAAGCAAATCCGCTGACGAAAACCTTTCCTCAGCAATTTGAGCGAATTGTACATATTTCGGGTGTTAGACACTCGAGTGACTGGCTATGTGCCAAGTGGGAGATTGTTGGATAATATGACCCATAGCGTCACTATTTGTACAGATCACGGTGTTGTTGTACAAATTAACTATGTGACAAGGAAATTGCACTCTCATCATTTCTGATTAGATCACCATAGATGTATAAATGAAGAGAGGTCCATATGATTAGTTCCTGGATTGAGATGATATGAGACAGTATCAATCCCCGAAGGATTAATCATTAAATATCCCTAGCCGAAGTATTATCGAGACTGGACATCGATAATGCGGAATAGGCTAGTATTGCACTTGTGCGCGTTGTGAGGGCACAACGGCATAGTTCTCATATATATAAGTATTGGATACTTATGCAAGTGCGATAGGAGGTTGTGTTTCACCGATGGTACGGGAAACAGCTTCGCTCTGGATAGACCCCTCGGAATCCCATTCGTATTATGACTATGTGTCTATGGGAGGCCGAAATCGAGGTAGGTGTGTATAGTCTTAACCTGAGACTTGCATCGCTAATACTTGCGATAATCGGTAGACTTTGGTCTTGGTGGTACAGGGCTTTAACCGGTTCTGTGTACACCGCTTCTGGGTTATCAGAGAGTCGTAGTGTATTGGGTGTGATGTCGAGACGGAAGTGTCACTTCAGTCATATTGGAGTTGATGTCACGCAGGATACGGTACTAGTGCTCTTGAGTGTTGCGCAACCAATCGGGATATTGTGACCAGGTCATGTATATCCGATTATAGAGACTATGTTACCAGACATCCGACATGTGCTTCGGACGGGGCAGACACTTATCCAGCCCCAGCCCTAGCACGTGATTATCCGATACTGGGCCGATATACACAATACTACGGTATACTACGCTTGATACAGATCTATATATTCCTGTAAGAATATTTCTGGAGAATTGGGTAGGCATGGCGTTTTGCTAGAGGCTAACCTTGTCTTGTAAGTCGATATAAATGTAGTACGAGGTACTTACATGTTCGGACAGTCCGACGATCGTATTTACTGCCAACATATCCGGAGATCTCATGGGTCGGTTCCTGAAGATTCACTGATGACGTATTACTCGCACTTTGATTAATCTGGGATTAATTAGAAGAGAGAGATCTAATTAATCTGAGATTAATTCGATGAGAGAGAAAATTAATCTGGGATTAATTGCGGAGATATTTTATCTGGATAAAATATTAATTAAAGAGAGAGAACGATTAATTTGGAATTAATCGATAAAATTAATATATTTGATATATTAATCGAAATTGGATTTCGACGCGGAATTAAAATTAGATTTTAATTCGGGCGAACGAGTTAATTTAGAATTAATTCGTTAGCGACGTGAATAGTGAATTCGCTAGGCGTAATCACTTAATTACGACGCGACGGAAAATTCGTTAATTTGGAATTAGCGAACCCGAGCCCGAGAGTGATTGCGAGCGCATTCGCATTTCAAATTCGAGCGCGGCACGCAAGTCACATCAAGCGTCAAATCGCTAGTCGCGTCAATCGTCAAATTAATTGTCACTTTGAGTGATGTGACTTGACAATATGTCACTTTATTAAAGTGAATAGATGTGATGTGACTTAAAGTTAAAAGTTGAAATGATGAAAAGCTTTATTGTTTTAAACTTTTGACTTTTGAATTAAAAGATAAGATATATATGTTTTATTTATTTTACTTGGTAAATGAAATAAAAAATTATATATTAAAAATCTTTTTCTCTCTCTTACATGCAACATTTACGTTTTCTCTCATCTCCCTCCTTTTCTTCCTCTCTTCTTCACGGCATCACTGCCGATTCTTCTTCATTTTTTCTCTGGTTTCACCGAGCATTTGAGAAGCAAAATGGAAGATGATAAGTGCTAGCACACACCTTGAGTGATACAAAGGTGATAGGGAAGTGAGTTTGTGAGCATGGAATCTCAAAGCTTGGAGCTTCAATGGAGTTCATGCATGGCCGATTCTTGGAGGTTCAAAGAGGACTAAAATCGCACAGCCCACTGCAAGGAGGAGTCACTGCCGTGAGCTTGGAGGGGACAAAATCGCACCTTGTTCTTCATTCATCAAAACCGAAATTCAATGTGAGTATATTCCGCACCTCCTTTGATGTGTTCATAGTGGTTTTTTATGCATGATTTGTGATCCTTGGGACTTTGATTGAACACTTTCAAACCAAAGCATATTTATTGTCGCAAGTATTAGCGGTGGCAAGTCTCAGGTTAAGACCAAATACACCTACCTTGATTTCAGACTTCCATAGACATGTAGTCATACTACCAATGGAATTCCGAGGGGTCTATATAGAGCGAAGCTGTTTTCCATACCATCGCTAAAACCAACCTCCTATTACACTTTCATGAGTTCTAATACCCAAATATATGAGAACTATGCTATTTGCCTTACAACGCGCACAAGTGTAATACTAGTCTTTTTACGCATATCGATGACCAATCTCGATAATAGTCTGACTAGGGATTTTAATGATGAATCCTTCGAGGACTGATACTGTCTCATATCATCTCATTCCAGGAAATAATCATAAGGACCTCTTATCATTTATATATCTAGGTGATCTAATCACAAATGATAAGAGTGCAATCGCCTTGTCACATAGTTAATTTGTACAATAACACCATGATCTGTACAAATAGTGACGCTATGGGTCATAATTATCCAACAGTCCATCGACATTGATTACGAAGCGTTCCATGGTCAATGGGTCACGCTTAATTGGGATCACTAAGTTTTTTGTGCCAAAGCCAAGGCTTAGTTGATTCAGAGGAAAAAGGTTAGGCAATATATTGGATATATTGGCATATATAAGATATATGTTTTGGACTTGGACGTCCCCCTACTAGATCTAGGAATTGGATGGGATCTAATTGATCTTAGAGATCTACCTAGTTAATTATCATACAATTTGTTGGCCAAAGTCGAGATTGTGTGATATTTAACGGGATCCTAGCCCACTAGGAAACACGATTTCCCGAGTACTCCACAGAGGGTTAGAGGCTCGCCGAAAAATAGTGGGAGTCAAGTATTAAATTTGCAATATTCGTTTAGTAACTTTCCATACGCGCTCTATCACAATATTTCGTCAAATAAATTATTTATTAGTTGGACTAATAATTAATGTTGTTTTAAAACAGTTGGACTGTATTCAAACTATTTCAATTAATAGTTGATTTTATAATTGGATTATAGTAATCAATATAATTGAATTTAACTAATTAAAAGTATAGTTGATTATATAGTTGGACTATAGTAATCATTATATTAAAAAGTACCTGAAATCGTTGATTAAATAGTTGGACTATTAGAATCAAGATTAAATTGAAAGATTAATGTTTAAAACATAATCCTAGGGAAAATGTGTTTAAACGACTTTAATTTTCAAATTGGGAATAAAATTTCAGGATAGTCCTGGAAACTAAGAAGTTACATTATTTGATAAAATAACATCTTAGGCCTTAGCCCAGAGTTAAGCAAATAGTAGAGCATGATCTTTGGAAGATTCATGTGATGATAACTTTAGTGCTTAATCCATTAAGCTTGTCGTTTAGACTCCTTAATTTCTTAATCAGAACTAAGGATTAGATCCTTATAGTATGACAATGAAATTGAAGGATCTTCATAGATCTATTCTTAGATCTTAAAAGTACTAAATTGAAATAGTAAACTCTTGGAGAGTTAATGGCTATACTCAAGGAGTCAAAGCCAAAGTTTGCAATAGGCGAGAAGCGCAAGGCGCAACTTACTTCGACATTCTAGAAGGCCAAGGTTTGGCCAAAGGCTTCTGGATGTGGAAAAGGGCAAAGACAAAATCATTGTAATCTTCTGGGAAGATAAAGAACATATCCCAAAATGTCTGCCTAAATTGTGGCAAACGGGATCGCGGAAGCGTGACTGCCGTTTGGACAAGGCAGACAGGAAGGAATTGAAGAACGAGCAATTCTCTGACTTCAAATATGTTCACTACTAGTATTAAAATTGGATTTTAGATACTTAGTGTGATACATAAATATGTATTGATGTGCAGAATCTGCTATGAGCAGGATACTGACTTCAGTTGAGATTAATCTGCGAATTGAAAACGGGACGAAAGTCGTTGTTTTAACCGTAGACACCTAAGTTTAAGAACTACCCTTTGGGTGTATACTTAAATTAGGAAACTGTTAAAATGTAACTAGTTTGACTAGATACATTATCTCTATATCAGGGTTTAATCCGTTGCGGATATACCTTTATATTCTAGAACACTAAAGTGTTTTATTATATAAAGATGATATTGAGATAAACACATTAGATGTGAATAACAGTATTTATATTTTGAATATAAATAAATCTCAAATATATAACATGACAAATAAATAGCTCAAACTGATTCGATCAGATAAAACTTAAAAGTGGCATTGTTGTATGGGACACAATTAAACAAGACTTGTATATCCACACTTTTGAAGAGTGGGTACTATGACTAATTTGATTCCAATCAAATAAAGTCTACGAATATAGTTTATTGGGCAAAGTGCCTAAAACACCTTTACTCGGTAAAAGTGTAAATGCCACCGATCTGTTAGCCCTAGTTCATAGTGACGTAAGTGGGCCCATGTCTAGCTAGGCTAGAGGTGGATATGAATATTTCGTGACCTTTACGGACGTGGCATCGCGTTATGGTTATATGTTTCTTTTGAAACACAAATCGAAAACTTTTAAAGTTTTGACACGAAGTAGACAAATAGATCGGCTAAAGTATTAAAACCGACACGGTTAGACCATGATGAAAATACTTAAGCAATAAGTTTCTTATATACTTGAATGACTATAGTATTCTTTCAATGAGGACTCTTCTCAGAACACGTCAGTTTGACGTTGTGTCTGAACGAATATACCGAATTTTGTTGGACATGATAAGGTTAATCATGAGTCGCTCTGAGCTACCATTTCCTTCAACGGATATGCAAAAATAGTGCAAAACTTATTTTGAATAAGTTTCCATAAAAATCTGTTTGACAGATTTCATATTAGATATGAACATGAAAGAAACTAGGTTTTCTCAATCCTGAAGATTTGGGTATGCTAGGCATATGTTTGGATGATACCAATCTAAAACCCAAATCGAATAAGTGCCTAAGTTGTTGGTTATCCTAGGGAAACCAAAGTATAGTACATATACAACTCACTAGAGAACAATGTAATTGTTGCTCGCCATTCCTAAGAAGATTACCTATATGCAATGGTAAGTGGGAGTATAGTAAAACTCGATGAAAATTTGAGTAATACTATTCCAGGCACCGATTCCTTAATGGAACATGAATAGTTCATCAAGGATGAAACTATACCATAATATTCGAAAACACAAGAACCGCGTAAGTCAGAGAGAGTCAGAAAACAACCTGGGGTATGGGTTTCGGATCTCACCTCATAAAGATGTCAATCTTATTGAGGAATACGAACTGAATACGTATGAGGAAGTGATACAAGGTATCGACTCCCTAACATGGCAAAGTGCCATGATATCCGAAATGGGTTCCATGTATATCAACTATGTTTAGATACTATTTGATGTACCGCAAGACATTGTGCCTATTGGTACTATTATGTCTTCAAGGAAGACGTACATGGAAGGCAACATACCAACGTACTAAGCTAGGCTTGTAGCGAAAAGGTATCATTATCAACATTATGTCGATTACGACGAAACCTTTTTCCAGTTGCCACGTTAAATCCATTTGGATAATGCTTGCTAATGCTACATGTTTCATTTATGAATTTTGGCAGCTGAATGCCAAAACTGCTTTCCTTAACGGAAACCTTTTGGAGGATGTTTACAACAACCTGACGGTTTTGTCGTACCAAAAATAGCAAACAAGGTTTGTAGGTTAATCGATCCATGTATGGATTGAAGCAAACATTGAGTTCTTAGAATTATCGTTTCGATAGAATCATAATGGTGTATGATTTAATTCAAAACGAAAATGATTCTTGTGTAGATAAGGAGGTTAGTGGAGAGCTCTGACATAAATGTCTTAAAATAATGATACATGTCATTTCTTGGAAATGAAATTCTCATAAAATACAATCGATGAAAGCCTGGCTTTCGAGAAAATTCTCCGTTGAATTCTTGGGAGAAACAACCTTTATTTTAGGAATAAAGATCTATTGGGATAGATTTAAAGTTGTTGACACTCTCCGAGAAATCGTACATTAATAAATGTACGCGACCTGGTGTCTCATACGATTTGAGCATATCGATTCACAATCGGTCCAATCCAAGTGATAGTCATTGGATTGATGTTAAGAACATCCTTGAGTATCTTAGAGATCTAAGGATGCTGTCTTATACTATGGAGAAGGAGAACTTGAAGTGAATAGGATCACCGTTGCAAGTTTCCTAACCGATATAAATGACTATAAGTCGTAACAAAACGGTACTATACAGTTTGAATAACGGAAGAGTAAGCTGGAAATCTTCCAAGTAAGATACTGTTACCGAATAAACAACAAAACGAATTATTGCTGCAGCTGAGGCACCAATAGAAGCCTTCTGGATTGATAATAAAATCTAATGAGATTAGATATAGTTCTGTTAGCAGATGAGCTAGGCTACAGCACAGGCTAAAGAATTAATGGTCTCATCAAAGATCCAGATATATACTTCGATATTCATCTGATTCGTTAGGATCATACATCGTGGCGATGTGATGATCGTAGAAATCGCATCAGATGATAATCAAGCAAATTCGCCGACGAAAGTCTTTTCTCAGTAATTTGAGAGAACCGTACATATTTTGGGTGTAAGACACTCGAGTGACTGGCTATAGGCCAAGTGGGAGATTGTTGGACAATTATGACCCATAGCGTCACTATTTGTACAGATCATGGTGTTGTTGTACAAATTAACTATGTGACAAAGGGAATTGCTCTTTTATCATTTGTGATTAGATCACCAAGATGTATAAATGATAGGAGGTCCTTATGATTAGTTCCTGTATTGAGATGATATGAGACAGTATCAATCCACAAAGGTTTAATCATTAAATATCCCTAGTCGTATTATTATAGAGATTGGACATCGATAATGCGGAATAGACTAGTATTACACTTGTGCGCGTTGTGAGGGCATAACTGCATAGTTCTCATATATTTGGGTATAGGATACTCATGCAAGTGTAGTAGGAGGTTGTGTTTTACCGATTGTACGGAAAACAGTTTTGCTCTGGATAGACCCCTCGGAATTCCATTGGTAGTATTACTATGTGTCTATGGAAGTCTGAATCAGGGTAGGTGTATTTGGTCTTAACCTGAGACTTGCACCACTTATACTTGCAACAATCAATATGCTTTGGTTTTAGGTCTTCCAGGGCTTTAACAAGTCTGTGTACGCCTCTGCTGGGTATATTGAGAATCGTAGTGTATTGGGTGTGATGTCGAGATGGAAGTATCACTCCAGTAATACTGGAGATGATTATCACGTAGGATATGGAACTCGTTCTCTTATATGCTGTAGCTATCGGGATATTATGACTAGGTCATGTTTATCCGATTATAGAGACTAGTTACCAGAGATCTGATATGTGCTTCGTACGGGGAATACACATTTCCAGCCCAGGCCTTGCATGTGACATCCGATACTGGATCGACATACACGATACTACGTATACTACACCTGATAAAGATCGCATATTCCTGTAAGCATGTTTCTGGAGAATTGGGTAGGCATGGCGCTTTGCTAGAAGCCAACCTTGCCTTGTTAATCGGTAAAAATGTAGTACTAGGTACATACGTATTCGGATAGTCCAATAACCGTATTTACTGCCAACATATCCGGGGATCTCATGGGTCACTTCCCAAAGATTCACCGATGACGTATGACTCGCACTTCATTAATCTGGGATTAATTAGATGAGAGAGAAAATTAATCTGGGATTAATTACGGAGATATTTTGTCTAGGATAAAATATTATTTAAAAGAGAGGGAACGATTAATTTGGAATTAATCGATAAATTAATATATTCGATATATTAAACGAAATTGGATTTCGACATGGAATTGAAATTAGATTTTAATTCGGGCGAACGAGTTAATTTAGAATTAATTCGTAAGCGATGCGAATAGTAATTTTGCTAGGCATAATTATTTAATTAAATTTGATTTAATTACGATGCAACAGAAAATTTGTTAATTTGGAATTAGCGAACCCGAGCCCGGGAATGTTTGCGAGCGCATTCGCATTTCGAATTCGAGTGCGGCACACAAATCACATCAAGCTTCAAATCGCTAGTCGCATCTAGCGTCACATTATTCGTCAATCAAGTGATAGATGTCTTTCACTTTGAGTGATTGACACCAGTCACTATTCATTGATTGATGGGAGTTGATGTAAGTGGTTGGAAAGTTAAAAGGCTTGTACCTTTGACTTTGGAAAATGAGTTTTTGTATTTGATTTTTGGAAATTCAAAAAATACAATATACAACACATTTTTCTTCCTTCTCTTTCATGGAATTCGGCCAAGGGCCATTTCATTTTCTTCTCTCCCTCTCATGGTCGAATGGTCTTCACTCTTTCCTTTCATTGTGGGCGTGAGCCTAGGGCTCACTTGTTGGTTACTTATTAGGTCCCAAGATCCATCAAATAAGCATGAAAAATGCATGAATACATCAAAGGAGAATGGCGGAAACATATACTCACAATGATTGGTTTGGATGCTTCAAGGAACACAAGCCTTTTCTTCCTCCAAGATGGCTCGGCAATGGCTCCCAAAGGCAGTGGATGGCTCGGTTTTGGTCCTCTTTGTGTCTCCAAAAATCGGCCATTGATGAACACCATGAAAGCTCCAAGCTTCAAGCTCCAAAGTAGATTCCAAGCTCACAAGAACACTGCCCTAACACCTTAGGATGACTCTAGGTGTGCTAGCACTTTTGTTTTGCAAAAAAAACACTCTCACTTGCTTCTCTTTCAATTCGGCAGTGACCAAAATGGAGAAGAAGAATAAATGGCTCTAAGTCGTGTGTGAGGGAAGGAGAGAGAGGAGGGAAAACGTGAATGATGAGAGAGAGAAAGAAAAAGGTGTAATAGGTTTTGTAATTTGCAAAATTAATTAAAAACCATTTACCACTTTTTTCAATTTCTATTTAATAAATTCCTTTTACTTTTCAAAAAAGTAAAAGTCAAAAAGCAAAAAGCAAAAATTACTTTTCAACTACCACATCACTGTTCACATCAACTCACATCACTTTAATAAAGTGACAACATGTCATGTCACATCACTCAAAGCGACAAGTGATTTGACGATTGATGTGACTAGCGATTTGACGCTTGATGTGACTTGCGTGCCGCGCTCGAATTCGAAATACGAATGCGCTCGCAATCACTCTCGGGCTCGGGTTCGCTAATTCTAAATTAATGAATTTTCCGTTGCGTTGTAATTAAATGATTACGCCTAGCGAATTCACTATTCACTTCGCTAACGAATTAATTCTAAATTAACTCGTTCGCCCGAATTAAAATCTAATTTTAATTCCGCGTCGAAATCCAATTTCGCATAATATATCGAATATATATTATTTTATCGATTAATTCTAAATTAATCGTTCTCTCTCTTTAAACGATATTTTATCCCAGATAAAATATCTCCGCAATTAATCCCAGATTAATTTTCTCTCTCTTCAAATTAATCCCAGATTAATTAAAGTGCGAGTCATATGTCATCGGTGAATCTTTGGGAAGTGACCCATGAGATCCCCGGATATGATGGCAGTAAATACGGTCGTCGGACTATCCGAACACGTAAGTACCTTGTACTACGTTTGCACCAATTTACAAGACAAGGTTGGCTTCTAGCAAAGCGCCATGCCTACCCAATTCTCCAGAAATATCCTTATAGGAATATATGATTTATATCAAGTGTAGTATACCGAAGTATTGCGTATTTCTGTCCAGTATCGGATGTTCACGTGCTAGGCCTGGGGCTGGAATTGTGTCTGCCCCGTACGAAGCACATATCAGATGTCTGGTAACTAGTCTCTATAATCGGATATTCATGACCTTGTCATAATATCCCGATAGCTCGAGCATTTTAGAGAACAAGTTCCGTATCCTACGTGACCATCATCTCCATATGACTGGAGTGACACTTTCATCTTGACATCACACCCAACACACTACGATTCCCAATATACCCAGGATCGGCGTACAAAGAACTGGTTAAAGCCCTGGACGACCTCAACTAAAGTATATTGATTGTCGTATGTATTAGCGGTGCAAGTCTCAGGTTAAAACCAAATACACCTACCCTGATTGCAGAATCTCATAGACACATAGTCATACTACCAATGGGATTCCACGGGGGGTCTATCCAGAGCGAAGCTGTTTCCCGTACCATCGGTAAAACACAACCTCCTATTACACTTGCATGAGTATCCTATACCCAAATATATGAGAACTATGTCGTTGTGCCCTCACAAATGTGCACAAGTGTAATACTAGTCTTTTACGTATTTATCGATGTCCAATCTCGATAATACTCTGACTAAGGATATTTAATGATTTATCCTTCGTGGACTGATACTGTCTCATATCATTCTCCGTCCAGGAACAAATCATAGGGACCTCCTATCATTTATATATCTAGGTGATCTAATCACAAAGGATAAGAGTGCAATCTCCTTTGTCACATAGTTAATTTGTACAACAACACCATGATCTGTACAAATAGTGACGCTATGGTCATAATTGTCCAACATCACTTTCTTCTTGATTTTCTTACAAATCAAAGGTGCTAGCACACTTTAAAGGCATACAAGGTGATAGGGAAACTCACTTCTGAGCATGAAATCTCAAGACCTAAAGCTTGGAGCTTGAAGATGAAGTTGGACTTCAAACCTACCCATGGCCGAGAGCTTCTTCAACAAAGAGGAAAAGGATTTTCTTCATCGCATCCAATCCGATCAATGTGATTATGATTCTGCCATACTTCTTTGTGTATTCATATGTGTTTCATGACTTGAAAATGATCCTTGGGACTTAATAGAAACCCAACACCCGAAAGCCTTGTCCTCAAATCCTTTGACTACCAAGCCTTTTGCCTACGGATTTGGGATAGCAATAGCGAAGATGAAACAGAACAGGGGAAGAATTTCTGGGAAGACTTCTCCAATAGTGATGAAGAGGAGGTGATGGGAATGACACACAGTGGGCATTTCTACAGTGATACGGCTGAGAAGGGTAAAGAAGTGTTGACAGAAGGGAGAGAAATGGTAGAAAATATGGATAATATTGAAGGGGATGTTGTGCTGCGCTAGCTAAAGAAGACACGGGCACATGTCAGCATCTGGGAATTATTGTGTTCGTCACAGGAGCACATACGTGCTATGGTTGAAGCCTTGAGCAAAATAATAATATCAGAGAATGCTAATCCTACAATGTTTGTGGGGTCAGTACAAAAGGAGGATTTGCAGGAAATAACCTTTTCTGAGGAGAAACTCCCGGCAGAGGGAATAAATCATAACAAGCCACTATTCATCAGAGCTGAAGTGAGAGGAAGGAAGACATCATGTGTAATGGTGGATGATGGCTCATCCATCAATGTGTGCCCTCTGAAGATCCTATCGAGATTGGGAATGAAGGTAACGGATCTGGATCCGTCCAATATGACTATCAAGGCATATGATGACAGTAAGCGAGGAGTTGAGGGCACTTTCGCTGCAATAGTTAAGGTGGGACCGATTGAGGATGAGGTTGAATTCACTGTGCTCGACATCCCAGCTATTTTTGCTTTGTTGTTAGGGAGGCCATGGTTTCACAAGCTTGGGGGTGTGCCTTCCACTTTGCATCAGGCCATTAAGTTTCCATACGAGGGAGAGATCATCACCATTAAAGCTAAAGTAGATAATGTTGTGGCTGCTTTAGAGGTACAACCTTTCACGAGGTTCGAGGTGTCGGCAACCTTCGAAGAATGGGTGGATCCTAAGGTGGCTAGGATCATGGAAAAAATGAAGTTCGAGCCGGGTAAAGGTTCAGGTGTCGGAGGAACTCTGCCAAACTTTAAAGGGCAGACCACTCTGAGAGGACTGGGGTACAAGTTTGATGAGGATAAGCCGAAGGCCAAGAAGAAAGGTTTGAAGCTGATGGAATGCTTTGTGAAGGCTATTGGGTATCAAGGACAGCCCGAACCAGTAGAAGTTAATAGGGTCATGATACCGGGGTTTGAGATCTTTCAAGATGTCATGGCTGAGAAACCGCCGACGGAAGAAGTTGCGAAGGGAGAAGATAAGTGGGAAGAAGAGCTGATGAAGCTGGAAAGCCTAACCCTTGAGGAGAATAAGGAGGCTGAGAAAAACCCAGTTGCGGAGGATGAAGTGTCCGTAGAAGATGAGGATATTTATCTTCCTGATTTATTTGAGTGTACTCCCGCATTTGCTAGTAATAAAGACATTCATTTTGCTTATTTTCCTAACTCTTTTCCTTTCAATTTGCACGACTTGAGTATATTTGACATCAGCTCAACCAGAACAAATCCATTTAACATTGGTATATCTGAGAGCCCCAAGGAAATTCTAATTGCGAGTAAGGTTACCTCTGAGGAGCGGGAGAAATTAGAAGAAATATTTTTCAAATACGCCAAGGTATTTGCTTGGTCCTATGAGGACATGCCGGGAGTAGACAGAAGCATCGCCCAACATACAATACCAACTTATCCAAATATGAAGCCAGTAAAACAGAAACTTCGACGGATGAGACCTGAGTGGGCCAAAAAGGTCAGAGAGGAAGTTAAGAAATAGGTAGATGTGGGATTCCTAGAAGTAGTGAAGTATCCTGAGGGGTTGGCAAATATTGTGCCGGTGCCGAAGAAAGACGGGAAGGTCAGAATGCGTGTGGATTACAGAGATCATAACAAGGCTTGCCCGAAAGATGATTTTACTCTACCTCATATAGACGTGCTAGTTGATAGTGCGGCTTTATCTGCCATGTATTCATTTGCAGACGGGTTTTTAGGATACAATCAGGTTATCGTGGCTGAAGAAGACAAACACAAGACTGTCTTTGTCACCGAGTGGGGCACATACTGTTACAAGGTAATGTCATTTCGGCTCAAGAATGCATGAGCTACTTATCAGTGGATGGCCACTATATTATTCCATGATTCGATGCACAAAGAGATTGAAGTATATGTGGATGATATGATGGTGAAATCAGAGACAAGAATCGGGCATATAGAAGCGCTGGAGAATTTCCTTCAGAGAGTTGACAAATACAACTTGCGGCTTAATCCCAAGAAATGTGTGTTTGGGGTAACATCAGGAAAATTGCTAGGACATATAGTAGGAATGGGAATGATAGAAGTAGACTCTGTGAAAATCAAAGCAATCACCGAAATGCCCGCACCGAAGACTGTTAAAGAAGTTAGAGCATTCCTCGGGAAAATTTAGTATATTAGTCGGTTCATCGCCAAGTTGACGTCAGTGTGTGAGCCTATCTTCAAACTGGTGAGAAAAGACCAACCAGTGAAATGGAATGAGCAATGTTAAACAGCCTTCAACAAGATCAGAGAATACTTGATAAAGCCTCATGTATTGAAACCTCCAATACCGGGCAAACCCTTAGTACTCTATTTAGCCGTAGAATCAGAAGCACTGGGGGCAATGATGGTACATGCAGATGAGACGAGAGTAGAGCATGCGGTCTACTATCTCAGTTAGAAGATGCTTCCGTACGAAGCCCACTATCAAGAAGTAGAGAAGATCTGTTTGGCAGTGGTATGGGCGTCCAGAAAATTATGTCATTACTTCCAATCATACAAGATCCAGGTGGTAGCAAAGGAGAATCCATTGAAGTATCTACATTCAGTACCTTCGCTAGTGGGGAAGTTGGGCAGATGGTTAGTGTTGCTGACAAAGTTTGACTTTGAGTACCTCACTTCCAAAGTAATCAAAGGGCGAACCGTAGCAGAGTTCCTGGCATTGCAACCTATTGGAGGGGATTAGTACAAGTTTGAATTCCCAGATGAAGAGATCCAAGCAATAAAAGTTCAAGGATGGAAGATGTATTTCGACGGATCAGTGAATTGCAAAGGAGCCGGAATTAGGATCGTGATAATGACCCCCGAAGGAGAAACCTTGCCTATGGCCAAGAGGTTGACGTTCCGAGTAATTAACAACATGGTCGAGTATGAAGCATGTGTTTTTGGATTGACTGCACTGATAGCCTTGAAGGCTGAGAGCGTGGAGGTTTATGGAGATTCGATATTGGTTGTCCAACAGATGCATGGAGAATGGGAATTGAAGGAAGAACGGTTGAAACCTTACATTTTTCACCTCATAAAGTTAGCACGGGCTATCCCCGACTGTAAGTTTCAGCACTTGCCGCGAGAAGAGAATCAGATGGCAGACGCATTAGCTACACTTGCAGCGACTTGGGAAAATCCAGAGAAGTTAGTGATGAGATAATTGGTACTGACAACAGCAAGCAGACCCGTTTATGAGATAGAAAGAGTTTTGGAAGTGAGATCGACGACGGAAAACCTTGGTACCATGATAATCTGCGATACATGGAACATAGAGAACTCCCAGAAGGAGCAAGTAAAAAAGACAGAATAGCCATTCAGAAGTTTGCTTCTCAGTATGTGATTTTGAAGGGAGAGCTATACAAGAGGCAGGCAAATGGTGTTCAGCTGAAGTGTTAAAAAAGAGAAGAAGCTCAGAAGGAAATGGAAGAAATACATGCCAGGGTATATGGACCGCACATGAATGGGTTGAATTTGTCTCGCAAGATTGTAAGACAAGGTTTCTACTGGTTGACCATGGAGACAGATGTTAGTGTTCCTAGAACATGCCAAGGATCTAATAAGCAAGAAAAGGTGTTCATAAATTCATTATAAATTGCGGAATTACTTACATTGAATGGATTTGAGCTTTTAAAATTTTGAGAAGAATAAGATCTCCAAGATCTTTCCTTTGTTGATTCCAAGCTTTGAGTTGGTTTCCAAGATCCTTCTGTTGGACAGTTATGACCCATAGCGTCACTATTTGTACAGATCATAGTGTTGTTGTACAAATTAACTATGTGACAAAGGAGATTGCACTCTTATCATTTGTGATTAGATCACCTTAGATATATAAATGATAGGAGGTCCTTATGATTTGTTCCTAGATTGAGAATGATATGAGACAGTATCAATCAACGAAGGATAAATCATTAAACATCCCTAGTCAGAGCATTGTCGAGATTGGATATCGATAGATGCGTAAAAGACTAGTATTACACTTGTGCGTGTTATCTGAGACATAACGGCATAGTTCTCGTATATCTGGGTATAGGATACTCAGGCAAGTGTGATAGGAGGTTGTGTTTCACCGATGGTACGGGAAACAGCTTCGCTCTGGATTAGACCACCGCAGAATCCCATTGGTAGTATGACTTTGTGTCTGTGGGAGTCTGCAATCAGGGTAGGTGTATTTGGTCTTAACCTGAGACTTGCACCGCTAATACTTGTGACAATCAATATACTTTAGTTGAGGTCGTCCAGGGCTTTAACAGGTTCTATGTATGCCGATGCTGGGTATATTGAGAATCGTAGTGTATTGAGTGTGATGTCAAGACGGAAGTGTCACTCCAGTCATATGGAGATGATGGTCACATAGGATACGGTATTAGTGCTCTTATATGCTGCGCGGCTATCGGGATATTATGACTCGGTCATGTATATCTGATTATAGAGACTAGTTACCAGACATCCGACATGTGCTTCGTACGGGGCAGACACATATCCAGCCCCAGGCCTAGCACGTGATCATCCGATACTGGATCGAAATACGCAATACTACGTATATTACGCCTGATATAGATCACATATTCCTGTAAGGATATTTCCGGAGAATTGGGTAGGCATGGCGCTTTGCTAGAGGCCAACCTTGTCTTGTAAATCGGTAAAACGTAATACTTGGTACTTACGTGTTCGGATAGTCCGACGACCGAATTTGCTGCCAACATATCCGAAGATCTCATGGGTCGCTTCCCAATGATACACCGATGTCGTATGACTCGCATTATATATTAATCTGGGATTAATTAGAAGAGAGAAAATTAATCTGGGATTAATTGCGGAGATATTTTATCTAGGATAAAATATCAAATTAAAGAGAGAGAACGATTAATTTGGAATTAATCGATAAATAATATATTCGATATATTAAACGAAATTGGATTTCGATTAGGAATTAAAATTATATTTTGATTCGGGCGCTTGAATTAATTTAGAATTAATTCTCGAGCGACGTGATTAGTAAATTGGATTTATTAACGAGGCATCGGAAAAATCGTTAATTTAGAATTATCGAAACCGAGCTCGGAATGTGTTTGCGAAGTTACGTCGATTTTGAATCACGTACCGCAAGTCTCATCGTAAATCACATCGCAAGTCATAAAAGTCAAATCACTTTTTGGAAAAGTAACTTTGACATATTGACTTTGACCTTTAAGATTTGTAGGGAAATTTTGGGGGGAAAAGACTTTTAACTTTTTGGAAAAGTGAAAGCCTTTTCCTTTTCACCTTTTACCAAGGGTAAAAGGATTAAATAAACATTATTACATTTGTTTTATTGTTTTTGAAAGCATAAAATAAATGGTAAATGCTTTAGTATTTTTGGAAAATATATAAGTGAAATGTTTGACACCTTTTTCCCTTAACCTAAAACCATTTCTCCATCTCTCTTTCCACTCTCAAGTTCACGCCCAAGGCAGTGAACTGCCCAGGTTGGCCGAAAATGATGATGCATTTTTGAGGGTTTTGTGGCAAAATCCAAGTGCTAGCATACTCCTAAGAGGTATACGAAGGTGTTAGGGAAACTCACCCACGAGCCGGGAATCGTTTGACGCAGTTCGAGGCTCAAATTCATGGACCAAAACTGAAAACAGTGAGCAGTGGACTGCACTGCTATTGGCGCCACTTTGAAGGAGAAAATCACTCTGTTCTTCTTCAAATCGTCACAACCAATCGATATGAGTATTCCGCTATCTCCTTTGATGTATTCACACTTATTATTCATGCTTGTTTGATGATCTTGGGACCTAGAATAAAACAAACAATGGCATCAAGAGCCTAGGTTCAAGCATGAAAGTTTAGGGCTTAAAATTTGGGTATTTTGTATTTGAGCATGATTTGAATAAATTGAATGTTTAAGTGTGATTAATACATGTTTAATTGAATATTGATTGGATCAATTTCATGAATTAATGTTTGAAACATTTTTCCCCAAATGTTAATGTTGGCCTAAAATGATAAATTGGGTATTTTCAATTTGAGCATGATTTTATGAAATTGGATGATTAAGTATGCTTAAATATGGTTGAATTGAAGATTGATTGGATCAATTTCATGAAAATGTGATTGGATCATTTTCCCCCAATTTGCTTAAGGTGGCCGAATGTAATAAGCCCTTATTGTCTTGGAATTTTGATTTTTTGTTCATTAGATGAATTGGAAATCATTTGGGTATATGATTTAATGTCGATTGTGTAATTGATTGGATTGAATTTGAATCGGACATAAAATCCCCAAATTGCCAAGACTTTGAAGCATGAAAATGGGTTTGATTTTTCATTAAATGTGTTGGACATGTGATAATGAAATTGTGCATGATTAATTATATAAATTAATGTTTTAGAAATGTTAATTTGGGTAATTAATCATGTAATACACTTTAGGTTAATTGAATGTGAAATTGGATTTTTGTATTTAATTAATTGGGCCTTAAACTTTTAAAGTTGTCATTGGGCTTGTTGAGCTTTGTTGTACAAAGTTGGGTTTAGGCAAATTGGATTGGATCCAATTGGGCCCAAAACCGCTTCCATAAAGCCCAAATGCGATTTAATGAAACTTTAAAGTTTAATTGGGCCTAATGGGCCAAGATTGATTTATGGGCTTATGGGGTAAATCCCGGATTGGTTTTGGTTATTCGGTTTGACCCGAGTTGACCAAAATCCACGCCTTAAGAAATCAATTAAAAGCCCATTGGACTTTAATTGAATTGACGTTGGACGTTAATCGGTCTTTGAGACGCGTTGCGATTAAATTTGGAATTTAAGTCGTAAAAGGTTTATTATTAAAGTGTAATATTAATTTGGAATTAAATAACGAATTAGAATTGAATGCATATTAAATTGGATTTAATGACGTAGTTTAATTTAATTCGAGAATTCGTACTTTGAGTACTTATTCGTCAAACGGAGTTTGACTCGATCAAAATCAAATCGTTGTTTGAACATTGGATGATCACTAATTATCAGATTAATTAATTTGATTAGATTGATTGATAACATGCTTGTGTGAATACTTGGTTGTGATGAATGAATAGTGTATATCGGATGGATATTAGTCGGGTGGGGGCAATTTTGGAAATTGTTGTAATAAATTTGATTTATTAAATTGGACCTGCGTGTCCAGCCTTATCACCTCTATTCTATTTGTATTCTCTTCTCACCTATTCCCCTCAATGTATATGAGGTTTCTTTAGAAGTGTAGTGTAACGGGTAGAAGTGATACAAATGCTAGCTTGAGAGAGAAAGGGAGAGATTTGATCTAGGATCAATGTGTTAAGTATCCATCCATATATCATTATTGTTTATTTTCATATGCGTTTTATTATGTATTTAGAATGCATGTTTAAGGGTGTATGATGATGAGACCTTAAAAAAGATAATAAATTGGTAGCCAATTTGCACGCGAAAAACCCTCATCAAATATCATGCGTTTTTCCTTCCATTGAGTGATTCTTACTCAAGATCCGAGATTGGTATTGGGTTGTTGGCCAAAGTCAAGCCCTTTGTCCGTCGAAGATGTGTTTAAATCACGAGAGTTTTGTTCTATATTGGTGTCTTGTCCAAGTTATGGTTTGTTGGCCAAAGTCAAGACCACTTCTTGTCCATCGACATTGATTACGAAGCTTTCCATAGTCAATGGGTCGCGCTTGACTGGGATCATTAAGCTTGTTGTGCCAAAGCCAAGGCTTAGTTGATTCAGAGGAAGAAGGTTAGGCAATACATTGGATGTATTGGCATATATAAGATATATGTTAAGGATTTGGATATCCGCCTACTGGATCTAGGGATTGGATTGGATCCAATTGATCTTAGAGATCTACCTAGTTAAATATCATACAATTTGTTGGCCAAAGTCAAGATTGTGTGTTATTTAACGGGATCCTAGCCCACTAGGAAACACGGTTTCCCGAGTAGTCGACAGAGGGTTAGAGGCTCGCCGAAAAATAGTGGGAGGCAAGAATTGAATTTGCAATACTCGTTCAATTACTTGCCATACGCGCTCAATCAAATATCATTCGTCGTTATGATTTAAATGTCAGTTAGACTAATATTAAATCGTTGTTTTATTAAATAGTTGGACTATATATTCAAACTATTCAATTATAGTTGATTTTATAATGGATTATAGTAATCAATATAATTGATTATTAATCATTATAATTATTAGTACCTTAATTATTGATTAAATAGTTGGACTATTAAAATCAAGATATATTGAAAGATTGGACATTTAAAACATAATCTTGGATTAAAATGTTTAAATGGTTTAATTTTCAAATTGGGAATAATTCAGGATGGTCCTGGAAAAAATATAATAAGTTACTTTATTTGATAAAATAACTTGTTAAGCCTAAGCCCAGAATTAAGCAAATAAGTAAAGCATAATCTTTGGAAGGTTTATGCAATGATAACTTTAGTGCTTAATCCAACATACTTGTCATAAATCTATGTTTAGATTTAAGAAGTATTAAAAGCAATTAATAACTCTTGGAGAGTTAATGACTATTCTCAAGGAGATAAAGTCAAACTTTACAATTAGGCTAATAGCGCAAGGCGCACCTTACTTCAATATTCTAGAAACCCAAGGCTTGGCCGAAGGCTTCTGAAATATTGAAAAGGGTAAAGGTAAAATCATTAAGATCTTCTGGGAAGATAAAGAACATATCCCAAAATGACTGCCGTTTGGATATGGCAGACATGAAGGAATTAAAGAAAGAGCAAGGCTCTGACTTTAAATATATATGTCATTATTATGTTCACTACTAGTATTGAAATTGGATTTTAAATACTTAGTGTGGTACATAAAATATATGTATTGATGCTCAGAATCTGCTGTGAGCAGGATACTGACTTCAAGCTGAGTTAATCTGCGAATCGGAAACGGGACGAAAGTCGCTGTTTCGACCGTAGATACCTAAGTTAGGAACTACCCTTGGGGTATGTACTTAAATTAGGAAACTGTTATAATGTAACTAGCTAGACTAGGAACATTATCTCATATCAGTGTTTAATCTGTTGCGGATAAACCTTTATATTCTAGAACACTAAAGTGTTTCATTATATAAAGATGATATTGAGATAAACACATTAGATGTGAATTACAGTATTTATATTTTGAATATAAATAAATCTCAAACATATTATATGACAAATAAATAGTTCTAACTGATTTGATCAGAAGAGACTTAAATGTGGCATTGTTTTCTAGGACACAATAAACAAGACTCGTATATCCACACTTTTGAAGAGTAGGTACTAGGACTGATTTGATTATTCAAATAAAGTCTACGAATCTAGTTCCTTAGGTAAAGTACCTAAAATACTATTTACTTGGTAATAGTGATAAATGCCATCGATCTGTAAGCCTTATTCATAGTGAAGTTAGTGGGCCCATATCTAGCTAGGCTAGATGTGGATATGAATATTTCGTGACCTATACGGATGTGGCATCGCGTTATGGTTATGTGTTTCTTTTAAAGAACATAAATCGGAAACTTTTAGAGTTTCGACACGAAATAGACAAACAGATCGGCTAAAGTATTAAACCGTCACGGTGAGACAGAAATGGAAAATACTTAAGCAATAAGTTTCACATATACTTGAAAGAGTATAGTATTCTTTCAAATGAGGACTCCTCCCGAGACACGTCAGTTTGACGGTGTGTCCGTACGGAGAAACCAAATTTTGTTGGACATGATAAGGTTTATCATGAGTTGCTCTGAGCTATGTTTCCTTCACGGATATGCATTAACAGTGCAAAACTTATTTAGGAATAAGTTCCATGAAAATCAATATGACAAAATTCATATTGATATGAACGGGAAAGAAACTGGGTTTCACATTCCTGTAGATTTGGGTATGCTGGACATATGTTTGGATGATACCAAACTAAAACCTAAATCGGATAAGTGCCAAATGTAGGTTATCCTAGGGATACCATAAGTATTGTACTTTACTTCTCACCAAAGAACAATTAGATTGTTGCTCACCATGCGGTTTTCCTTAGAGGAATACCGATATGCAGTGGTAAGTGGGAGAATGGTATAACTCGATGAAAATCGGAGTAATACTGTTCAAGGCATGAAGTCCTTAATGGAACACAAACTGTTCATCAAGGATGAACATATACCATTAATCTTCGTATACACAAAAACCGCGTAGATCAGAGAGAGTCAGAAAACAACCCGGGGTATGGGTTCTGATCTCACCTCATAAAGATGTCAATCTTATTAAGGAAGACGTATGAGGAAGTGATACAAGGTATCGACTCCTATTATGGCAAAGTGCCATGAGACCGAAATGGATTCCATGTAAAACAACTATGTTAAGATACTAGTTGATGTACCATAAGGCATTGTGCCTATAGGTACTGTATAAGTCTTCAAGGAAGACATACATGGAAGGCAACATACCAACGTACAAAGCTAGGCTTGTAGCGGAAAGATATTGTTATCAACATTGTGTTGATTACGGTTCAACCTTTTACCTTTTGCCACGGTAAATCCATTTGGATAATGCTTGTTGTAGCTGCACATTTTATTTATGAAATGTGTCAGTTAAAGATCAAAATCGCTTTCCTTAAACGGAAACCTTTTGGAGGATGTTTATAACATCCTTATGATTTTTTCATACCTAAACCAGCAAACTAGGTTTGCGGGTTGTTCGATCCATGTTTGGATTGAAGCAAGCAATTTGTTCTTGGAACTATCGTTTTGATGTAATCATGATAGTCAATGATTTGATTCAAAACGAAAATGATTCTTGTGTATATGAGAGGGTTAGTGGGAGCGCACAGACAGTGGCTGTCCTTAAAAAATGATAATATATATTCATTTCTTGGAAATGATATTCCCATAAAATAATCGGTGAAAGCTTGGCTTTCAAGAGAAAAATTCTCTGTAGAATTCTCGGGAGAAACAACCTTTATTATGGGAATAAAGATCTACTAGGATAGATTTAAGTTGTTAACACTCTCTGGGAAATTGTACATTAAAAATGTACGCGACCTGGTGTCTCATACGCTTTGAGCATATGGAGTCACAATCAGGCCAATCCAAGTGATAGTCACTGGATTGATGTTAAGAACATCCGTTAGAATCTTAGAGATCTAAGGATGATGTCTTAACCTGTGGAGAAGGAGAACTTGAAGTGACTGGGATCACTACTGCAAGTTTCCAAACCGACAAAATGACTAAAAGTCGCAAATGGTACTATACAGTTTGAATAACGGTACAGTGAGCTTGAAATCTTCCAAGCAAGATACTGTTACCGAATAAATAACAAATGCGGATTATTGCTGCAGCTGAGGCAGCAATAGAAGCCATATGGGTCAATAAATAAATCTAATTGGATTAGATATAGTTCTATTAGCGGCTGAGCTGGGCGTCAGCACAGGCTAAAGAATTAATGGTCTCATCAACGATCCAGATACATACTTCGACTATTCATCTGATTCGTTTGGATCATACATCATGGTGATGTGATGATCGAATAATTCGCGTCAGACGATAATCATATAAATCCGCTGACGAAAGCAGTTTCTCAGCAGTTTGAGCCAATCGTACATAGTTCGGGTGTTAGACACTCGAGTGACTGGCTATAGGCCAAGTGGGAGATTGTTGGACAGTTATGACCCATAGCGTCACTATTTGTACAGATCATAGTGTTGTTGTACAAATTAACTGTGTGACAAATGAGATTGCACTCTTATCATTTGTGATTAGATCACCTTAGATATATAAATGATAGGAGGTCCTTATGATTTGTTCCTAGATTGAGAATGATATGAGACGGTATCAATCAACGAAGGATAAATCATTAAACATCCCTAGTCAGAGCATTGTCGAGATTGGATATCGATAGATGCGTAAAAGACTAGTATTACACTTATGCGTGTTATGTGAGACATAACGGCATAGTTCTCGTATATCTGGGTATAGGATACTCAGGCAAGTGTGATAGGAGGTTGTGTTTCACCGATGGTACGGGAAACAGCTTCGCTCTGGATTAGACCACCGCAGAATCCAATTTGTAGTATGACTTTGTGTCTGTGGGAGTCTGCAATCAGGGTAGGTGTATTTGGTCTTAACCTGAGACTTGCACCGCTAATACTTGTGACAATCAATATACTTTAGTTGAGGTCGTCCAGGGCTTTAACAGGTTCTGTGTACGCCGATGCTGGGTATATTGAGAATCGTAGTGTATTGAGTGTGATGTCAAGACGGAAGTGTCACTCCAGTCATATGGAGATGATGGTCACGTAGGATACGGTATTAGTGCTCTTATATGCTGCGCGGCTATCGGGATATTATGACTCGGTCATGTATATCCGATTATAGAGACTAGTTACCAGACATCCGACAAGTGCTTCGTACGGGGCAGACACATATCCAGCCCTAGGCCTAGCACGTGATCATCCGATACTGGATCGAAATACGCAATACTACGTATACTACGCCTGATATAGATCACATATTCCTGTAAGGATATTTCCAGAGAATTGGGTAGGCATGGCGCTTTGCTAGAGGCCAACCTTGTCTTGTAAATCGGTAAAACGTAATACTTGGTTCTTACGTGTTCGGATAGTCCGACGACCGAATTTACTGCCAACATATCCGGAGATCTCATGGGTCACTTCCCAATGATACACCGATGACGTATGACTCGCATTATATATTAATCTGGGATTAATTAGAAGAGAGAGAAAATTAATCTGGGATTAATTGCGGAGATATTTTATCTAGGATAAAATATCAAATTAAAGAGAGAGAACGATTAATTTGGAATTAATCGATAAATAATATATTCGATATATTAAACGAAATTGGATTTCGATTAGGAATTAAAATTATATTTTGATTCGGGCACTTGAATTAATTTAGAATTAATTCTCGAGCGACGTGATTAGTAAATTTGATTTATTAACGAGGCATCGGAAAAATCGTTAATTTAGAATTATCGAAACCGAGCTCGGAATGTGTTTGCGAAGTTACGTCGATTTTGAATCACGTGCCGCATGTCGCATCGCAAATCACATCGCAAGTCATAAAAGTCAAATCACTTTTTGGAAAAGTAACTTTGACTCATTGACTTTGACCTTTAAGATTTGGAGGGAAATTTTGGGGGGAAAAGACTTTTAACTTTTTGGAAAAGTGAAAGCCTTTTCCTTTTCACCTTTTACCAAGGGTAAAAGGATTAAATAAACATTATTACATTTGTTTTATTGTTTTTGAAAGCATAAAATAAATGGTAAATGCTTTAGTATTTTTGGAAAATATATAAGTGAAATGTTTGACACCTTTTTCCCTTAACCTAAAACCATTTCTCCATCTCTCTTTCCACTCGCAAGTTCACGCCCAAGGCAGTGAACTGCCCAAGGTTGGCCGAAAATGATGATGCATTTTTGAGGGTTTTGTGGAAAAATCCAAGTGCTAGCACACTCCTAAGAGGTATACGAAGGTGTTAGGGAAACTCACCCACGAGCCGGGAATCGTTTGACGCAAGTTCGAGGCTCAAATTCATGGACCAAAACTGAAAACAGTGAGCAGTGGACTGCACTGCTATTGGCGCCACTTTGAAGGAGAAAATCACTTTGTTCTTCTTCAAATCGTCACAACCGATCGATGTGAGTATTCCGCTATGTCATTTGATGTATTCACACTTATTATTCATGCTTGTTTGATGATCTTGGGACCTAGAATAAAACCAACACCTTCCTTTGATGATTCCAAGCTTTTAGTTGTTTGAATGAAGATCTCCAAGATCCTTCCTTTGATGATTCCAAGCTTTGAGTTGGTTTCCCTATCACCTTAGTTGATTCCATGAAGTACTAGCTTTGTTTATTTTGCAACAAAATCAAAGAGAGGGAGGAGGAAGCTCACGCCCCTAGCAAGAATAAATTAGGGTTTTATTTGTTTCAAGTGTTGTATTACACAAGTGAAGAGAGAGAGAGGGCTAGGGTTTTGTTAAAGGGTATTTACCCTTTTCACCAAAACCTTGTAGTTGGAGTCTTGGTTTCACCTAAACCAAGTAGTTGGAAAGTAAGTGGTTTTGGCATAAATGCCAACCACTTTCCAACCGCCACTTCACATGTGTGACATGTGTGAAGTGGGCCCTACCATTTTGAATTCAAAATTCAAAATGTCTCTACGAACATTTGCCGCGGCTCGGATCCATTTAATCCAATTAAACAAACTTTCATCGTTAAATAATTAAATCTAATTTAATTAAATAACGATGCCTCGCAAATATATTATGAACGTCATTTACGAATTAATTCTAAATTAATTCGTTCGTTCGTATTAAAGTTCGACTTTAATTTCGTAATGAAATCCAATTCATATTAATATATCAGATATATTAATTTTAGCCCATACGAAAAAATAAAATAAAAAAATCAAATTTAACTATTAAATTTATTCTACCGATTAATTCCAAATTAATCACGTTCTCTCTCTTCCGAACACATTTAATCCCAGATTAAATAATACCCCAATTAATCCCAGATTAATTTTCTCCATCTTAATTAATCCCAGATTAATTCTAATTAAATCAACTGTCATCGGTGAATCTTTGGGAAGCGACCCAAGAGATCCCTGTATATGTTGGCAGTAAATACGGTCATCGGATTATCCGAATACGTGCGTACCTCGTACCACGTGCTTACCGATTTACAAGACATGGTTGGCTTCTAGCAAAGCACCGTGCCTACCCAATTCAGGCGTAGTATGCGTAGTATTGCGTATATCGATCCAGTATCTAATGTCACGTGCTAGGCCTGGGGCTAGATTGTGTCTGCCCCGTACGAAGCACATGTCGGATATCTGGTAACTAGTCTCTATAATCGGATGAACATGACCTAGTCATATCATCCTGATGACTGCAGTACTTAAGAGTACTAGTTCCGTATCCTACGTGACATCATCTCCACAATGACTGGAGTGATACTTCCGTCTTGACATCACACCCAATACACTACGATTCTCAATATACCCAGCAGAGGCGTACACATAACCAGTTAAAGCCCTGGACGACCAAAACCAAAGCATATTGATTGTCGCAAGTATTAGCGGTGCAAGTCTCAGGTTAAGACCAAATACACCTACCCTGATTTCGGACTTCCATAGACACAAAGTGATACTACCAATGGAATTCCGAGGGGTCTATCCAGAGCAAAGCTGTTTTCTGTACCATCGGTAAAACACAACCTCCTATTACACTTGCATGAGTATCCAATACCCAAATATATGAGAACTATGCCGTTGTGCTCCCATAACGCGCACAAGTGTAACACTAGTCTATTCCGTATTATCGATGTCCAATCTCGATAATACTACGACTAGGGATTATTTAATGATTAATCCTTCGTGGACTGATACTGTCTCATATCATCTCAATCCAGGAACTAATCATAGGGACCTCCTATCATTTATACATCTAGATGATCTAATCACAAATGATAAGAGTGCAATCTCCTTGTCACATAGTTAATTTGTACAACAACACCATGATCTGTACAAATAGTGACGCTATGGGTCATAATTGTCCAACAATAGACTGTGAAAAGCTGGTAAAACATTGTCATGATTGTCAAGCACATGGTAATATGAACCATTTGCCTCACTCAGAGTTACACGGGTTATCAAAGCCATGGCTTTTTTCAGCTTGGGGAATTGACATGATCGGAGAGATTCGACCGAATGCATCAATTGGACACCTTTTCATAGTAGTGGCAGTGGACTACTTCTCAAAATGGGTGGAAGCCGAGTCATTTTGTAATTGTTGGACAAAATGACCCATAGCGTCACTATTTGCACAGATCATTGTGTTGTTGTAGCAAATTAACTATGTGACAAGGAAATTGCACTCTCATCATTTGTGATTAGATCACCATAGATATATAAATGAAGAGAGGTCCCTATGATTAGTACCTGGACTGAGAATGATATGAGACAGTATCAGTCCCCGAAGGTTTAATCATTAAATATCCCTAGCCGTAGTATTATCGAGACTGGACATCGATAATGCGGAATAGGCTAGTATTGCACTTGTGCGCGTTTGTGAGGGCACAACGGCATAGTTCTCATATATAAGTATTGGATACTTATGCAAGTGCGATAGGAGGTCGTGTTTCACCGATGGTACGGGAAACAGCTTCGCTCTGGATAGACCCCTCGAATCCCATTGGTATTATGACTATGTGTCTATGGGAGGCCGAAATCGAGGTAGGTGTGTATAGTCTTAACTTGAGACTTGCATCGCTAATACTTACGATAATCGATAAACTTTGGTCTTGGTGGTAGGGGGCTTTAACCGGTTCTGTGTACACCACTTCTGGGTTTATCAGAGAGTCGTAGAGTATTGGGTGTGTGATGTCAAGACGGAAGTGTCACTTCAGTCATATGGAGATGATGTCACGCAGGATACGGTACTAGTGCTCTTGAGTGTTGCGCAACCAATCGGGATATTGTGACCAGGTCATGTATATCCGATTATAGAGACTATGTTACCAGACATCCGTATGTGCTTCGGACGGGGGAGACACTTATCCACCCCCAGCCCTAGCACGTGACTATCCGATACTGGGCCAATATACACAATACTACGACGGTATACTACGCTTGATACAGATCTATATATTCATGTAAGAATATTTCTGGAGAATTGGGTAGGCATGGCGCTTTGCTAGAAGCCAACCTTGTCTTGTAAATCGATATAAACGTAGTACGAGGTACTTACGTGTTCGGACAGTCCGACGATCGTATTTACTGCCAACATATCCGGAGATCTCATGGGTCGCTTCCTGAAGATTCACCGATGACGTATGACTCGCACTTTGATTAATCTGGGATTAATTAGAAGAGAGAGATAGAATTAATCTGGGATTAATTCGATGAGAGAGAAAATTAATCTGGGATTAATTGCGGAGATATTTTATCTGGGATAAAATATTAATTAAAGAGAGAGAACGATTAATTTGGAATTAATCGATAAAATTAATATATTCGATATATTAATCGAAATTGGATTTCGACGCGGAATTAAAATTAGATTTTAATTCGGGCGAACGAATTAATTTAGAATTAATTCGTTAGCGACGTGAATAGTGAATTCGCTAGGCGTAATCACTTAATTACGACGCGACGGAAAATTCGTTAATTTGGAATTAGCGAACCCGAGCCCGAGAGTGATTGCGATCGCATTCGCATTTCGAATTCGAGCGCGGCACGCGAGTCACATCAAGCGTCAAATCGCTAGTCGCGTCAATCGTCAAATCAATTGTCACTTTGAGTGATGTGACTTGACAACATGTCACTTTATTAAAGTGAAAAGATGTGATGTGAATAGTGATGTGCAATGATTGAAAGCTTTTAAAAGGCTTGAGATGGAATATAACATTATTTTATTCCTTGCCTTTTTGGCTTTTGAATTAAAGTTGAGTATATATCTTATTTTATTTACTTGGTAAAATATAATATAAGATATATACAAAAGCTTTTTCTTCTCTCTCCACCCAAGAAACATACACACGGTTTGGGTAAGGTTTGGAGCCAAAACGTTTTTTTCTTCTCCCTCTCTTTTTCTTCTTCATCTCCTTTATGCATGGTGCGATTTCTTCTCTTATTTTTTCTGGTTTCACCGAAATTTTGAGAAGCAAAATGGAAGATGAACAAGTGCTAGCACACCTTGAGTGATACATAGGTGATAGGGAAACGAAATCTTTGAGCATGGAAGCTTGAAGCTTGGAGCTTCAATGGAGTCTTGCATGGCCGATTCTTGGAGGTTCAAAGAGGATCAAAATCGCACAGCCCACTGTCAAGGAAAGCTACTGCCGAGCTCAATGGAGGACGAAAATGGCTTGTCTTCTTCATTCCATCAAAACCGAAATTCAATGTGAGTATATTCCGCACCTCCTTTGATGTGTTCATATGCGGTTTTTATGCATGTTTTGTGATCTTTGGGACTTGATTGAACTCCAACATTGGTATCTAGAGCCATTGATGCATGAAAACCGAATTAGGGTTCTTGAGTAAATTTGGGGCTTTTTGATTTTAGCTTGATTCTGTCAAATTGATTCTTTGAGAATGATTATATATGATTGAATTTGAGTTGTATGTAATCAATTTGATAAATAATTCATTGGATTGATTTTCCCCAATTTGCTTTTTGGTCAAAACTTTAATTTGGGTAAACTCGATTTAGGCATGATTTGGTTGAATTGTTTGATGAATATGCTTGAATGAGGTTGAATTGAAGTTGTGCATGATCAATTTCAAGAAAATTGGATTAGATCAATTTTCCCCAATTCTTTAGGTTGAACATGAAACTTGAAATTGGGTAAAATGTGTTTTAAGCATGTTTTAATTGAATTGGATGTTTAAGTATGCTTAGAACATGTTTAATTGAGATTGTGTGTGATCAATTTCATGAAATTGGATTGGATTCAATTTTCCCCAAATTGGAAGCTTGGCCGAAAATTGGAAGAACCTAATGTCTTGGTAATTTTGTTTTGTTTGATCATTGGATGACTTAAACAATTGGTTAATGTTGTTTTGAAGTTCAATTGGATTGAATTTTGATTTGGAACATTTTTCCCTTTTAAAGTGGCTTGGCCGAATCTTAGGAACATGAAATTTTTGTGATTTTTTGTTTTAATTCATTGGATGAATTGTATTTATTTGGGAAATTAAGATTGTGGACTCAATTGGATTGAAACCGAATCGAATTGAAAAACCCCTAATTGCCGAGACTTGAAAGCATGTTAATTGGGTTTGATTTTGATTGAATTGTGTTGGACACTATTTGGTTGTTAAAGTGCATGATTAATTAGGCTAATTGATATTTTAGAAATGTTAATTGGGTAATTGATTGTGTATTACACTTAGGTTAATTAATTGTGAAATTTGGAATTTTATAAGTTAATTAATTTGGGCTTGATTTTGGAAATTGGGCTTGTTAGGTTGTAATTGGGCTTTTGGGCTTTGTTGTAACAAATTTGGGTTTAGGCAAAATTGGTTGGATCCAATTAGGCCCAAAACCGAATCCAAAAGGTCCAATTATGACTTAATGGACCTTAATTATAATTGGGCCTAATGGGCCAAAATTAATTTAAAGGCTTATGGGGTAACTCCCGGATTGGATTTTGGTTGTTCGGTTTGACCCGAGTTGACCAAAAGTCCACGCCTGTAGAAATTAATTAAAAGCCCATTGGACTTTAATTAAATAAAACATTAGATGTTAATCGGGGCTTTGAGACCCGTTGCGATTAAATTTGGAATTTAAGTCGTAAAGGTTCGTTAATAAAAGGTGTAATATTTAATTGGAATTAAATAATGAATAGAATTAAATAAATACGTATTAAATTGGATTTAATTATGTAATTTAATTAATTCGTAGAAATTGTACTTTGAGTACGTGTTTGCAATACGAGTTTGACTCGAACAAAAATCAAATCTTTGTTTGAACATTGAATGATCACTAATAATCAAGATTAATTAATTTGATTGATTGATTGATAACATGCTTGTATGAATACATGTTGTGATGTTTGAATAATGTATATCGGATGGATATTAGTCGGGTTGGGTGTTGATTTTGGAAATTGTAATAAATTTGATTTTTTAAATTGGACCTGCGTGTCCAGCCTTATCTCCTATTTCTTTGTATTCTCTTCTCACCTATTCCCCTCCATGTAAAAGAGGTTTCTTTAGAAGTGTAGTGTAACGGGTAGAAGTAATACAAGTGCTAGCGGGAGAGAGAAAGTGAGAGATTTGATCTAGGATCAATGTAAAATATCCATCCGCATATCATTATTATTTTATTTCATACTCGCTTTATTATGTGTTTAGAATGCATGCTTAAGGGTGTATGATGATGAGACCTTAACAAAGATAATTAAATTGGTAGCCAATTTGCACTCGAAAAACCCTCGTTTTATATTAAGCAAAATATCCTTCCATTGAATGATTCTTGTTCAAGATCCGAAGTTGGCATGGTTTTTTATTGACCAAAGTCAAGACCTTTGTCAATCAAGGATGTACTTGAATCATGAGAGTTTTGTTGCATATCGGTGTCTTGTCCAAATCGTGATTTTTATTGGCCAAAGTCAGATCACTTTTGTCCAATGACATTGATTACAAAACTTTCCTCGTCAATGGGTCCAGCTTAACTGGAATCATTAGGTTTGTTTTTGGCCAAAGCCAAGGCCTAGATGATTCAGAGGATAGGGTTAGGAAAATGTAATGGATACATTGACATTATACATATGTTTCGGACTTGGATGTCCACCTAACCGGATCTAGGAATTGGATGAGATCCAATTGATCTGTGAGATCTACCTAGTTAAATAGCATACAACTTTTTTATTGGCCAAAGTCAGGGTTGTGTGTTATTTAATAGGATCCTAGCCCACTAGGAAACACGGTTTCCCGAGTACTCCACAGAGGGTTAGAGGCTCGACGAAAAATAGTGGGAGGCAAGTATTGAATTTGCAACATTCGTTCGAATACTCGCTAAACACGCTCATTTTTTTATTTCGTCATTAGATTAAATATTAGTTAGACTAATATTTAAATTGTTTTTTAATAAACAGTTGGACTGTATTATACTTGATTATATATAATTGGATTATATTAATCAATATATTTGAATTAATTAATTTCAGTTTACAGTTGATTTTATAATTGGATTATAGTAATCAATGTAATTGAGGTTAATTAATTTGGATTATATTTGATTATATAGTTGGACTATTATAATCATTATAATATATAAAGTACCACTAATCGTTGATTAAATAGTTGGACTATTGTAATCAAGATAAAATTGAAAAGTTGAATATTTAAAATATAATCTAGGATTAAAATATTTTAAATGATTTAATTTTCAAATTGGGAATAAATAATAGGTTACTTTATTTGATAAAATAACTTATTATACCTTAAGCCCAAAATTAAGCAATATAAGTAGAGCATAAAATCTTTGGAAGATTCATGTGATGATGACTTTAATGCTTAATTTAATATACTTGTCATAAATCTAATTTTGGATTTAAGAAGTATTAAAATTGCAATTTATAATTCTTGGAGAATTAATTGACTATTCATGCAAAGTCAAAGTTTGCAATTGGGCATGTAGCACGAGGTGCACATTCCTTTCAATATTCTAAAAACCCAAGGCTTGGCCTAAGGTTCCTAAAATATTGAAAAGGATAATTGACATATCCCTAAGTGACTACCATTTGGATATTGAAGACACGAAGGAATTAAAGAAAGGGCGAGGCTCTAACTTTAAAAATGTTTGTCTTAGTTATGTTCACAGCTAGTATTAAAATTAGATTTTAAATACTTAGTGTGGTACATAATATATATGTATTGATATTCAGAATCTGCTTTGAGCAGGATACTGACTTCAAGCTGAGATTTCTCTCTGCGAATCGGAAACGGGACGAAAGTCGCTATTTCGACCGTGGATACCTAAGTTTAGGAACTACCCTTTGGGTATGTACTTAAATTAGGAACTGTTATAATGTAACTAGTTTGACTAGAGACATTATCTCTATATCAGTGTTTAATCCATTGCGGATAAAACCTTTATATTCTAGAACTAGACACAAGTGTTTTATTATATAAAGATGATACCGAGATAACACATTAGATGTGAATAACAGAATTTATATTTTGAATATAAATAAAATCTCAAACATATAAAATGACAAATAATTAGCTCATATTGATTTGATCAATAGAGACTTATTTGTGGCATTGTTGTCTGGGACACAACTAAACAAGACTCGTATATCCACACTTTTGAAGAGTGGGTACTAGGACTGATTTGACTATTCAAATAAGGTCTACGAATCTAGTTTACTAGGTAAAGTACCTAAAATACTATTTACTAGGTAATAGTGTAAAGGCCACCGATCTGTAAACCCTATTCATGGTGAAGTAAGTGGGCCCATATCTAGCTTGGCTAGATGTGTACATGAATATTTCGTGACCTTAACGGATGTGGCATCACATTATGGTTATGTGTTTCTTTTGAAGAACACAAATACGAAACTTTGAGTTTCGACACGAAGTATACAAACAGATCGGCTGTAGTATTATGCCGCTACGGTAAGACCGTATTGGTAAATACTTAAGCAGTAAGTTTCATACGTACATGAAAGATTACGGTATTCTTTCATATGAGGACTCCCGAGACACGTCAATTGACGGTGTGTCAGAACTAAAAACCAAGTTTTGTTGGACATGACTAGGTTTTTCGCGAGTCGCTCTGAGCTATTGTTTCCTTCAACAAGATATGTATTAACAGTGCAAAACTTATTTAGAATAAGGTTCCATGTAAATCTGTTTGACAGATATCATATAGGATATGAACAGGAAAGAAACGAGGTTTCTCATTCCTGATAATTTGGGTATGCCAGGCATAAAGTTTGGATGATACCAAACTAAGAACCCAAATTGGATTAGTGCCAATATAGGTTATCCTAAGGGAAACCATAAGTATAGTACTTATAAATCCCACATGAGAACAATGTGATTGTTGTTCACCATGCGGTTTTCCTGAGAGGAATACCGATATGCAGTGGTCAGTGGGAGGATAGTGATACTCGATGAAAATCGAAGTAATAATGTTCTAGGCACAAGGTCCGTAATGGAACACAAATAGTTCATCAATGATGAATCTATACCATTAATCTTCAAATACACAAGAAATCGCGTAGATCAGAGAGAGTCAGAAAACAACCTGGGGTATGGGTTTCTGATCTCACCTAATAAAGATGTTAATCTTTTAAGGTACACCAACTGATTACGTATGAGGTAGTGATACAAGGTATCGACTCCCTATTATGGCAAAGTGCCATGAATCGAAAATGGATTCCATGTTTAACAACTATTTTGGATACTAGTTGTTGTACCACGAGGCATTGTGCCTATGGTACATTAAACGTCTTCAAGGAAGACATACATGGAAGGCAACATACCAACGTACAAAGCTGGGCTTTTGACGGAAAGGTATCGTTATCAACATTGTGTTAATAACGGTTCAACCTTTTACCTGTTGCCATGGTAAATCCATTTTGAAGATGCTTGTTGATAACTGCATATTTCATTTATGAAATGTGTCAGTTGCAGATCAAAATCGCTTTCCTGAAAAGGAAACCTTTTGGAGGATGCTTGCAACATCCTGACGATTTTGTATAACCGACAAACAAGGTTTTCCGGTTATTCGATCCATGTTTGGATTGAAGCAAGCATGAGGTTCTTGGAACTGACGTTTTGAAATAATCATAATGTTTATGATTTAACTCAAAACGAAATAATTCTTGTGTATATAAGGAAGTTAGTGGGAGGGCACTGACGATGAAATTCCCATAGATGAAAGCTTGTATTTCATAGATATTCTTTCAATAGAAATTCTCCGTAGAATTCTGGGGAGTAACAACCTTTATTCAAGGAATAAAGATCTACTGGGCTAGATTTGGAGTTGGTAACACTCTCTGAGAAATTGTACATTTAAAATGTACTTATATTGGTGTCTCATACGCTTTGAGCATATGGAGTCACAATCGGGTCAATCCAAGTGATAGTCACTGGATTCAAGATTAAGAACATCTGTTAGTATCTGAAAGAACTAAAGATGTTGTCTTAAACTATGGAGATGGAGAACTTGAAGTGACTGGGATCACTGCTGTAAGTTTCCAAACGGTAAATACTGCGGTACTATAAAGTTTGAACACTGGGACAGTGAGCTGGAAATCTTCCGAGCAAGATAACTGTTGCCGAATAAACAACAAATGCGGATTATTGCGGCAGCTGAGTGATGAGTGGTATTTATATCACTATTTCCCACTCATTTAACTTAATATTTTGTATAGTTTCTTGAGTTTTATGAACGTTTTGATGTGTTTTATTGTTATTTTGCAGATAAATAAAGTTTGGACAGCACTGGAGGCAATTTGGGGCAAAACCGGACAAAAATGCGTCAACAGGGATATTTCCGTCTTTTGCGCGTCGCGACGCTGGAGCAATGCGCGCCGCGACGCCCAGCGTGTGCCGGTTCTGCTAAAATGCGCCATGGTCAACGGGTCAACAATTTGAAAAGTTTGACTTTGCTAAAATGCGCCGTGCCACGTGTCACCATCACATCCGATCTGCTAACGTGCGCCGTGACACGTGTCAACATCATATGCTGCCGACACTCTGACATGACACGTGTCGCCTCGTCATCAGCCATGTCATCGGTCAACGAGTCAACCATGCCACGTGTCATGCCACGTCATCAGACACGTCAGCAAGTCAACCGAGTCAACATACCACGTCAGCCTCAGCCAATCAGAATTTGACACGTGTCGCCACGTGTCGCCATCCCCTTGTGCCGACAGTTGTACAGTCAGCCGCCATGCCACGTCATCGCCACGTCATCGCCACGTCGCCTCCGCGTCAGCATGACGTCAGCATGACGTCATCACAATAATTGAGAATTAGCCGCCTTGACACGTGTCGCTTGCACAGTCAGCCGCCTTGCTACGTGTCGCCGTCTCATTGTGCCACGTCGACAAATGAGCGTCGCGACGCGCAACGCCTTAGCGTCGCGACGCGCTCACAGTGACCAAACAGTGAATGTTTTTTGCTATAAATAGGCCGCGAATTTTCAGTTTTCATTACACCTTTCTCTCTCTTGATTTCTCTCTCTAGAGAGAGTTTCTCTCTCTAGAATTTTTATTTTTATTTTTAGTTTTTTTTTATTTTTAGTTTTGTAAATATTTTAATTACGTTTTGTAATAATAGTAATTTAATTTTTACTTTTTACTTTTTACAGTTTTTACTATTCACCATGTTGAAATAATTTCCTCAGCTAGGGTGAAAGGTAATTCTTCTACTATTGCTATTTAGATTAATCTCCCGTAAAAATAATATATTAACTATTTAAAATATTGACCTAATAAGGAATACCGCTATATTGGTCGGTTGGTAATTTAATTTTAATCTGTTTTAAACCTGACTAATCAAGGATACCGCCAGACTGGTCGGTTGGTAAATTTATTTATGGTTCCGCCTTAATGGCTGGTTGGACTTAATTTGACTAATAAGGATACCGCCAGACTGGTCGGTTGGTAAATTTCTCACAAGTTATATATTATTTTATGGGAGATATCTAAATTAGTAGTAGTAAAAGTAATTCCTTTTACCTTAGCATTTTATTTTATTTTATTTTATTTTATTTTTTAGTATTTTTATTTTATGTCTTTTATTTTATGTTTTATTAGTCCTAGTTATGTGTTAGTTAATTAGGGGTTGTGATGACTTTTAATATCACCGGTTTATAAGGGATTATTTTATAGTTGGGTAATTTACAGGTTTATTTATTAAGTCTTAAGCTTAATGCTTCTTGTTGTCTGATCACCAATAAGATTGATATGGTAAATCTAAAATGAACTAGACATAGGGATTTTAGATTTCAGCCTTAGACTTAATAGCCCACGATCTTCCTTGAGGGTAGCCATAATTGGAACTTAGACTTAATGAATCCAGGTAATGTGGTTGACATAGGAATATGGTTCAATTGGGTTATACTGGGTATTTGTAGTTGACCATCGGAAGAGGCTTTTACATAATTTAGTGTTCCAGGTTAGTAAACTGATTTATTACACAAACATAAAATAATCACTTCATCTTTTAAATAATATTAAAAGAAATCACAACCTTAGATTTTTGTGTCTTTTATTTTCCTTAGTATTTTCTTTTATCTTTTTATTTATTTATTTAGCAAATCTACAATCAACCAAATCAATCAATCAATCAAATCTATTCTCCCTTTAATTAGATATTTGTAAATAAATAGATTCAACAATTAATAACAACAGTAGGAATTAAGTCCTCGTGGGATCGATATTTTTATACTACTTGAACGATACGTGCGCTTGCGTTATACGTGTGTGTTTACGCCGGTCAATTTTTGGCGCCGTTGCCGGGGACTTATATTTCTTGAGTTGTTAATTTTGAAGCTATCTAATTTACTTGTATCTAATTTTCTTTATTTTTATCTGTAATTTTTTTCTTTCTTCTGTTTTCAGGTGACTTACAAATGGAACATTACTGGGAGATTGAAAGATTACGTGCTTTACAAGAAGAGATACACCCCACATCTGGGAGCAACAGTCCGGTTTTCTGAGGCCTGTTGTCCAGCCCAATGATTATCACTGGAGACCAGAACCAAACAATACTACATTTGCTCAACAGAATTCAATGTGGAGATGTGACATATGTAATGGTGACCACCCAAGCGATTATTGCGAATACAACTACCATCCAGGGTGGCAGAACTATCAAGATCCTTCATGGTACGAAGAACCATCACATTTCACAGAATCACATTTTTCATCTTATCCACCATCTTCCTTCAATCCTTATCAACAACCAGAACCATCAGAGGAAGATCAATTGATTCACATGTTCAAGGAACAGACAGCTCAATTTGATGCACAAATTCAGAGTCAAACAGAATCCATACAGAGAATGACAGATCAGATCAGACAATTCACAGAAAATCAGAACTATATACCTCAAGAACCAAGTTCAGATGACACTGATGAAGCCTTCGAGTACCAATCATTTCACAATGACACGTCAACAGAGGAGGAGGCTGAGCAGTATCAACAACCAGATGTATCAGTTCAGGAACTTGAACCGGCAAAGTCTCGATTTGATTTTTATTATTCAGATTCTGACGATGATGAAGCTGATCCATTTGTACCAACTGCATCAAAAATTGAGGATAGAATTCTGTATCCTCAAAACGAAGATCTTGGAGATTCCATTGCACAAATGTTTGAAGAAGATCAACTTGAGCCAATCATTTCACCCATATCAGAGGATGAAGACCTAATGTCTGACTACATCTTTTCATCCTCAGGTGGAGCAAGAAACAGAGCAAATGGAGGAGCAACTGTCAGAACTTTAATAAAAATCCAGAGCATTCAGGAAAAACATCGCTGTTTGGGGGAGTACAAATCAAAGATATCACCCAGAAGCTTGACAGAATGGAATTTCCATTCCAAGTCAAACACCATACGAGACCTCCTGATTTTCTTTCTTTCTTTTCAGGAACCACTGGAGCAAAAAGGATTAAAAAGGTGGCACGAGCACTGAATGAGACAAAATTTTTTGCCACTTTACCGTTGGAAGAGACCCTTCAAAAGCAACGCTCACGGGATTGTCTTTAATCGGACATCCAAAACGACTGAAACCTCCTTAACAGATAAATTTCAGTCACGTCTGGCTGAAGACGAAAAATTTAGCGCTAGCAGGGAGGCAACCCATGCAATTTGTTGTTGTAATTTTATTTATTTATTTTTTTTTGTGTGAACTTTTTAATTTGTGTGTGAGTTTTGCAGGAAAAATTAAAAACGGAATTTTTCAGGACAAAGTAGGCCAGTACAATCGGGATTTTCAAAATAAAAATTTGACAAAATCACGAAGATACAAAGTTGATCCAGGAGACGGCCGAGTAAGGAGTCACCTCTTGAGAGAAGTCTTATGGATTTATCTGTCGCAAGACATGGTTTTGCCAAAAAAAAAAAAAAAAAAAAAAAAAAAAAAAATCAGCGTCGCGACGCGACTCAAAAAACAGAACATAAGCGGATCACCACAGATCTCATTTTTATTCCTTCTTCTTCCTCAAAACCACCACGAAACCAGAAACCATAGCCTCACCACCGAGCAAAACCCCGTCCTCAACAGAGACCAGAAACCAAAACGAGGCCACCACCCACACGCACGATCCAGCCAACTGAGACACCACCAAACCGAGAGCATTTGACCGAGATCTATCAAACCCATCATCATCTTCCTCTTCGAAATCAATCACCATCACCGAACCGCAAAAGCCGAGAACCTCCACAGCAACCCAATCGCCGAACGCATCAACAACCACCGCGAGCCACCCTTGCCGTGACCGAGCCCTTCTTCACCGAGTCAAAACCGAACCAGATCTGCCGCAAACCTCACCCTTGCCGAGCCGTGAACCACCAAACCGAGAGACCAGACCAACACCGCCGAGATCCACCAGCCACGCCACTGCCAAAACCGACCAAAGCCGAGATACCCACACCGTGAATCACCAAGACAGTCACCAAACCCACGATCAAAACCTTCCATAATCAGATCTGATTTTGTGGATATTTGTGTGGTTAATTTGAAATTGAAGTTACAGGTTTTGAAATTTTGGCAAGTAAAAGGGATGGGATGGGGATAATCGAAAATTGAATGAGTTTGTGGTTGATTTTGTTGAAATTGGAGGATTGTGAATTTGGAAGTTTAGCGGTGTAAATAACTGGCTGAATTCTGAGTCAGATCGATGGAATTTTGTAGAATTGGGGGCGAAGTTTGACATTGTGGTGATTTTTGAGTGTTATTTTTTAGGATGAATTTGGGGAGATTTTAATTTTTAGAGGAGACTCTGTCGAAAATTTTCACAAAAAAAATAGTCAATTATCAATCGTGGTAAGAATCGTAATTTGGGCATAAATCTTAATCGGTAATTTTTCCTGTAAAATTTCAGCTGACCAGGTATTACCTTCTAACTCTCCTTTTACTGTTTAAGACATTGGGGACAATGTCTCATTTAGGTTTGGGGGAGGGAATTAGTTGATTAATACCTTGTTTTTAGTTTGTATGTTGTTTTTATTTTTAGTTCAAAATTTTTCGAAAAAAAAAAAAAAAATTGAAAATTTTTCAAAAATTACAAAATATTTTGCATTTTTGTGTTCTTATTTTGACTAAAAAGGTGGAATTGGTGAGAGGTAGCCGAGTAAGGAATTTCCGCTCCTGAGACGTATCTCAAACCTATTTCGAAACAGTTAATTTTTGTTTATTTCATTTTGAATTATTTAATTTGTGAATTCTCCTTAACACTGACTAAAATGGATCTTCATATGTTCAGTTGACAGGTATTATGAACTTACATGGAAACATACGGACATGAGCTAAAATTGAAAAGTTTGTAATATTCCGTGCTATAGTTTAATTGGAGGAAGCATCTCTAAATAGTGATGGAGTAAAAAAAAAAAAAAAAAAAAAAAAAAAAAAAAAAAAAAAAACGTCAGAGATCCGAGTTATTAAGTCTGTAAGGGTATTTTAATACCTAGTGCCCTAAAACCAACTGGTTTGGGAGTCATTGGCCCAATGCTCGTTACATGGATCGAAGATGCTGCAAAAATAAATATATATATCTGAAGTCTGAGTAATTAAGTTCGTAGGGGTGTCTTAACACCTGGTGCCCTAAAGCCAACTGGTTTGGGAGCCACCGACCCAAAGCTCGCTACATAGACGGAAGGTATTGTATATAAATAAAAAACAGAGAAAAAATCAAAGAAAAAATCAGAAAAATTATTCCATTGCTACAAAAAAAGGTGTGAAATCTGATAGAACTTTAGGACAAAAATATTACTCTCTTATCAACTGCACTTATGACTGTTGTGGGCAAAAATGAAATGATTAATATTTTGTTGGCTGTGTATATGGAGAATGGTAAAAACAATCGGAGAATTTACTTATTCGGTAATTTAGAAAGAAACAAAACAACTAGTAACTTGGAGTAGATTTTTCACCTGATTAGTCACTTTCTTTCTTTATTCTCTTTTCGCTTGTCTTTTTGCTTTTGTGTGCATTAGTTTTAATACCTTTTTACTTTTGTAAAATGTTGTGGGTATCATTGCTGTAAACCCTCACGAAACTACACTCGTCCACTAGGGACACCTAGGGGTTTAAAGGCTTGTTGCATATGCTAAATGCAATCGTGATCCCTACGAAAATGGCTTAGTTAAATTTTGTTATTATTTTATTTTGTATTTTGCTCGAGGACTAGCAAAATGTTAGGTTGGGGGGTGTGATGAGTGGTATTTATATCACTATTTCCCACTCATTTAACTTAATATTTTGTATAGTTTCTTGAGTTTTATGAACGTTTTGATGTGTTTTATTGTTATTTTGCAGATAAATAAAGTTTGGACAGCACTGGAGGCAATTTGGGGCAAAACCGGACAAAAATGCGTCAACAGGGATATTTCCGTCTTTTGCGCGTCGCGACGCTGGAGCATGCGCGCCGCGACGCCCAGCGTGCGTTCTGCCGGTCTGCTAAAATGCGCCATGGTCAACGGGTCAACAATTTGAAAAGTTTGACTTTGCTAAAATGCGCCGTGCCACGTGTCACCATCACATCCGATCTGCTAACGTGCACCGTGACACGTGTCAACATCATATGCTGCCGACACTCTGACATGACACGTGTCGCCTCGTCATCAGCCATGTCATCGGTCAACGAGTCAACCATGCCACGTGTCATGCCACGTCATCAGACACGTCAGCAAGTCAACCGAGTCAACATGCCACGTCAGCCTCAGCCAATCAGAATTTGACACGTGTCGCCACGTGTCGCCATCCCATTGTGCCGACAGTTGTACAGTCAGCCGCCATGCCACGTCAGCGCCACGTCATCGCCACGTCGCCTCCGCGTCAGCATGACGTCATCACAATAATTGAGAATTAGCCGCCTTGACACGTGTCGCTTGCACAGTCAGCCGCCTTGCTACGTGTCGCCGTCTCATTGTGCCACGTCGACAAATGAGCGTCGCGACGCGCAAGCCTTAGCGTCGCGACGCGCGCTCACAGTGACCAAACAGTGAATTTTTTTGCTATAAATAGGCCGCGAATTTTCAGTTTTCATTACACCTTTCTCTCTCTTGATTTCTCTCTCTAGAGAGAGTTTCTCTCTCTAGAATTTTTATTTTATTTTTAGTTTTTTTTTATTTTAGTTTTGTAAATATTTTAATTACGTTTTGTAATAATAGTAATTTAATTTTTACTTTTTACTTTTTACAGTTTTTACTATTCACCATGTTGAAATAATTTCCTCAGCTAGGGTGAAAGGTAATTCTTCTACTATTGCTATTTAGATTAATCTCCCGTAAAAATAATATATTAACTATTTAAAATATTGACCTAATAAGGAATACCGCTATATTGGTCGGTTGGTAATTTAATTTTAATCTGTTTTAAACCTGACTAATCAAGGATACCGCCAGACTGGTCGGTTGGTAAATTTATTTATGGTTCCGCCTTAATGGCTGGTTGGACTTAATTTGACTAATTAAGGATACCGCCATACTGGTCGGTTGGTAAATATTCTCACAAGTTTATATATTATTTTATGGGAGATATCTAAATTAGTAGTAGTAAAAGTAATTCCTTTTACCTTAGCATTTTATTTTATTTTATTTTATTTTTTAGTATTTTTATTTTATGTCTTTTATTTTTATGTTTTTATTAGTCCTAGTTGTGTGTTAGTTAATTAGGGGTTGTGATGACTTTTAATATCACCGGTTTATAAGGGATTATTTTATAGTTGGGTAATTTACAGGTTTATTTATTAAGTCTTAAGCTTAATGCTTCTTGTTGTCTGATCACCAATAAGATTGATATGGTAAATCTAAAATGAACTAGACATAGGGATTTTAGATTTCAGCCTTAGACTTAATAGCCCACGATCTTCCTTGAGGATAGATAACCCTTTAATAGATTTCCTTACAGGATAGGAATATACCTGTGGGCGGGGGTAGCCATAATTGGAACTTAGACTTAATGAATCCAGGTAATGTGGTTGACATAGGAATATGGTTCAATTGGGTTATACTGGGTATTTGTAGTTGACCATCGGAAGAGGCTTTTACATAATTTAGTGTTCCAGGTTAGTAAACTAATTTATTACACAAACATAAAATAATCACTTCATCTTTTAAATGATATTAAAAGAAATCACAACCTTAGATTTTTGTGTCTATTATTTTCCTTAGTATTTTCTTTTATCTTTTTATTTATTTATTTAGCAAATCTTCAATCAACCAAATCAATCAAGCAATCAATTCTATTCTCCCTTTAATTAGATATTTGTAAATAAATAGATTCAATAATTAATAACAACAGTAGGAATTAAGTCCTCGTGGGATCGATATTTTTATACTACTTGAACGATACGTGCGCTTGCGTTATACGTGTGTGTTTACGCCGGTCACTGAGGCAGCAATAAGAAGCCATTTGATCGATAATAAATCTAATTAGATTAGATATAGTTCTGTTAGCAGCTGAGCTAGGAGTCAGCACAGGCTAAGAATTAAAGGTCTCATCGACGATCGATTATTACTTCTATATCATCTGATTCGTTCGGATCATACATCGTGGCGATGTGATGATCGTGTAATCGCGTCAGACGATAATTAAGCAAATCCGCTGACGAAAAACCTTCCTCAGCAATTTGAGCGAACCGTACATAGTTCAGGTGTGGGACACTTGAGTGACTGGCTATGTGCCAAGTGGGAGATTGTTGGACAAATGACCCATAGCGTCACTATTTGCACAGATCATTTGTGGTTGTAGCAAATTAACTATGTGACAAGGAAATGCACTCTCATCATTTGTGATTAGATCACCATAGATATTAAATGAAGAGAGGTCCCTATGATTAGTACCTGGACTGAGAATGATATGAGACAGTATCAGTCCCCGAAGGTTTAATCATTAAATATCCCTAGCCTAGTAGTAGTATTATCGAGACTGGACATCGATAATGCGGAATAGGCTAGTATTGCACTTGTGCGCGTTTGTGAGGGCACAACGGCTAGTTCTCATATATAAGTATTGGATACTTATGCAAGTGCGATAGGAGGTCGTGTTTCACCGATGGTACGGGAAACAGCTTCGCTCTGGATAGACCCCTCGGAATCCCATTGGTATTATGACTATGTGTCTATGGGAGGCCGAAATCGAGGTAGGTGTGTGTATAGTCTTAACTTGAGACTTGCATCGCTAATACTTACGATAATCGATAAACTTTGGTCTTGGTGGTAGGGGGCTTTAACCGGTTCTGTGTACACCACTTCTGGGTTTATCAGAGAGTCGTAGAGTATTGGGTGTGATGTCAAGACGGAAGTGTCACTTCAGTCATATGGAGATGATGTCACGCAGGATACGGTACTAGTGCTCTTGAGTGTTGCGCAACCAATCGGGATATTGTGACCAGGTCATGTATATCCGATTATAGAGACTATGTTACCAGACATCCGATATGTGCTTCGGACGGGGGAGACACTTATCCACCCCCAGCCCTAGCACGTGACTATCCGATACTGGGCCAATATACACAATACTACGGTATACTACGCTTGATACAGATCTATATATTCCTGTAAGAATATTTCTGGAGAATTGGGTAGGCATGGCACTTTGCTAGAAGCCAACCTTGTCTTGTAAATCGATATAAACGTAGTACGAGAGTGTAGGTACTTACGTGTTCGGACAGTCCGACGATCGTATTTACTGCCAACATATCCGGAGATCTCATGGGTCGCTTCCTGAAGATTCACCGATGACGTATGACTCGCACTTTGATTAATCTGGGATTAATTAGAAGAGAGAGATAGAATTAATCTGGGATTAATTCGATGAGAGAGAAAATTAATCTGGGATTAATTGCGGAGATATTTTATCTGGGATAAAATATTAATTAAGAGAGAGAACGATTAATTTGGAATTAATCGATAAAATTAAATATTCGATATATTAATCGAAATTGGATTCGACGCGGAATTAAAATTAGATTTTAATTCGGGCGAACGAATTAATTTAGAATTAATTCGTTAGCGACGTGAATAGTGAATTCGCTAGGCGTAATCACTTAATTACGACGCGACGGAAAATTCGTTAATTTGGAATTAGCGAACCCGAGCCCGAGAGTGATTGCGAGCGCATTCGCATTTCGAATTCGAGCGCGGCACGCGAGTCACATCAAGCGTCAAATCGCTAGTCGCGTCAATCGTCAAATCAATTGTCACTTTGAGTGATGTGACTTGACAACATGTCACTTTATTAAAGTGAAAAGATGTGATGTGAATAGTGATGTGCAATGATTGAAAGCTTTTAAAAGGCTTGAGATGGAATATAACATTATTTTATTCCTTGCCTTTTTGGCTTTTGAATTAAAGTTGAGTATATATCTTATTTTATTTACTTGGTAAAATATTAATAAGATATATACAAAAGCTTTTTCTTCTCTCTCCACCCAAGAAAACAGTACACGGTTTTGGTAAGGTTTGGAGCCAAAACGTTTTTTCTTCTCCCTCTCTTTTTCTTCTCATCTCCTTTATGCATGGTGCGATTTCTTCTCTTATTTTTCTGGTTTCACCGAAATTTTGAGAAGCAAAATGGAAGATGAACAAGTGCTAGCACACCTTGAGTGATACATAGGTGATAGGGAAACGAAATCTTTGAGCATGGAAGCTTGAAGCTTGGAGCTTCAATGGAGTCTTGCATGGCCGATTCTTGGAGGTTCAAAGAGGATCAAAATCGCACAGCCCACTGTCAAGGAAAGCTACTGCCGAGCTCAATGGAGGACGAAAATGGCTTGTCTTCTTCATTCCATCAAAACCGAAATTCAATGTGAGTATATTCCGCACCTCCTTTGATGTGTTCATATGCGGTTTTTATGCATGTTTTGTGATCTTTGGGACTTGATTGAACTCCAACAGTAATGTCACAGCAAAGCAGATGGCGAAGTTCATAGCTCGGAACATCATATGTCGATATGGGATGCCGCATCATGTAGTGACAGATAACGGAGTTCAGTTTCAAGGGGAAACGAAGGCAATGCTACAGAGATATGGGATATGACATCACAAGTCGTCACCTTACAGACCGTAGGAAAATGGGGCAGTCGAGGCAGCCAATAAGACAGTAAAGAAAATATTAGCTAAGATGACAGAAAACTGTAAAGATTGGGCTAACAAACTACCGTACGCCCTGTGGGGGTACAGAACATCAGTGAGAACAGCATCATGAGCCACGCCTTACTCTTTGGTCTATAGAATAGAAGCAATACTACCCGTGGAAGTTGAGATACAGTCGATGAGGGTTTTAGCAGAAGCAGAGTTACCTGAACAGGAATGGGCCTCACAGAGATTTGAGTAGTTAGCAGTACTGGATGAGAAGAGAATGAAGTCTTTACATCACATGCAGATATATCAGAAGAGACTAGCCGGAGCATTCAACAAAAATGTGCGTCCTACTAAGATCAGAAAATGTGATTTGGTACTTAAGCAGTCAAGGCCGTCGACGACAGACCCAAGAGGAAAGTTCAGACCCAACTGGGAAGGACCCTACATAGTGCAGAAAGTAATGGGAGATGGGCAGTGAGACTGTCAGATTTGGAAGGGAATGAGTTCCCTAACCCGATCAACGTGGACAGATTGAAGCAATATTTTACCTGAAAAAGAGAAGACCTGGCAGAAGACCTAACCCAATGGAATAAGAAATTCATTCATGCATGTATGCATAGACGTGACATATTTGCATTCCTTTTTGTGTTTGTTCTTTTTTATAATCACAGGTTTCAAAGAAGAAGAGAAAGCGGCAAAGACAAGCCAACCAGAAGCAGCAACGGTGTAATGTCATCAGTTTCAGGAATAAACCAGTATCAGTTTTGGGGATGAGTACCGGGGGCGAGGCCCACATCAGCATCAGTTTTGGGGATGAGTCCCGGGGGCGAGGCCCACATCGACATCAGTTTTGGGGATGAGTCCTAGGGTCGTGACCCACATCATCATCAGTTTTGGGGATAAGTCCCAGGGTCGTGACCCACATCATCAGCAGTTAATGGGATGCATCCCAGGGTCGTGACCCACATCATCAGCAGTTAATGGGATGCGTCCCTAGGTTGTGACCCACATTTTCGAGGCCTCCGTTGTCGGTTGCAGTTATTGGGATGCGTCATAGGGTCGATGGCCCCCTCCATCATCAGTTTTGAGGATGAGTTCCAAGGTCGTGACCCACATTGTCAGCGGTATTGGGATGCATCCCAGGGTCGAGGCCCCCATTTTTGGTTGCAGTAATTGGGATGCGTCCTAGGGTCAATGGCCCCCTACATCATCAACTCAGCTCGAAGTAGTAGGTAAGTCAGGTGGCAGCTGGTGAGCCAGGTAAGTCAAAATGCATTGCATAACTTTGATAGGATTGTCATTGTCACACACTACACAAGTCCCATCAAAGTAGGGGCGACTGTAGGCACTGTATTTTTGCATATAAGTCCCGATGATGAGTCTCACATGGAGACACTACCTCTTTAAATTGTGGAAGTCGCGGGAAACGGACGTCGAAATGGAAGAGTCAGACATTGACATCTTGTTGGATTTAATTCGCTTGTTTAGCTTCGGGTTCGCTTGTTGGACCTCTGTTTTAAAACACATCACCAACAACACATACAAACCCTCCTCAAATACTGCCCAACTCACGCCCACTGCCCCTGAAAGTTGCCTCTGAAACACGCCCACTGCCCCTGAAAGTTGCCTCTGAAACACGCCCACTGCCCCTGAAAGTTGCCTCTGAAACACGCCCACTGCCCCTGAAAGTTACCTCTGGAACACACCCACTACCCCTGAAAATTGCCCCTAAAAGCGCCCACTGGCCCTGAAAGTTGCCCCTAAAACACTGCCAAGGAGCCCATTCACGCCCATCACCTTCCAAATTAAAAAAAAACACATATTAAACAAATGCTAAAATCAAGATAAATCACATTCCCTAATTAAAAGATACAAATCAAATCAATATAATCACTTCCCTAATTAAAAGATTTTTCCCTATCACACACTAATTAAAAAAATATCTCCCATAATTGCACAAATCCTTTCCCTTTTCACACAAGGTAAACCCCAACCCTTTGCCTATAAAAAGTAGCCTAAGCCAACCTTAGAACTTCTAGCTCATTCTCACGAAAACACAAAAGAAAATAACATAGCATTCACGCCCAAGGCAAAAAGCAAGAAGCAAAAAATAATTCTCCATTCTCCTCCTCTCTAGCAACCGTAACCATAGCCCCCCTAAACACCCTCACCACTGAAAATAATAAAATAGCAAACATCATCACCGAAACAGTCACTAAATTACCCACTGTAAACACTGAAAATCATAGCCCAAAAAGTCCCTGCAACCACCGAAACTCACCTCTGAAACTGTACTGTAATATCACCGAAAACACTCCTTGAAATTGCACTGCAGTGACCGAGAAAACCCTCCACAAACTGCCCCACAAACTGTCGCATATACCCTCCATTAACTGCATTGAAAACAACCCAGAAATTGCCCAAATTACCGCATAAAATAGCAGCCCCAATACCCCTTAAAAATGTAAAACAGTCCCTTATTTATCGTAAAACAGTGACAAAAAATACAACGAAAATAGTAACAAAACAGAGTAAAAACAGCATCTCAAACAGCGAAACAGAGAATGGAAACGTTGAACCAGTGAACCGGAGGAATTGAGGAGCATCAACCCTTCCGAAAACCGCATACCACACTTCCATTAGAAGACTAAAGAGGTTAGACCTGAGGGCACCCTTCTTCATTTATTTCCGTTTATTTCTTTTATTTTGTTAATGTTTCTTTGCATGAGTGTCATTGATTAATGAATGCTATGGCTATTGGATGAATGGAAAATGTATCGTCTCTTATGGTATATCGGATGGAATCGTAGACGTAAATTCTGTAGCCGAATCCGAATGGACGGTATTGCGGTCTGTACTAGGGAAACAACTCCATGTACCACTTGAGCAAACGACACGTATTTCACTTTATTTTATCTTGTTCATCTATTATTCGCATTTTTACATTCTGCCATTTACTTTTCGTACGTTATTTGTCTGCATATTGATGATATAATGCACATGGGCTAGCCAGGGTGGATTAAAGGTCCTCTATTCGAGGGAAATGCCTAAAGGCTACCTTTACAAAGATGTTTTGCCGCGCCGGACGAAGTATGTTTGATTGAATGTGAGATATGTTTAATCGGATATATGGAGTTCCACATTATTGTCTCATTCATTTGTATGTATTGTAATATAATGCGCATGGGCTAACTAGGGTGGATTAAAGGTCCTATATTCGAGGGAAATGCCTGAAGGCTACCTTTACCACGATGTTTTGTCGCGCCTTTTATTATGTCATTTACCCTTTGAATATCATTGCGTTATTTACTCATGCATTGCATTCTAGTGCGCATGGCTGACTAGGGTGGATTAAAGGTCCTCTTTTCGACGGAAATGCCTAAAGGCTACCTTTACCATGATGTTTTGCCGCGCCGGACGAAGTGCACTCGATTGAATGTGAAATGTGTTCCATCGGGCACACGAGGTCCTACATTGTGTATTTGTTTATCCATGCATGTGTTTGTGTCATTTCAGATGCCATTTTGGCAATCTCGTTCGAACGCGTTTCCAAACGCTACACGAACGTATGCATTTTGCCGCATTCCATTTGAACGCGTTTACGAACGCTACATGAACGTATGCATTCTGCCTCATTCCGTTCGAACGTATTTACGAACGCTACTCGAACGCGCATCTATTTTGCCTTATCATGCATCAGGTCTTACCCCGTTCAAACGCATTTCCGAACACTGTTTGAACACGAACCTTCTGTTTACCGTTCAAACGCATTTTCAAATGCTATACGAACGCACATATAGTGCACAGACTTCTTTTCATCACATTTCATACATGCTTGCTTCTTTGATCTTTTCTTTTGCACCATATGATTAGTCACATCATTTCATTATTTACGCTTAGGAAATTATCATCCATTTATATTTCCAAATTTATCTATTCGATATGCTCATGAGATTGTGTGCTCGTTTTTATTATTAATGCCTTTATAGTTGTTAATTAGTTACATTATTGCACTTTATTTTTTAATACGTTCATGAATTATATATTTTGCCTTCATTTTTTTCATTTACGATTATGGGTGTGCAAACTTGCATGTTGCTTAAATTATTTGGTATGTGTTGCATGAGATTTGGTTGTACTATTGCAAAAATCTTTCCATTACAAGTGGCATGAGTAAGGGACCATTCTGAACCAAACGGTTAGAGGTCTTCCCTTGCGAGGGGTGAGTGCGGCCTTAAATCATTTTCCCAGTTCACATCGGGTGGCGACCCCATTTTTAATTCCCCAGTTTAGTCCCCCGCGGGCTACTCCATACTCCCAACCAGGCCGCAAGCCTGGAACAGCGTCACCGATTTCTGTGTCGTAAATATAGGCAAGTTCATATCAAGAACATTATATGACATGTTATAGAAGTTCGAGAAAAAATTATAAGTATATACATACAGTAAATTTTAAGTTCATGATAGAAGGTGAGTCATATAACTTTCGTATGCACATGATAGTTATAAGTCATAAATAGTTCATGACACGTAGCGCACCCCTAAGTCATGAGGCTCAGAGAGATTGAAATGTCATCATGTGCCAGTCCTTCTGGGGAAACTAGGACATGATTGTTAGTATGCATTTTAAAAAGGCCTCTCCTCTACCCACACTACCTTCTACTCAACTCTTTTCTACAATAGGAGGAATTAATGCAAGGAGGATGGCACACACCAGTTAAAATGAATCCAATCCCTTCCAAGGAAAGCGTGATAACTAGTAGAGGAATTCACTATGACAAATAATGACAAAGAAGTCTTACTGTCAACACTACACTCGACGGGCAACACCCCAAGTATTCTAGTTACCTTTCCTGTAAAAGTTGCCAAAGAAAATTCTGTTGAAATTAGATTATCCTTTGACTTTCCCAATGTTAATAGCATCTTAGAATGCATCACATTCAATACGTACCAATTATCAACCAGTATCTTGGTTATTGACCTTCCATTCACACGGGCCTTAATATACAATGGTTTGATACGATTCATCTTCTCCTCAGAAGACTTCTCAAATATCACTCTTTTAGGTCCTCCAAATTCCACAACTTGGACAGTTACCCTATAGTTAGGCCTCTTGTTCTTATCTTTCTACAAAAATGAAGGTGTTTTCCTTTGAAGCCCCTGCTAAATCCTCTATTCCTCCAGTCTTCCTTTCACTTTTCTTTTGAAAGTTTTATGGTAGAGTCAGGCTTGTCGTGGCTCAACCTAAAGGAACATGGACTCCTCTGTTGGAGTTTCTAGGTTATCCCAAGATCAAATGAAGCTATGAAAACATGTGAATACATCAAAGTAAAGTTACGGAATACTCACTTTGATCGGCTTTTGCGATGCGAAGAACAACAAAAATTTCATGCTCCATTGAAGCTCTCAGCAATGCCTCCATTTTGTGCTCCTCCAAGATTCGGTCAACCTCCATGGAAATGATCTTCAAGCTCCAAGCTTTGTGAATGGATTCCATGCTTATGAATGGGTTTCCCTAGCACCTTTGTGTGACCCCTTGGATGTGCTAGCATCATTGAAAAATTTGCCACAAATCTTTCCTATGCTTTTTGTAGTTCTCGGCCAAGCTTAGAACTTGAGAGGAAAAATGGCACCTTGGCCGAATGGGAGAGAGAGGGAGAGAAGAAGTTGTGTTTGGTTTTTGATTTCAAAAAAAAAAAAACAAATGCCAAAATCCCACTTTTCAAAAAATGGTACAAGACTTTAAGGTCTTCCAACAACTCACATCACTCAAAAGTGACTTACATCACATCAATCAACGTTGATGTGACTTCCATCACAATAATGACTAATGACGTGACGCGTGATGTGACTTGTGGGCAGCACTTAAATTCGAAATGCGAGTGGGCCCGTAAACACTCCCGGGCTCGGGTTCGCTAATTCCGAATTAACGAATATTCCGTTGCGACGTGATTAAATCAAATTTAATTAAATAATTATGCCTAGTAAAATTACTATTCAGGTCGCTAGTGAATTAATTCTAAATTAATTCGATTACCCGAATTAAAATCTAATTTTAATTCCGCGTCGAAATCCAATTTCGTTTAATATATCGAATATATTATTTTATCGATTAATTCCAAATTAATTATTCTCTCTCTATAAATAGTATTTTATCCCAGATAAAATATCTTCGTAATTAATCCCAGATTAATTTTTTCTCATACGTCATCAGTGAATCTTCGGGAAGCGACCAATGAGATCCCCGGATATGTTGGTAGTAAATCCGGCCGTCGGACTATCCGAACACGTACGTACCTAGTACTATGTTTTTACCGATTTACAAGACATGGTTTGCTTCTAGCAAAGCACCGTGCCTACCCAATTCTCTAGAAATATTCTTCAAGGAATATGTAATCTATATCAAGCGTAGTATACACAGTATTGCGTATTGCGATCCAGTATCGGATGTCACGTGCTAGGCCTGGGGCTGGAATTGTGTCTGCCCCGTACGAAGTATATATCGGATCTCTGGTAACTAGTCTCTTTAATCGGATAACTATGACCTTGTCATATTATCCCAATAGATGCAGCATATAAGAGAACCAGTTCTGTATCCTACGTGATCATCATCTTGTTGAGTTTTTCTAAGGTCCCAAGATCAAATCAAGACATGAAAACATGCGTGAATACATCACAGACGGAGGTAGCGGAATACTCACATCGATCGGTTGAGTCGATTTGGAGACGAATCGAAGCCAAAAACGCACTGCCTTTGTACGCCCACTGCAGCAGCCCATGCTCACTGTCTTGGCAGTTTCGGGTCTCAAAATGAAGCTCCAAACTCCGTCGGATGAGTCCCGCCTCATGGGTGAACCTCCCTAACACCTTCGCAAGACTTGTAAGTGTCTAGCACTTGAATTTTCACCATGAAAATCCACTCTTGGCTTCCCTATTGCTCACGTTTTTCTGGTTCAAAACCAGTGAGCATTTCATGCTTTTGGCGTGAGGAGAAGAGAGAATTTTGAGAGAGATGATCTTGTGTTAAGTTATTACAAAAAATCAATTTATATTTATGCCATAATATTTATTAAATTAATAATAAACTTATGACACAAACCATGCAATGGCTTAGAGTGTCAAACACTCAATTTCCATGCAAAACCATTGAGTGCATTGTACACTATCTCCATGCAATGCATTAGAATTAAATAATGCATAATATGACATGTGTCATGTGGGCCCCACACGTTTCCAAATGAAAGTGGGCCCACGTGCACTCACGCGTTCGGGTTCGATATTCCGAAATACCGAGCTTACGTCGCGACGTTAATTAAATCGAATTTAAATAAATAATTGCGCCTAGCGAAATTATTATTTACGTCGCTAACGATTTAATTCTAAATTAACTCGTTTGCCCGAATTAAAATCTAATTTTAATTCCGCGTCGAAATCTAATTTCGTTTAATATATCGAATATATTAATTTACCGATTAATTCCAAATTAATCGTTATCTCTCTCTTTAGACGACATTTTATCCCGGATATAAAACATCTCCGTTATTAATCCTAGATTAATTTTCTCTCTCTTCTGTATAATCCCAGATTATTCAAGAGTACGAGTTGTGCGTCATCGGTGGATTATCGGGAAGCGACCCATGAGATCCCCGGATAATCTGGCAGTAAATACGGTTGTCGGAGTATCCGAATCACGTACGTACCAAGTACTACGTTCTACCGATTTACGAGACAAGGTCGACTCCTAGCAAAGCACCAAGTCTACCTAATTCTCCGGACATATCCATTAAAGAATATTAAGATCTGTATCAAGCGTTAGTATACTAATGTATTGTGCATATCGGCCCAGTATCGGATAATCACGTGCTAGGGCTGGGGCTGGATAAGTGTCTGCCCCGTCCGAAACACATATCGGATGTCTAGTAACTAGTCTTTATAATCGGATATTCATGACCTGGTCATAATATCACGATTGGATGCGCATCTCTTAAGAGCACTAATACCGTATCCTGCGTGACATCATCTCCACTATGACTGGAGTGATACTTCCGTCTTGACATCACATCCAATACACTACGATTCTCAATATACCCGGCATTGGCGTACACAGAACCGGTTAGAGTCCTAGACGACCTCAACTAAAGTATAGCGATTGTCGTAAGCATTAGCGATGTAAGTCTCAGGTTAAGACTATACACACCTACCTTGATTTCGGCTCCCATAGACACATATTCATAATACCAATGGGATTCCGATGGGTCTATCCAGAGCGAAGCTGTTTCCCGTACCATCGGTGTGAAACACGACCTCCTATCGCACTTGCATAAGCATCCAATACTTATCTATATGAGAACTATGCCGTTGTGCCCTCACAACGCACACAAGTGCAATATTAGCCTATTCCGCATTATCGATGTCCAGTCTCGATAATACTCCGGCTAGGGATATTTAATGATTAATCCTTCGGGGACTGATACTGTCTCATATCATTCTCAGTCCAGGAACTAATCATAGGGACCTCTCTTCATTTATATATCTAAGGTGATCTAATCACAAATGATGAGAGTGCAATTTCCTTGTCAAATAGTTAATTTGCTACAACAACACAATGATCTGTGCAAATAGTGACGCTATGGGTCATTTTGTCCAACACATCTCCACTATGACTGGAGTGATACTTCCATCTTGACATCACACCCAATACACTACGATTCTCAATATACCAAGAAGAGTCGTACACACAACATGTTAAAGCCCTGGACAACCAAAACCAAAATATATTTATTGTCGCAAGTATTAGCGGTTCAAGTCTCAGGTTAAGACCAAATACACCTACCCTGATTTCGGTCTTCCATAGACACATAATCATACTACCAATGGAATTCCGAGGGGGTCTATCCAGAGCGAAGCTATTTCCCGTACCATTGGTTAAACACAACCTCATATTCCACTTGCATGAGTATCATATACCCAAATATATGAGAACTATACCGTTGTGCCCTCACAACGCACACAAGTGCAATACTAGTCTTTTACGTATTTATCGATGTCCAATCTCGATAATACTCTAACTAGGGATATTTAATGATTTATCCTTCGTGGATTGATACTGTCTCATATCATTCTCAATCCAGGAACAAATCATAGGGACCTCTCATCATTTATGTATCTTGGTGATCTAATAAAAAATGATAAGAGTGCAATCTCCTTTTTCACATAGTTAATTTGTACAAAAACACTGTGATCTGTACAAATAGTAACGCTTTGGGTCATAATTGTACAACAATCTCCCACTTGGCCTATAGCCATTCACTCGAGTGACGTATGACCCATGAGATTCCCGGATATGTTGGGAAGCGACCCATGAGATTTCCGGATATGTTAGCAGTAAACTCGGTCGTCGAACTATCCGAACACGTAAGTACAAAGTACTACATTTATACCGATTTACTAGACAAGGTTGGCCTCTAACAAAGCGCCATGCCTACTCAATTCTCCGGAAATATACTAACAGGAATAAAGGATCTATATCAGGTGTAATATACGTGGTATTGCGTATTTTTGTCCAGTATCGGATGATCATATGCTAGGCATGGGGCTGGAATTGTGTTTGCCATGTACGAAGCACATATCGGATCTCTGGTGACTAGTCTCTATAATCGGATATACATGACCTAGTCATAATATCCCGATAGCTGCAGCATTTAAGAGAACCAGTCTCTTATCCTACGTGGCCATCATCTCCACTATGACTGGGTGATACTTTCGTCTTGACATCAAACCCAACACACTACGATTCTCAATATACCCATCATTGGCGTAAACAGAACCTGTTAATGTCCTGGATGACTGTAACCAAAGTATATTGATTGTCGCAAGTATTAGCGGTGCAAGTCTTAGGTTAAGACCAAATACACCTACCCTGATTTCGGTCTTCCATAGACACATAGTCATACTACCAATGGAATTCCGAGGGGGTCTAACGAGAGCGAAGCTGTTTCCCGTACCATCGGTAAAACAAAACCTGCTATTATAGTTGCATGAGTATCCTATACCCAAATATATGAGAACTATACCGTTGTGCCCTCACAACACGCACAAGTGCAATACTAATCTTTTACGTATTTATCGATGTCCAATCTCGATAATACTCTGACTAGGGATATTTAATGATTTATCCTTCGTGGATTGATACTGTCTCATATCATTCTCAATCCATGAACAAATCATATGGACCTCTCATCATTTATATATCTTGGTGATCTAATCACAAATGATAAGAGTGCAATCTCCTTTGTCACATAGTTAATTTGTACAATAACACCGTGATCTGTAGAAATAGTGACGCTATGGGTCATATTGTCTAACAGTCTCCCACTTGGCCTATAGCCAGTCACTCGAGTGGCTTACACCCGAACTATGTACGGTTGGCTCAAACTTTTGAGGAAAGGCTTTCGTCAGCGGATTTGCATGATTATCATCTGATGAGATTTATTCGATCATCACATCGCCACGATGTATGATCCGAACGAATCAGATGAATATCGAAGTATTTATCTGGATCGTTGATGAGACCATTAATTCTTTAGCTTGTGCTGACGCCTAGCTCAGCTGCTAACAGAACTATATCTAATCGAATTAGATTTGTTATCGACCCAAATGGCTTCTATTGCCGCCTCAGCTGCAGTAATTAACCCGTATTTGTTGTTTATACGGTAACAGTATCTTGCTTGGAATATTTCCAGCTCACTGTTCCGTTATTCAAACTTTGTAGTACCGTTTGCGACTTATAGTCGTTTTATCGGTTTACGAAACTTGCTACAGTGATCCCAGTCACTTCAAGTTCTCATTCTCCATAGACTAAGACAGCATCCTTAGTTCTCTAAGATACTAACGGATGTTCTTAACATCAATCCAGTGACTATCACTTGGATTGGCCTGTTTGTGAATCCATATGCTCAAAGCGTATGAGACCCAGGTCATGTACATTTTTCAATGTACGATTTCTAGGAGAGTTTTATCGAAAGCCAAGCTTTCACCAATTTTATTATGGGAATATCATTTCCAAGAAATGACATATAATCATTATTGTAGGACAACCACTATCAGTGCGCTCCCACTAACCCTCTTATATACACAAGAATCATTTTCGTTTTGAATTAAATCATTCTCCATTATGATTACATCAAAACGATAATTCCAAGAACCTATGATTGCTTCAACCGAAACATGGATTGATTAACCCGCAAACCTTGTTTGCTAGTTTTAGTATGAAAAAACCGACAGGATGTTGTAAACATCCTCCAAAAGGTTTCATTTTCAGGAAAGCAATTTTGCCATTAAGCTGACATATTTCACTAATGAAACATGCAACATTAGCAAGCATTATCCAAATGGATTTACCGTGGAAACAGGTAAAAGGTTGAATTGAAATCAACACAATATTGATAACGATACTTTTCCGCTAAAAGCCTAGCTTTACACGTTGGTATGTTGCCTTCCATGTATGTCTACCTTGAAGACTTATATAGTACCAATAGGCACAATGCCTTGCAGTACATAAACTAGTATCCAAACTAAGTTGATATACATGGAATCCATTTCGGACTCATGACACTTTGTCATAATAGGGAGTCGATACCTTGTATCACTTCCTCATACGTAGTCAGTTGGTATACCTCAATAATATAGACATCTTTATGAGGTGAGATCAGAAACCCATACCCCAGGTTGTTTTCTGACTCTCTCCGACATACGCGGTTCTTGTGTATTCAAAGATTACTGGTAATAGTTTCATCTTTGATGAACTATTTATGTTCCATTAAGGATTCGGTGCCTTAAATAGTATCACTCCGATTTTCATCGAGTCTTACTATCCTCACACTTACCACTGTATATCGGTATTCCTCTTAGGAAAACCGCATGGTGAGCAACAATTACGTTGTCCTCTAATGAGATGTATAAGCAATATGCTTATGGTTTCCCCAGGATAACCTACAATTGGCACTTATCCAATTTGGGTTTTAGTTTGGTATCATCCAAACGTATGCCTAGCATACCCAAATATTCATGAATGAGAAACTTGGTTTCTTTCCTGTTCATATCTAATATGTTATCTGTCAAATAGATTTTTATGGAACCTTATTCAAAATAAGTTCTTACACTGTTTAAAGCTTATCCGTTGAAGGAAATGGTAGCTTAGAGCGACTCATGATTAACCTTATCATGTCCAACAATATTCGGTTTACCCGTTCTGACACACCGTCAACTTGACGTGTTCTGGGAGGAGTCCTCTTTGAAAGAATACTATACTCTTTCAAATATATTAGAAACTTATTGCTTAAGTATTTTTCATTACGGTCTTACCGTGACAGTTTAATACTTTAGCCGATCTGTTTGTCTATTTCGTGTCGAAACTCTAAAAGTTTCCGATTTGTGTTATTCAAAAGAAACACATAACCATAACCCGATGCCACATCCATAAAGGTCACAAAATATTCATATCCACATCTAGCCTAGCTAGACATGGGCCATCTTGCTTCACTATGAACTAGGGCTAATAGATCGGTGGCATTTGCACTTTTACCAAGTAAAGGTGTTTTAGGCATTTTTCCTAATAAACTAGATTGGTAGACTTTATTTGAATAGAATCAAATATGTCCGAGTACCCACTCTTCGAAAGTGCGGATATACGATTCTTGTTTAATTGTGTCCAAGACAACAATGCCACAAAAGTTTCATTTGATCAAATCAGTTTGAGCTATTTGTTTGTCATGTTATATGTTTGAGATATGTTTATATTCAAAAATATAAATTCTGTTATTCACATCTAATGTGTCTATCTCAATATCATCTTTATATAATAAAACACTTTAGTGTTCTAGAATATAAAGGTTCACCCGCAGCGGGTTAAACACTGAAATGGAGATCATGTTTCTAGTCAAACTAATTACATTATAACAGTTTCCAAATTTAGGTACACACCCGAGGGTAGTTCCTAAAATTAGGTATCTTCGGTTAAAACAGCGACTTTCGTCCCGTCTCCAAATCGCAGATTAATCTCTATTGAAGTCAGTATCCTGTTCAAAACAGATTCTGAACATCAATCTATATTTATGTACCACACTAAGTATTTAAAATCCAATTTTAATACTAGTTGTGAACATATTTATGACAATAATATTTGAAGTCAGTGCCTTGCTCGTCTTCAATTCCTTCATGTCTGCTATGTCCAAACGGCAGTCGCGCTTCCGCGATCCCGTTTGCCACAATTTAGGCAGACATTTTGGGATATGTCCTTTTATCTTCCTAGAAGATTATAATGATTTTGCCTTTGCCAGTTTTCAACACTCCAGAAGCCTTTGGCCTAGCCTCGGCCTTCTAGAATATCGAAGTAAGGTGCGCCTTGCGCTACTTGCCTCATTGAAAATCTTGACTTTATCTCCTTGAGAATAGTCATTAACTCTCCAAGAGTTATCAATTGCAATTTTTAGTACTTCTAAGATCTAAAATAGATCTACGAAGATCCTTCAATTTCTTTATCATACTTTAAGGATCTAATCCTCAGTTCTGATTCAGAAAATAAGGAGTCTACTTGACAAGTTTAATGGATTAAGCACTAAAGTAACATCACATTAATCTTCCAAAGATTATGCTCTACTATTTGCTTAACTCCGGGCTTAGGCCTAATATGTTATTGTATCAAATAAAGTAACTTATTATTTTCCAGCACCATCCTGAAATTTATTCCCAATTTGAAAAATTAAGCCACATAAATACATTTTCCCTAGGATTATGTTTTAAATGTCAATCTTCCAATTATATCTTGATTTTAATAGTCCAACTATTTAATCAACGATTTAGGTACTATTTATTATAATGATTACAATAGTCCAACTATTTAATCAACTATAATTTAATCGATTAAAATCAATTATACTGATTACTATAATCCAATTATAAAATCAACTATAAATGAATAGTTTTAATATAGTCCAACAATTAATTAAAACAACAATTAAATATTAGTCCAACTAACATTTAATAATTTGACGAATGATATTTGTTTGAGCGCGTATGGCAAGTAATTAAACGAATATTGCAAATTCATTTCTTGCCTCCCACTATTTTTCGGCAAGCCTCTAACCGTCTGTCAACTACTCGGGAAACTGTGTTTCCTAGTGGGCTAGGATCCTGTTAAATATCACACAATCTTGACTTTGCCCAACAAATTGTATGATAATTAACTAGGTAGATCTCTAAGATCGATTGGATCCAGTCCAATTCCTAGATCCGGTAGTGGGACATCCAAGTCCGAAACATATATCTTATATATGCCAATACATCCAATGTATTACCTAACCTTTTTCCTCTGAATCAACTAAGCCTTGGCTTTGCCACAACAAACTTAGTGATCCCAGTTAAGCGCGACCCATTGACCATGGAAAGCTTCGTAATAAATGTCGATGGACAAGAAGTGGTATTGACTTTGGCCAACAAACCACAACTTGGACAAGACACTGATATGGAACAAAGCCTTCGTGATTCAAACACATCCTCGACGGACAAAGGCCTTGACTTTGGCCAACAAGCCAATGCCAGTCTCGGATCTTGAGTGAGAATCACTCAATGGAAGGAAAGACGATTAATATTTTCCGAGGGTTTTTCGTGTGCAAATTGGCAACCAATTTATTATCTTTGTTAAGGTCTCATCATCATACACCCTTAAACATGCATTCTAAACACATAATAAAGCGCGTATGTAAAATAATAATGATATGCGGATGGATACTTTACACAATGATCCTAGATCAAATCTCTCAATTTCTCTCTCCCGCTAGCACATGTATTACTTCTACCCGTTACACTACACTTCTAAAGAAACCTCATTTATATTGAGGGGAATAGGTGAGAAGAGAATACAAAGAATAAGGAGGTGATAAGGCTGGACACGTAGGTCCAATTAATAAATCAAATTTAGTACAACAATTTCTAAAATTGTCTCACCCATCTAATATCCATCCGATATACATTATTCATGCATTGCAACCATGTATTTACACAAGCATGTTATCAATCAATCTAATCAAATTAATTATTCTGATAATTAGTGATCATCCAATGTTCAAACAACGATTTGATTTTGCTCGAGTCAAACTAGTTTTGCGAATAAGTACTCAAAGTACGAATTCTCGAATTAAATTAAACTACATAATTAAATCCAATTCAATATGCATTTAATTCTAATTCGCTATTTAATTCCAGATTAAATATTACACTTTATTTACGAACCTTTACGACTTAAATTCCAAATTTAATCATTACGGGTCTCAAAGCCCGATTAACGTCCAACGTTAATTTAATTAAAGTCCAATGGGCTTTTAATTAATTTATTAAGTCGTGGACTTTTGGTCAACTCGGGTCAAAACGAATAACCAAAATCCAATCCGGGAGTTACCCCATAAGCCCAAAAATCAATTTTGGCCCATTAGGCCCAATTAAACTTTAAAGGTCCATTAAGTCGCATTTGGGCTTTATGGAAGCGGTTTTTGGCCCAATTGGATCCAACCAATTTTGCCTAAACCCAACTTTGTACAACAAAGCCCAATAAGCCCATTTACAACATTTCAAGACCAAATCTAATTTTAAGCCCAATTTAATTAAACACAAAAATCCAATTTCACATTTAATTAACCTAAAGTGTATATCATGATTAATCACCCAAATTAACATTTCTAAAACATCAATTTATACAATCAATCATGCTCATTTTTATCATCACATGTCCAACACATTTTGATTAAAATCAAACCTATACATGCTACTTAAGTCTCGGCAAAGTGAGGATTTTATATCCAATTTCAAATCCAATCCAATTGAATCAAATTAAACATTAAATCAATATCCCCAAATGATTTCCAATTCATCCAATGAAAAAAAATCAAAAAATTCCAAGACTCACAAATTAGGGTATCATTCGGCCATGATCAAGAATTTGGGGAAATTTGATCCAATCAATTTTTCTCCAAATTAGACATATATAACTCTAAGTTAACATCAAATAAACATAACCAAACACTCAATTTCACAAAATCATGCTCCAAGCAAAACTACCCAAATTTTAACCCTAAGTCGTTTTCATGCTTTTACTCGCTCTGTTTCCATTGTTGGAGTTCTACGGTCCCAAGGATCGAATCAAAAGCATATAAACATGTGTGAATAACAACGAGGAAGTTGTGAAATACTTGAATCCATACTTACATCGACCGAATACTTAATACTTTCATGAATTATATATTTTGCCTTCATTTTTTTCATTTACGATTATGGGTGTGCAAACTTACATGTTGCTTAAATTATCTGGTAATTGTTGCATGAGATTTGGTTGTAGTATTGCATAAATCCTTCCATTACAAGTGGCATAAGTAAGGGACCATTCTGAACCAAACGATTTGAGGTCTTCCCTTGCGAGGGGTGAGTGCGGCCTTAAATCATTTTCCCAGTTCACACCGGGTGGCGACTCCATTTTTAATTCTTCGATTTAGTCCCCCGCGGGCTACTCCGTACTCCCAACCAGGCAGCGAGCCTGGAATAGCGTTGCCGATTTATGTGTCGTAAATATAGGCAAGTTGTTATCAAGAACAGTATATGACATGTTATAGAAATTCGAGAAACAATTATAAGTATATACATACAGTAAAGTTTAAGTTCATGATAGAAGGTGAGTCATATAACTTTCGTATGCACATGATAGTTATAAGTCATAAATAGTTCATGACACGTAGCGCACCCCTAAGTTATGAGGCTCAGAGAGATGGCTATGTCATCATCTACCAGTCCGTCTGGGGAAACTAGGACATGATTGTTAGTATGCATTTTAAAAAGGCCTCTCCTCTACCCACACTCCCTTCTACTCATCTCTTTTCTACAATAGGAGGAATTAATGCAAGGAGGATGGCACACACCAGTTAAAATAAATCCAATCCCTTCCAAGGAAAGCGTGATAACTAGTAGAGGAATTCACTATGACAAATAATGACATAGAAGTCTTACTGTCAACACTACACTCGAAGGGCAACACCCCAAGTGTTCTAGTTACCTTTCCTGTAAAAGTTGCCAAAGAAAATTCTGTTGAAATTAGATTATCCTTTGACTTTCCCAATGTTAATAGCATCTTAGAATGCATCACATTCAATACGTACCAATTATCAACCAGTACCTTGGTTATTGACCTTCCATTCACACGGGCCTTAATATACAATGGTTTGATATGATTTATCTTCTCCTCTGAAGGCTTCTCAAATATCACTCTTTTCGGTCCTCCAAATTCCACAACTTGGACAGTTACCCTATATTTAGGCCTCTTGTTCTTTTCTTCTTCCAAAAATGAAGGTGTTTTCCTTTGAAGCCCCTGCTAAATCCTCTATTCCTCCAGTCTTCCTTTCACTTTTCTTTTGAAAGTTTTATGGTAGAGTCAGGCTTGTCGTGGCTCAACCTAAAGGAACATGGACTCCTCTGTTGGAGTTTCTAGGTTATCCCAAGATCAAATGAAGCTATGAAAACATGTGAATACATCAATGTAAAGTTACGAAATACTCAATTTGATCGGCTTTTGTGATGCGAAGAACAACAAACATTTCTTGCTCCATTGAAGCTCTCAGCAATGCCTCCATTTTGTGCTCCTCCAAGATTCGGTCAACCTCCATGGAAATGATCTTCAAGCTCCAAACTTTGTGAAGGGATTCCATGCTCATGAATGGGTTTCCCTAGCACCTTTGTGTGACCCATTGGATGTGCTAGCATCATTGAAAAATTTGCCACAAATCTTTCCTATGCTTTTTGAAGTTCTCAGCCAAGCTTAGAACTTGAGAGGAAAAATGGCACCTTGGCCGAATGGGAGAGAGAGGGAGAGAAGAAGTTATGTTTGGTTTTTGATTTCAAAAAAAAAACAAATGCCAAAATCTCACTTTTCAAAAAATGGTACAAGACTTTAAAGTCTTCCAACAACTCACATCACTCAAAAGTGACTTACATCACATCAATCAAAGTTGATGTGACTTCCATCACAAGAATGACTAATAGCGTGACGCGTGATGTGACTTGTGGGCCGCACTTAAATTCGAAATGTGAGTGGGCCCGTAAACACTCCTGGGCTCGGGTTCGCTAATTCCGAATTAACGAATTTTCCGTTGCGACGTAATTAAATCAAATTTAATTAAATAATTATGCCTAGTAAAATTACTATTCAGGTCGCTAGTGAATTAATTCTAAATTAATTCGATTACCCGAATTAAAATCTAATTTTAATTCCGCGTCGAAATCCAATTTCGTTTAATATATCGAATATATTATTTTATCGATTAATTCCAAATTAATTGTTCTCTCTATAAATAGTATTTTATCCAAGATAAAATATCTCTGTTATTAATCCTAGATTAATTTTTTCTCTCTACTAATTAATCCCAGATTAATAATGTGCGAGTCATATGTCATCGGTGAATCTTCGGGAAGCGACCCATGAGATCCCCGGATATGTTGGTAGTAAATCCGGCCGTCGGACTATCCGAACACGTACGTACCTAGTACTATGTTTTTACCGATTTACAAGACATGGTTGGCTTCTAGCAAAGCACCGTGCCTACCCAATTCTCTAGAAATATTCTTAAAGAAATATGTAATCAATATCAGGCGTAGTATACACAGTATTGCGTATTGCGATCCAGTATCGGATGTCACGTGCTAGGCCTGGGGCTAGAATTTTGTCTGCCCCGTACGAAGCACATATCGGACATCTGGTAACTAGTCTCTTTAATTGGATAACTATGACCTTGTCATATTATCCAAATAGCTGCAGTATATAAGAGCACCAGTTCCGTATCCTACGTGATAATCATCTCCACTATGACTGGAGTGATACTTACATCTTGACATCACACCCAATACACTACGATTCTCAATATACCCAGAAGAGGCGTACACATAAAATGTTAAAGCCCTGGACAACCAAAACCAAAGTATATTTATTGTCGCAAGTATTAGCGGTGCAAGTCTCAGGTTAAGACCAAATACACCTACCCTGATTTCGGTCTTCCATAGACACATAATCATACTACCATTGGAATTCCGAGGGGGTCTATCCAGAGCGAAGCTGTTTCCCGTACCATTGGTAAAACACAACCTCCTATTACACTTGCATGAGTATCCTATACCTAAATATATGAGAACTATACCATTGTGCCCTCACAACGCGCACAAGTGCAATACTAATCTTTTACGTATTTATCGATGTCCAATCTCGATAATACTCTGACTAGGGATATTTAATGATTTATCCTTCGTGGATTTATACTGTCTCATATCATTCTCAATCTAGGAACAAATCATAGGGACCTCTCATCATTTATATATCTTTGTGATCTAATCAAAAATGATAAGAGTGCAATCTCCTTTGTCACATAGTTAATTTGTACAACAACACCGTGATCTGTACAAATAGTGACGCTTTGGGTCATAATTCTCCAACAATCTCCCACTTGGCCTATATCCAGTCACTCGAGTGACGTATGACCCATGAGATTCCTGGATATGTTGGGAAGCGACCCATGAGGCTACATTTATACCGATTTACAAGACAAGGTTGGCCTCTAACAAAGCGCCATGCATACACAATTCTCTGGAAATATCCTAATAGGAATAAAGGATTTATATCAGGCGTAGTATACGTGGTATTGCGTATTTTAGTCCAGTATCGGATGATCACGTGCTAGGCCTGGGGCTGGAATTGTGTTTGCCCCGTACGAAGCACATATCGGATCTCTGGTGACTAGTCTCTATAATCGGATATACATGACCTAGTCATAATATTCCAATAGCTGCAGCATTTAAGAGAACCAGTCTTGTATCCTACGTGACCATCATCTCCACTATGACTGGAGTGATACTTTCGTCTTGACATCACACCCAACACACTACGATTCTCAATATACCCAGCATTGGCGTAAACAGAACATGTTAATGTCCTGGACGACCGCAACCAAAGTATATTGATTGTCGCAAGTGTTAGCGGTGCAAGTCTCAGGTTAAGACCAAATACACCTACCCTGATTTCAGTCTTCCATAGACATATAGTCATACTACCAATGGAATTCCGAGGGGGTCTATCCAGAGCGATGCTGTTTCCCGTACCATCGGTAAAACACAACCTCCTATTACAGTTGCATGAGTATCCTATACCCAAATATATGAGAACTATATTGTTGTGCCCTCACAACGCTCACAAGTGCAATACTAGTCTTTTACGTATTTATCGATGTCCAATCTCGATAATACTCTGACTAGGGATATTTAATGATTTATCCTTCGTGGATTGATACTGTCTCATATCATTCTCAATCCAGGAACAAATCATATGGACCTCTCATCATTTATATATCTTGGTGATCTAATCACAAATGATAAGAGTGCAATCTCCTTTGTCACATAGTTAATTTGTACTACAACACCGTGATCTGTAGAAATAGTGACACCATGGGTCATAATTGTCCAACAATCTCCCACTTGGCCTATAGCCAGTCACTCGAGTGTCTTACACCCGAACTATGTACGGTTGGCTCAAACTGCTGAGGAAAGGCTTTCGTCAGCGGATTTGCATGATTATCATCTGATGAGATTTATTCGATCATCACATCGCCACGATGTATGATCCGAATGAATCAGATGAATATCGAAGTGTTTATCTGGATCGTTGATGAGACTATTAATTCTTTAGCCTGTGTTGACGCCTAGCTCAGCTACTAACAGAACTATATCTAATCTAATTAGATTTGTTATCGACCCAAATGGCTTCTATTGTCGCCTCGGCTGGAGCAATTAACCCGCATTTGTTGTTTATTCGGTAATAGTATCTTGCTTGGAATATTTCCAACTCACTGTTCCGTTATTCAAACTTTGTAGTACCGTTTGCGACTTATAGTCGTTTTATCGGTTTAGGAAACTTGCTACAGTGATCCCAGTCACTTCAAGTTCTCCTTCTCCATAGACTAAGACAACATCCTTAGTTCTCTAAGATACTAACGGATGTTATTAACATCAATCCAGTGACTATCACTTGGATTGGCCTGTTTGTGAATCCATATGCTCAAAGCGTATGAGACCCAGGTCGCGTACATTTTTCAATGTACGATTTCTCGGAGAGTTTTATCGAAAGCCAAGCTTTCACCGATTTTATTATAGGAATATCATTTCCAAGAAATGACATATAATCATTATTGTAGGACAGCCACTATCAGTGCGCTCCCACTAACCTTCTTATATACACAAGAATCATTTTCGTTTTGAATTAAATCATACTCTATTATGATTACATCAAAACGATAATTCCAAGAAACTATGCTTGCTTCAACCCAAACATGGATTGATTAACCCGCAAACCTTGTTTGCTAGTTTTAGTATGATAAAACCGACAGGATGTTGTAAACATCCTCCAAAAGGTTTCATTTTCAGGAAAGCAATTTTGCCATTAAGCTGACATATTTCACTAATGAAACATGCAGCATTAGCAAGCATTATCCAAATGGATTTACCGTGGCAATAGGTAAAAGGTTGGATCGAAATCAACACAATATTGATAACGATAAATTTCCGCTAAAAGCCTAGCTTTACATGTTGGTATGTTGCCTTCCATGTATGTCTTCCTTGAAGACTTATATAGTACCAATAGGCACAATGCCTTGCGGTACATCAACTAGTATCCAAACTAAGTTGATATACATGGAATCCATTTCAGACTCATGACACTTTGTCATAATAGAGAGTCGATACCTTGTATCACTTCCTCATACGTAGTCAGTTGGTATACCTCAATAAGATACACATCTTTATGAGGTGAGATCAGAAAACCATACCCCAGGTTGTTTTCTGACTCTCTCCGACATACGCGGTTCTTGTGTATTCGAAAATTACTGGTAATAGTTTCATCCTTGATGAACTATTTATGTTCCATTAAGGATTCGGTGCCTTAAATAGTATCACTCCGATTTTCATCGAGTTTTACTATCCTCACACTTACCACTGCATATCGGTACTCCTCTTAGGAAAACCGCATGGTGAGCAACAATTACATTGTCCTCTAATGAGATGTATAAGCAATATGCTTATGGTTTCCCCAGGATAACCTACAATTGGCACTTATCCAATTTGGGTTTTAGTTTGGTATCATCCAAACGTATGCCTAGCATACCCAAATATTCATGAATGAGAAACTTGGTTTCTTTCCTGTTCATATCTAATATTTTATCTGTCAAATAAATTACTATGGAACCTTATTCAAAATAAGTTCTTACACTGTTTAAAGCTTATCCGTTGAAGGAAATGGTAGCTCAGAGCGACTCATGATTAACCTTATCATGTCCAACAAAATTCGGTTTATCCGTTCGGATACACCGTCAACTTGACGTGTTCGAGGAGGTGTCCTCTTTGAAAGAATAATATACTCTTTCAAATATATTAGAAACTTATAGCTTAAGTATTTTTCATTACGGTCTTACCGTGATGGTTTAATACTTTAGCCGATCTGTTTGTCTATTTCGTGTCGAAACTCTAAAAGTTTCCGATTTGTGTTCCTCAAAAGAAACACATAAGAATAACCCGATGCCACATCAATAAAGGTCACAAAATATTCATATACACATCTAGCCTAGCTAGACATGGGCCATCTTGCTTCACTATGAACTAGGGCTAACAGATCGGTGGCATTTGCACTTTTACCAAGTAAAGGTGTTTTACGCACTTTTCCAAATAAACTAGATTCGTAGACTTTATTTGAATAGAATCAAATATGTCCGAGTACCCACTCTTCGAAAGTGCAGATATACGATTCTTGTTTAATTGTGTCCCAGACAACAATGCCACAAAAGTTTCATTTGATCAAATCAGTTTGAGCTATTTGTTTGTCATGTTATATGTTTGAGATATGTTTATATTCAAAAATATAAATTCTGTTATTCACATCTAATGTGTTTATCTCAATATCATCTTTATATAATAAAACACTTTAGTGTTCTAGAATATAAAGGTTCACCCGCAGCGGGTTAAACACTGATATGGAGATAATGTTTCTAGTCAAACTAATTACATTATAACAGTTTCCAAATTTAGGTACACACCCGAGGGTAGTTCCTAAAATTAGGTATCTTCGGTTAAAACAGTGACTTTCGTCCCGTCTCCAAATCGCAGACTAATCTCTATTGAAGCCAGTATCCTGTTCAAAACAGATTTTGAACATCAATCTATATTTATGTACCACACTAAGTATTTAAAATCCAATTTTAATACTAGTTGTTAACATATTTATGAAAACATATTTGAAGTCAGAGCCTTGTTCGTCTTCAATTCCTTCATGTCTGCTATGTCCAAACGGCAGTCACGCTTCCGCGATCCCGTTTGCCATAATTTAGGCAGACATTTTGGGATATATCCTTTATCTTCCTAGAAGATTATAATGATTTTGCTTTTGTCAGTTTTCAACACTCCAGAAGCCTTTGGCCTAGCCTCGGCCTTCTAGAATATCGAAGTAAGGTGCGCCTTGCGGTACTTGCCTTATTGAAAATCTTGACTTTATCTCCTTGAGAATAGTCATTAACTCTCCAAGAGTTATCAATTGCAATTTTTAGTACTTCTAAGATCTAAAATAGATCGACGAAGATCCTTCAATTTCTTTATCATACTTTAAGGATCTAATCCTCAGTTCTGATTCAAAAAATAAGGAGTCTAGTTGACAAGTCTATTGGATTAAGCACTAAAGTAACATCACATTAATCTTCCAAAGATTATGCTCTACTATTTGCTTAACTCCGGGCTTAGGCCTAATATGTTATTTTATCAAATAAAGTAACTTATTATTTTCCAGCACCATCCTGAAATTTATTCCCAATTTGAAAAATTAAGCCACTAAAATACATTTTCCATAGGATTATGTTTTAAATGTCAATCTTCCAATTATATCTTGATTTTAATAGTCCAACTATTTAATCAACGATTTAGGTACTATTTATTATAATGATTACAATAGTCCAACTATTTAATCAACTATAATTTAATAGATTAAAATCAATTATACTGATTACTATAATCCAATTATAAAATCAACTATAAATGAATAGTTTGAATATAGTCCAACTATTAATTAAAACAACAATTAAATATTAGTCCAACCAACATTTAATAATTTGACGAATGATATTTGTTTGAGCACGTATGGCAAGTAATTAAACGAATATTGCAAATTCAATTCTTGCCTCCCACTATTTTTCGGCGAGCCTCTAACCCTTTGTCAAGTACTCGGGAAACCGTGTTTCCTAGTGGGCTAGGATCCCGTTAAATATCACACAATCTTGACTTTGCCCAACAAATTGTATGATAATTAACTAGGTAGATCTCTAAGATCGATTAGATCCAATCCAATTCCTAGATCCGGTAGGGGGACATCCAAGTCCGAAACATATATCTTATATATGCCAATATATCCAATGTATTACCTAACCTTTTTTCTCTGAATCAACTAAGCCTTGGCTTTGGCACAACAAACTTAGTGATCCCAGTTAAGCGCGACCAATTGACCATGGAAAGCTTCGTAATCAATGTCGATGGACAAGAAGTGGTATTGACTTTGGCCAACAAACCAAAACTTGGACAAGACACTGATATGGAACAAAGCCTTCGTGTTTCAAACACATCCTCGACGGACAAAGGCCTTGACTTTGGCCAACAAGCCAATGCCAGTCTCTGATCTTGAGTGAGAATCACTCAATGGAAGGAAAGACGCTTAATATTTTGCGAGGGTTTTTCGTGTGCAAATTGGCAACCAATTTATTATCTTTGTTAAGGTCTCATCATCATACACCCTTAAACATGCATTCTAAACACATAATAAAGCGCGTATGTAAAATAATAATGATATGCGGATGGATACTTTACACAATGATCCTAGATCAAATCTCTCTCTTTCTCTCTCCCGCTAGCACATGTATTACTTCTACCCGTTACACTACACTTCTAAAGAAACCTCATTTACATTGAGGGGAATACGTGAGAAGAGAATACAAAGAATAAGGAGGTGATAAGGATGGACACGCAGGTCCAATTAATAAATCAAATTTATTACAACAATTTCTAAAATTGTCTCACCTATCTAATATCCATCTGATATACATTATTCATGCATCGTAACCATGTATTCACATAAGCATGTTATCAATCAATCTAATCAAATTAATTAATCTGATAATTAGTGATCATCCAATGTTCAAACAACGATTTGATTTTGCTCGAGTCAAACTAGTTTTGCGAATAAGTACTCAAAGTACGAATTCTTGAATTAAATTAAACTACATAATTAAATCCAATTCAATATGAATTTAATTCTAATTCGCTATTTAATTCCAAATTAAATATTACACTTTATTTACGAACCTTTACGACTTAAATTCCAAATTTAATCATTACGGGTCTCAAAGCCCGATTAACGTCCAACGTTAATTTAATTAAAGTCCAATGGGCTTTCAATTAATTTATTAAGTCGTGGACTTTTGGTCAACTCGGGTCAAACCGAATAACCAAAATCCAATCCAGGAGTTACCCCCCATAAGCCCAAAAATCAATTTTGGCCCATTAGGCCCAATTAAACTTTAAAGATCTATTAAGTCGCATTTGGGCTTTATGGAAACGGTTTTGGGCCCAATTGGATCCAACCAATTTTGCCTAAACCCAACTTTGCCTAAAGACCAATAAGCCCATTTACAACATTTCAAGACCAAATCTAATTTTAAGCCCAATTTAATTAAACACAAAAATCCAATTTCACATTTAATTAACATAAAGTGTATATCATGATTAATCACCCAAATTAACATTTCTAAAACATCAATTTATACAGTCAATCATGCTCATTTTCATCATCACATGTCCAACACATTTTGATTAAAATCAAACCCATACATGCTACTTAAGTCTCGGCAAAGTGAGGATTTTATATCCAATTTCAAATCCAATCCAATTTAATCAAATTAAACATTAAATCAATATCCCCAAATGATTTCCAATTCATCCAATGAACAAAAATCACAAAATTCCAAGACTCACAAATTAGGGTATCATTCGGCCATGATCAAGAATTTGGGGAAATTTGATCCAATCAATTTTTCTCCAAATTAGACATATATAACTCTAAGTTAACATCAAATAAACATAACCAAACACTCAATTTGACAAAATCATGCTCCAAGCAAAATTACCCAAATTTTAACCCTAAGTCGTTTTCATGCTTTTACTCGCTCTGATACCATTGTTGGAGTTCTACAGTCCCAAGGATCGAATCAAAAGCATATAAACATGTGTGAATAACAACGACGAAGTTGCGGAATACTTACATCGATCGGTTGAGCGACACGGTAGGCAACAATGGCCTTTAAGAAGCAAATTCCCGCCCGATTCAAGATGCCCGAAAGGAAAAAATTCAATGGCAATTGAGACTTGAAAGCCTATCTACGACATTATGTCTCTTTGATGAGTTAAAATGGGCTATCTTAAAAGCCGGTGCAGAAGATATTTGGGATGTCATTAGAGGGACCACACATATTATGGTATTATAATCTCGAGAAGAAAGTGAAGGATGACTGAAGACCTTGGTAGAAGCTTTTTAGAATCAATATGTTACAGACATGGAGATTGATGTGTCACTCCGTAATTTGGAAAAAAAACCAAACAAAAGCCCAATGAAAGTTTCAAAGAATATATCGACCGTTAGAGGTGCCAACTGTTAAAAATACATACCCGAATGTTTGAAATAAATTAAATCAAGATGATTATCAAGGGAACCAAGCCCACAGTTTATAACAAGATAATGAGGATGACTTCCAAGATTATCGACTTCAGATAATTTAATGAGATGGTGACAGATATAGAAGAGGAAGTGGCCGTAAATAGGAAATTTGATGGTCAAAATAAAATAACACTTAGATGACCTTCTGGAGTGAAACCTAGTCCGGCTGAAGACGCGAACATTCGTTTCCACATGTTTTCCAATCTTGGCAAGCCCTTTTCAAAGGTGTTCGAGAAGCTAAAAAATCAAGGCTGGTTGAAACCCCTAAACCCCAAACCATTACCAAACCATGTACCCTATCACATGAATCTAAACCAATGTTGTCACTTACATCAATAAAAAGGCCATGATACTGAAAAATACCATCACCAAAAACATGAAATCCAAGTCCTCATCGATAGTCATAAAATACCCGACCCCGAAAGGAGGCAACCAAACACGAACTGAAATCCCTTACCAAACCACCATGTTGTACCACAACCAAACTACATGATCAATTAAGGCTTACCCGAAGAATATATCTTACAAACCTTCCATCAACAAGCCTACATCATGACAATATGAGACACTAGTGACAGTGAGAAGGGAGAAGGCGAAAACAATGTATTTTGGGAGGATTTCTCAAGCAGTGATGAGGAATAAGTAAAACAAGATGACAATGAGCGGTCAATTTTATAATGACACTGCTGAAAAAAATGAACTAAAAGAAAATGAGGAGAATGGAGAAGAGAAATAAAAGAAAAATGAAGAAAATGCCTTACTCCAATAATTGATGAAAACATTGGCCCACGTTAGTATAAGAGAGTTGTTATGTTCATCCCAAGAGCATAGGAGTGCCATGGTTGAAGCCTTGGGAAAAATTATGGTACCTACCGACACGGACACAACTGTAATTATAAAGTCCGTCCAATAAGAGAAGAGGCAAGCTATCACTTTTATTGAAGATAAACTTCCCATAGAGGTAAGAAATCACAGCCGTCCACTTTTCATTAGAGGATAAGTCATGAACACGAAAACCTCGTGTGTAATGGTAGACAATAGGTCATTTATCAATGTTTATCTGCTGAAGATATTGCCAAGACTAGGCATTATACGCCAAGAATTGAGTCCCTCTGATATGACCAACAAGGCCTATGATGACAGTAAACGAGGCGTATATTGGACTTTTGCAGCAATGGTCAAAGTGGGCCCTATCGAGGATAATGTAGAATTCAAGTTTGCACTACTCTTAGGAAGACCTTGATTCCAAAATCTTGGATGAGTATCGTCGACATTGTAGGGGTTTTAGGGGCTAAATCCGGTAACGCAGCGGAAGCGGTGGAAAATCAGATTTTCCGATTTCAAAACTTTTTCTCGGATTAATTAAATAAACATATTTATTTAATTATCCAATAATCAAATTATGAAATAAAATTCAATAAATCATATTTAGGTGAATTTACCGAATTGCCCTTACACTTGGTATTTTGTCCATTTTAGTCAGAAATTGATCAAATCAATTTTGAATGATTCTAAATCATTTCTAAGATGAACTTAGCATGTTCAAATCATTAAAACACCAAGGCAACCAAAATCCCCAAATTTCCACTCCTTGGCCGAGAGCACCACTAGGGTGCCAAATTGTGCACTTTGTCATTTCATGCTTCAAAACACGTCAATATGTAATCCAATCAACATGAAACTTTATATGCATCATATAAACATCCTTATACACAACATAAATGAAAGGCCCCAAATTTGGACAAGGTCTTAAACCCTAATTTTTCAAATTCTTCAAAATGAACAAATTACACCAAATTGTTTAAATCAATTGCTTCAATCATGTTTCTTCCATCCAAATAAAGTCTCAACACAATGAAAAAACTCAAGATCAAATCTAGGTCATTTAAGAGTGGGTCAAAAACTCTAGATTAGCAACAAAGTTTCCAAAACCTTAAGAGAATGCTTACAACTACACTAGTCACAAGCTTCCACCATTATACATGCTCAACACTTCCACCAAACTTCCATTGATTAAAAAGACAAAGAATAATGAAAATAATGACATAAGAACATCACAAGATGTAGCCTAGATCTTAAGGAACATTTTCCTATCTAATAGTAAGTTGAGAAAACTTACTAAATCCAAGCCTTTTCTTTGTTTTTCCTTTCTTCTTCACAAGCATCTTTTGTTTTCTTTTAATGGAGTTTTTGTTAGAAAGTGTATTAGGTTAGATACCAAATGAAATGAAAAACAATATATACTTGCTTGGAAAAGCCCTTGGCCGAAAATGGTAAAGGCAAATACAAGAATATTAATTTCATCTTCATTTGATTTAAATTTAATCAACTTGATAAAATATCTAAAACACTTTAAAGATATTTTAATTAAGTCAACAAAGGCAACTAATTCATTTAATCCAAATATCCAAATGTTAAGATATTTATATTTTAATTAATTTAATCATTTAACAATTAAATAATTAATTAATTAATTAAATACAAATATATTAAATATATGTATTATATTTACATTAAATATCAAATACATATATTCATTTAGGATATTAGTCAAATATCTCAATTTGAGTATTAATTAATGTGTATTTAAATTAATCAAGTATTAAATGTAAATACACAATAATTAATCAAATGACTATCGGGTCCCTTTAGCATGTATTTTGTGTTTAACCTTTAAACGACTTTATAAATAATCAATATTATTTATAAATGTTGCTCTAGTGCTCTACGAGTATATTTCATTATTGAGACTCTCTAGATTCAGGTATATCCGTCATGAAATCCAATTTCGTGTCCATAATTTATCCACCCGTAAATTATGACGATCACGGATAATCTCGCTGAATCATACAGGTCGAGGTCATGGAAAATGTATAATTCCTCCGTCACAGGTATCCGGATAAATCCCAGAGATATAGATGTAAATGTCAAATCTCTATAGGGATTATCAGTCGACTATTCTATTAGCAATCTCTAAAAGAATGTTTAGAACTAGCTTCTAAACTTTACCACGAGCCCATGGTTTTATCTGATTGCTAATCATATGGACTACCTATGCTCTGGTACACAGAACTGGCGGATCCTATCTTGATACACATAGGACACTCTGAGGATTTATCTACACCCAACGAACATGCGGAGGTCTGATCTAAATAGATCGGTGACGTGACTGCCATCTAAGTGTAGAAGATGTCTCATGTGCCCACAATGGCATCTCAAGTCTAAGAATCACAAGTGCTACTCAACCCGAGAAGATTCTTATTGACGTTGGTGTACCATCCATTAAGAATCGCCGATGAGTCGTTCAGTGTTTATCCGCTATAAACACCCAAATGTCTATACTAGTCTCCAAGACTAATGGTTCATTGAGAAACCATTGGAATCATATATTCTAGTATACGACATGTACCGGTCTCAACGGGTTTACTTTACTGACCAAGTAGTATAAACCTTGACCAAGAACTGTCTGAGAATGACAACGTCATGATACTACTCAATGTCACTTGCGACGCTTTTGCAACAGTACCATGACTAATCATTCTTAGGTCATTACGTCTTTACCATATAAAAAGATACATTATATTATAGAAACTACATATATTATTCATAATAATAATGTTTTACAGAAGTATTCAAAAGAAATACAACCGGGAATTGGCGCTCTGAGCACCAACCCCAACAGACACTTTATCAAATTATTAAATTCCTATGCAGAAGGTAAACAGTCACCATTATAGCCGAAGCAGGCAATACAGTTGCTGCCCTATAGGTGTAGCCTTTTACAGGAATTCAAGTCGCAACAGTGTTCGAGGAAATGGTGGATCCATAGGTAGCAAAGATTATGGAGAAGATGAATTACAAACCCAATACTAGAATATAGGCACAAGGCAATGGGTAAGTACATTGTCCGATTTCCAAGGACAGGCAACAAAAAAAGATTTATGGTATCGCTCAGACGAAGAAGCATGAGGTTCAAAGAAAAAAGGAAAAAAATTAGAGGACTTCTTCGTGAAGGCAATAAATGAAGAAACTCCAGAGCCGTGTGAAGTCAATGGGGTCATCATGCTAGGCTTCGAGATTTTCACATATGTAATTGGTTGGAAAAATGGTCCGATGGTAAAAAGCATGAAGGAGGAAAATATAGCGGAGTCAGAGACAGAGTTAACAGCAGTATGGGAGGAGAAGCTGTTTAAGATGTAAGAATTGACACTGGAAGAACCAGACACAACCAAAAAAGAAGAAAACTATGATGACCTCTATGTACCCCAACTATTCGATTATAATCTTTCATTAAAAAAATAATAAGATGTTACTTATCTAATCCTTTTTCTTTTGGCATACATCATCATATGCATAGCATGAGCATATTTGACATAAAATCCACTAAAACTGATGCATTTAACTTTTGTCCATGTGAAAACCCTAAGTATATACTAATCGCGAATGAGCTCACCCCTGAAGAGAGAAAAGAATCAGAAAAAATACTAAAAAAATATGCAAAGGTATTTGCCTAGTTCTATGAGGTTATGCCCGGAGTAGATAGGAGTATAGCGCAACATATGAGACTAACATAATCAAACATGAAGCCTGTCAAGAATAGGCTCCAAAGGATGAGGCCAGAATGGGCTGAGAAGATTAGGGAAGAAGTAAAGAAATCGGAAAAGATAGGCTTCTTGGAAGTGGTGAAAAACCCAAAATGGCTTGCCAATATAGTGTCAGTTCCAACGAAAGACGGTAGGGTTAAGATGTGTGTAGACTATAGGGAACACAATAAGGCTTGCCCAAAGGATGATTTTTCCTTAACCCACATAGATGCTTTAGTAGATAGCGTTGCCCTATCAGACATGTACTCATTCGCAAATGGTTTCTTGGGATACAATCAGATTTTCATGGCAGAGGATGATAAACGCAAGATGGTCTTCATTACGGAATGAGGAATATATTATTATAAGTTAATGCCTTTCGAATTAAATGATGAATGAGCCACCTACCAACAGATGGCCACTACCTTGTTTTATGATCTAATGCATAAAGAGGTCGATGTGTATATAGATGATATAATGGTTAAGTCGGAAACAAGAGAAGTGCACCTTATGGCATTAGAAAAGTACATTCAGAAAGTAGACATGTACAACCTCAGGCTCCGCCGGAAGAAGTGTGTTTGGGGTCACGTCTGGAAATTTGTTGGGATATATGATGGGAGCTAAAAGAATAGAGGTGGACATAGGAAAGATTAAGTCTATAACAGAAATGCCCACACCAAAAATGGAGAAGGATGTGAAGGCTTTTTCTAAGTAAAATAAAGTATATCAATTGGTTCATAGCCACGTTAACATCGGTATGCAAGCCCATTTTTTAACTACTCAAGAAAAATCAACCAATAGAGTGGAATGAACAGTGTCAATAAGCCTTCGAGAAAATAAAGAAATCTTTGAGTAACCCATTGGTCTTGAATCCTCCAAGACCCGAGAATCCACTAGTCATTTACATGGTGGTAAATCCGGATAGGTTGGGTTGGTGTTCATACAGAAAGACAACACAAATGTCAAACATGCAGTCTATTATCTTAGTAAGAAGATGTTGCCTTATGAGAATTGTTACCAAGAGGTGGAGAAAATTTGCTAGGCAGTAGTATGGGCTACAAGAAAATTACATCACCACTTCCAGTCCTATCAGATACAAGGAGTCACTAAAGAAAATTCGTTGAGATACCTGCAATTTGCACCTTCTACAAGAACTGATTTCCCATAAGGCGAAAACTTCTTAGTCATCGAGATTTACCTTCAAAAATTTTTTGCACTCCCCTCTCCATGGGAGAAACATTCCAGCCCTATCTGCCTTTGTTTGCTATTGTTTTTGATAATTTAACAACCTCGAACAGCCCCAGAATAACAGCAAGAAACTTGACAATTTTACATATTGAAATTTTGCTACACATGCGCACAGCTCACTGTTTCGGTGGCTGTATTATATTGACTTTTCTGCCACTGTTCTGGATAAAATAATCACACTAAAAAAGTCCTAAAACATCCACAAAACAGCTCTTTCCTATTCCCAAATTTTCTACATAGAAAGAGAGTAAAAACAACCACAAACAATGGATAAAAGCGTGAAAGGTAGTGAGTAGATATTTGCTCACTGTTGTGGGTAATATAGAGAAGAAGAGATGGAGTTCCTTTCAAAATCCAAATGATATTCTGTACTATGACTCGCAACCAAAAAAGCAAGAGTGGGCTTGACTCGGAAAGTGATCTATAAACAATTTAGGATCAAAGTTGTTATCACACCAATATTTTTTTTTCTTTTGTTCTTCAACTCTTGAGAGAAACAAAAACTTTAGGGTGGTTAGCGTTTTCAAAAGTGAGAGAGACCAAAAAGAAAATCTCATTTTCCTTTTTATATTTAGGGTTTTGATTTTGTAATCAAAAATCAAAAAAACTTTCCCCATCCCCTCATGAATTCGGTCAACATGACCTAATTATGGCAAAATATATATATTTTTTTGTTTAATGTCATAAAGACATAAACATGTTGCCAAAAAGAATTCTTGTAGCTTTCATTTTCATAAGTTTGAATTTAAAGTTATAATTTCAAATCCATTTCTTTCCAAAAGAATAATTATTTATCATATAAAAATAATAACAAGATTTTATAACATTAAATGATTATCTCATAATCATTTATATCAAATAAAAACCTTATATTAAAATTAATATAAGTTCCATGTGTGACATCTATCATTAATCATATTAATAATAAAATTAATATATGTGAGTATATATTTGGACTATCCAATTATATTTAATTTGCTACAGTATATTGAGCTAGCACGGAGACAAAATGGACCTAGAGGTCTCAGCTCCAATAATATCAAAATATTATTTAAAATCTTTAATTAAATATTCAGAATTATTAACTTTAGGTTATTCTACTAAAAGCCTAAAGTTGCACTCACGTTGCCGTAGATATCTAATATAAGCAGAACTACGTATGTGTCCATCGATATAGTCATTACATACAGATTGACGCTTCACGGGTATCTCATAATTAGAGCAGGGTCAAAATGTATGTTGTACCCTTCTATTTATTTTTACCTTGAGTACCATTGATTCTTTAATTACTAATTTATTCATAAATATTATGAATATTTGTCTTTCTATTCATAATAGAAAGACTTGAATGCTATAATCATTCAAGTACCGAATTAACCTTTAAGGAATATACACCTCCACTTCTCGCAAGAATGAATGAACTCTATTTATGTAAAATGTCCCTAGCTACACACCAAAATATATCCCTAAAGTCCGTAGCTATTGGTCGGGATTTCTACACCAATCTCACCTTTGTAAATCAAATGACATAGCTTACCATGCAGTAGTTTGTAATACACTTGGGATTTAGATCAATCCATATAATTTAATGGATATTATAAGAAATTCATTTCTACTTGGGTCCAGTCCTATATAATCACATCATATAAGGTACCTCCATTCTCATGTCACCACATGGACAATCCTGGATCAAAGTCGCAATACATTTATAGAATAGACCGCATTTATAGATTAACCCAAACAAAATACATGTTTTGTCTGATGTCTATAGACTATTTTAGATTACTAACTTCAGACTTAAATCCTCATGTGTATAACACTCATACACTAAGCCTAAAGGCACATATATCATTAAGGGTAAACTGTATAATTTATAATATGCGAATTTAAATCAAAATAATAAAGAATTTTTTATTTCAAACAAAAATTTCGTTTACAAATTACATGAAGCTCCAGGGCATATATACCAACAATCTTCCACTTGTACTAGAGCAAATAGGACATGTCACGTAATTGTAGACCCTCTAGGTTAATTTCAAACACTTTAGGCGACAAAGTCTTCGTAAACAGATCAACCAAGTTCTCTAGGGATACAATCTTTGTGACAGATACATCTCTTCTCTACACTATCTGCCCGATAAGATGATATTTTCTCTCTATATATTTTCCCCTCTTGTGGCTTCTTCGTTCTTTGGAGTTCGCCACTGCACCATTATTATCGCAATAACGTTTGAGTGGTTTATCCATACCTAGAAAAACATCCAGTTCTCCTAAGAATTTCCAGAGCCAAACTGATTCCTTAGCTACTTCGCAAGCTGTTATATACTCAACCTCAATGGTGGAGTCAGCGATACAAGATTGCTTTATGCTCCTCCACATGATAGATCCACTACATGAGGTAAACACTGATTCAGATATTGATTTCCTAGAATCAATATCCGTCTGAAAATTAGAGTCTGTAAATCCACTAAGGATTATATACTCACCGGAATACATGAGCATAAAATTTATCATTCGCTTAAGATACTTGAGAATGTGATTCACAGCCGCCCAATGATCTAATCTTCGGTTAGAGTGAAACCCACTGACTACTCCTACTGTAAAACGGATGTTCGGTCTCGTGCATATCATGTCATAAATGAGACTACCATTTGTTGAGGCATATGGGATATGTCTCATTTCCTCAACTCTTTGAGGTTTCTTAAAAGATTGTTCATTCAACAAATGAATTCCATATCGCAAAGGCAAATTTCCATTCTTCGAATTCTGCATCCCAAATCATACAAGGATCTTGTCAAATAGAACACCTGAGACATAGCTAATAATTGTCTTTTGTGATCCCGAAGAATCTGGATTCCAAGTACATAACTAGCCTATCCCAAATCATTCATTTGGAATTAATTACCTAGCCAGGATTTAACATTCGATAATATTTTTACATCATTTCCAACGAGTAAAATATCATTGACATACAAAATAAGAAAAACCATCTTACCATCAATGACATGCTTGTATACACAAGGCTTATCAATGTTATGCTCAAAATCATAACATTTGATCGTGGTATCAAGATCAAGATGCATGTTTAAGTCTGTAAATGGACCTTTATAGCTTGCAAATATTTTGTTCTTGACCTTAGACTATGAACCCCTTTAGTCTTACCATGTAGATACACTAATCAAGATTGCCATTCAAGAATGCAGTCTTGACGTCCGTTTGTCAAATCTCATATTCATAATATGTTTCAATGGAGAGAATAATGCATATAGATTTGAGCATAGCTACAAGTGAGAAAGTATCCTCATAGTTGACTCCCTCTTTCTAGGTATAACCCTTGGCCACTAGCCTAGCCTTAAATGTCTGTATCTTCTCATCTATCTTTTGTAGATCCACAAACAACCTATGGGTTTTACCTCATTAGGTTGGTCTACAAGTTCCCAGACTAAGTTGGATTACACCGACTCCATCTTGTTCATGGATTTTAGTCATTTCTCTTTATCAGAATCATCCATTATACTAAAATAGGTCAATAAATCATCTAAACATCACCAAATAAGATAACTTGTGTCTCTCCAACTCCTAGATAGTGATTAGGTTGTCGTACAACCCTCCCACTACGTTTAAGTGGTAAATCATTCTGATATACTTGCATCTGATGCTCAGATGTCGAATTTCTTATTCTTCTGTCAACTATTATTGATGATGGCATGTTGTTTGAACCAGCAAGTAACTTCTCAATTAATATTTTACTTCGAGGTTCGAACTCCCTTATATAGTCCTTCTCAAGAAATATAGCATTTGTCGATACAAACACTTTGTTATCTTTCTGACTATGGAAGAACCCACCCATAGTCTCTTTAGGATAGCCTACAAATAGGCACACCTGTGAATGTGGCTTAGACTTTGTAGCCTTATTTTTCAGCACATGTACTAGATACCCCTATATACGGAAATGTCCTAAATTAGCTTTATGTCCACACCACAACTCCATGGGAGTCATATAAACAGACTTAGATGGAATTACATTAGGGATATAATTACTGTTTGTAACGCATATCCCCAGAATGAACTAGGAAGTGAACTGTAACTAAACATAGATCATATTATGTCTAGTAAGGTCTGATTTCTCCTATTTGCAACACCATTATGCTGTAATGTTCAAGGTACTGTGAGCTAGGATATTATCCCATGCTCAACTAAGAATTCCTTGCAATCACTATTAATATATTCTGCTCCATGATCTAATCGTAGAGTTTTGATCATCTTACCTAATTGGTTCTCAACCTGAGCACGATACTCTTTGAACTTTCCAAGGGTATCTGACTTTTGTTGCATTAGGTAAATGTACTCATATCTTGAATAATCGTCAATGAATATGAAAAAGTATTCATAACCACCACGAGCTCTTACATTCATCGGTCCGAAAATGTCCAAATGTAAAAACTCAAGTGGTTCACTAGCTCTTATACCTTTTCCAGTAAAAATGACTCTTAGTCATTTTTCTTCTTGAAATGATTCACAGACTGGTAAAGTACTAAGTTTTAACTAGTTTAAAGCTACATTCTTTATCAACCTATCTATCCGGTCAAAGATAATATAACCAAGTCTAATATGCCAAAGATATGTCTCATCGTAATTGTCGTTTTTTTAGATTTTTCAACCTTAAATATTTCAGTGTTTAGTAGTGAACTATGTGTTAACGGTCTTAACACATAAAACATGTTCTCTGAGTTTCATGTGCATATAGTTAATCCATTTCTACCAATAATAATTGAGTTATTATTAAACGAAATTGAAAAATCATCATCTAAAATTTTAGTAATAGAAAACAGATTTTCAAGAAAACCAGGAATAAACAGCACATTGTTTAAATTTAAATAACTATTATTTAAAAAATTCAAACTGGAAACTCCCACTACTATAGATGAAACAACATCCATTGTCCTGACCCTTATAGTATAGTCACTTTTCGCAAGGTCCCTCAAACTCTCAATGAGTCAAGTAGCTGCAAAGAAGAACAAACGTGGTTATTGGCTCCAGAATCAACAATACATACAGATTTTTCATCCTCTACTAATAAAGACTCAATTACAAGTAAATCATATTTACATGTTGTGTTTTTTCTCCTTCAGCTCTGCAAGGTATTTCAGACAACTCATTTTCCAATGCTCATCTTTGTTGCAATGGAAATAATTTCCTTTGGGCTTGGCATCATTGGAGCTTCTCTTGTTATTCTTCATAGGCTTTGCCTCACCCTTCCTGCGTTTTTCTTATTCATTTTTACATAGTTAGAAGATTCGGCAATATTTGCCTCTCCACTGGGCTTACGAGAATTCACAATCATGGACTCTTAATGGATGAGCTCATTAAGTAGCTGAGTTAAAGTAAAAGTCATCTTTTTCATAACATAGTTTCTTTTAAACTGTAAGAAACTCTTCGGAAGAGTTTTCATGATCATAGTAATCTGGCTACGCTCGTCAAAACGAGCTTAATGAGTTTTGGCCATGTTGAGATAGGTCATCGTCCTCAAGACGTGTTCTCAGACAGATATCCATTCCTTCATCCTTACGACAATCGTTGAGACCGTAGCCTCATGACGTTGCCGCTCTGAAGGCTGCCTGAACATACCCTGCAATGACTCCATCATCAAATATGTTGTAGCCATTGGATCATGCTTTGTAGTAAGAACCTCGGACCTCTCTACTAGCATGTAGCAGCATGCTTTCTCATTGCACACAGTTTGACCAAAATGTTTGGCAGCTCTAGAGGACATTCCTCTGTCATGACAAACTTAAGGTCTTCAAATGCCAAGATGGCATTCATGTTACTTTTCCATTTCACATAATATTCTCTCGTTAATTTATCATTTTAGATTATTGATATGATATGACAAACCATGGCGGAAAATAATGTTGGGGTTATATAAGGAATTACAGGGTTAGCGCAGCGGAACGCGGAAAAATGATTTTTACGATTTCAAAAAAATTTCTTGTATTAATTAAACCAATACTTAAAATCTGAAATTTTAAACCAAGAAATCAAATTTCTTATAATTACCAAATTACCCTAAAGTTTTGCAAATTAATTATTTTGGTAATTAAAATGTCAATTGCATATTTAATTTATTCCAAATCAATACTAAAATAATTTATACAATTTGAAACATAAACCAACAACTTTTTCAGAATTCCGAAACAGCCCAGAAATTTTCCAGAATTATAAAATCTGCCCAGATTTTTATTTAATTGCAATTTGGCCCAATTTTTTCAAAACACATCAGGATCAAATCCAATCAATCCCAAATTTGACATACATCAAATTATATCATATATATGAAAAGCCCCAAAATTTGAATGGGTTAAGAACCCTAATTTCATAAATTACTCAAATTGGACATTTGACATTAAATTGACAAAATTCAACACTTTAATCTTCCAATTACCACACCAATCAAGTCTCACAACCATGAAATTAATCAAGAATAATTCTAGGTTAATTATGACTGGCTAATCAACTCTAGAATGGCAACTTTTAATTTCTAATTAATTTATTAAACTTAATTACACTAATAAGCAAATAAAATAATTATACATGCATGAACTCATCCAACAAGCTTCCAAAAAAATTAATTACAAACTGAAAGAGTAGAGACATGATCTTCACAACACAATTGAAGTTAAGAAAAATTGAAATATTTTCCATGTAGAAAAAGAAGTGAAATTACTTACAAAATCCAAATTTTGCTTTGATTTTCTTTTTTCTTTCTTCAAAAAAAGCTCTCAACTCTCATTTGTAATTTTTGTTTAACTTGTGTAAGTGTTAGAAAAAATGAAACAAAACCATTTTGTTTATTTTCCCCTTTGGCCGATTTTTGTAACCAAAAAATTAAATAATAATAACTTAATTTTTGTTCAAAATACATTGGTCCACATTTTTACAAAATTAAAGATAACATTTACCTTTAAAAAAGAAAACTAAAATGTGTGCCAATGATATCAAGCCAAATAAAAGCTAAATCATTACATAAGATATTTATTTTATTAATTAATTTAATTATTTAACAATTAAATAATTAATTAATAAATAAAATATATTAAATATATGTATTATATTTAAATTAAATATCTCCAATACATATATTAATGATATAAGTTTAAATATCACAAAATGATATTTAATTAATGTGTATTTAATAATATCAAATATTAAATACAAATACACATTAATTCGGAAATGACCATTAGGTCCCGATTGAATGTATTTTTCGTTTAACCATTAAACGAGTTATAAATAATCGGTATTATTCATAACAGTTGCCCTAGTGCTCTACGAGTATATCTCATTAGTGAGACTCTATAGATTCAGGCATATCCGTCATGAAATCAAATTTCATGTCCATAATTCACCCATCCGTAAATTATAACGAACACGAATAAACTCTCTGAGGTCGAGGTCACTGCATACGTATAATCCCTCCGTCACAGGTATCCAGATTATTCCAGAGATATATATACAAACGTCAAATCTCTATAGATATAATCACGTCGATGTTTCTATTAGCTATCCCTCAAATAACACTTAGAACTAATTTCTACAGTGTACCACGGACCCATGGATTTAACAAATTGCTAATTCCATATTGAATACCTATGCTTTGTACACAGAGCTGACGGATCATATCTTGATTTACACAGGATATATTGAGCATCAGTCCACACCCAACGAACAAACGGAGGTCTGATCTAAGTCTGTAGGATAACTCAGATATCCACAGTGGTATCTCAAGTCAAAGAATCACTATGCTCACTCAACCTGAGAAGATTCTTATTGATGTTGGTGTACCATCAATTAAGAATCTTCGGTGAGTCGTTCAGTGTTTATCTGCTATAAACACCTACACATCTACACGAGTCTCCAAGACTCATGGTTCATTGAGAAACCATCGGAATCCAAGATTCCAATATACGACATATACCAGTCTCAGCAGGTTTACTTTACTGACCAAGTAGTGTAAACCTTGACCGGGAACATTCTAAGAATGACAATGTCATGATACAACTCAATATCAGTTGCGACGCTTTTGCAACAGTATCATAACTAATCATTCTAAGGTCGGTTACGTCTTTACCATATTAAAGAAGAAGTTATATAAAAGAAACTGTTCATTTTATTCATAATAAAATGTTACATAAGTATTTACAAGGAAATACATAATAAAATTAGCGCTCAGAGCACCAACCCTAACAAACAAAATAAGCATGTATTTTAACATTCATTCATCACATATTAAATCATCAAAAATATTTTGGAATAAAATTAAACATGATACATGTACCATGTATAATGATTCAGAAACCTAAAAGAAATTACCAAATCACGGAAAACTATCATTCCATAAATAAGTGTTGCGGTAGGGTAGGTGAAATATTTACATGATAGATCGAGACAATCTCATTTGATTAATATATGTGGGAATAACACTTATTCCTATATTAATCAACCATCATTTGATTCGATCAAGTAATTTTTGATTAACATTTAATCATTCTTTTATAAGTGTTACTTGTTGTTTCGGAACCCTTGGACTTAACTGGTGAAGTGTTGTTGTAAGGTAGGTCAATTCACCTGATACATCTAGAGTTCTTATCCTCTCGGAATCCAAACTTGATATTGACTCAAAATGGATGTCATTCGTAGGGGGACGAAAACAAAGTCGTCTCGAGATGCTTTTTGAATCTCAAGTTTTTGAACTAACAACAGAGATCCTGTGATATATTGTTGTATATCCCTCTCCCACTCACTATTTTCAAATTAAGGTTTCTACTTAAAATATCCAATATTTTAATCCACTAGTGTCTACAAGTTTATGCATTGCTAAAACATAACTCAATTCTCACTAGTGTAAAATTATATTCACTAATTCTATTTTGACTTTTAAAATTTTATTCACTAATTCTAATTAATCCAAATAATATTTCACTTAATTAAACTAATTTAACTAAGTGTACTTTAATGACCTAATAAATTTTAACTCTTCAAATTTGAGTTCACTAACAAGTTTAAAAAATTAAAATTTTATATTAGGGATAAAATTTTAATTAAACTATTTAATTAATAGAACATGTTATAAATTCTCATGGTACATGGAATTGTATCCCAAGTGCATATCACTCTACCATCCATTCGGAATTGGCTATGAAAGTTATGTCCGGTTTCCATTTGATATAGCAAAGAAAAATATAATACACTTATAAAACCAATATATTAAATTCAAATTACAATTTTTTTAAAACCATTAAAAAATTATTCCAATTAATATGTTTTCATGCATAATAACTATTAATTTAATTTCATTAAATTTCATAAAATCAAATTTTATGGCTAGACCAATTATGCATGTATAACATATTATGGCATGTGAAAATGCAAGAGTATGCGCCCTAAGATATATGTCATTTTATTCAAATATTTTCAATAAAACATACATATAACCTTAAAAAAATTACATTGACTAGACTCTTATTTTTCCTATACTAATATAATTAGTACAAAATTTTACTGAGGCATCATTTGTTCATCAATTCTCGGTCCATTGAATGGTATATGAAGAAGATCTTCTTGTGTTGTAGTTGACGACATCGACCCTCGAATTTACAAAAAAATTGATACAACTCAAAGTTTACATAAAACTATTTATAACACTTTGTAAAATGGCATAATGGCTTTACATTCCCCAATAGAAAAATAACATAAAAAAATAAGAGCCGGAAAAATTTACGACCAATGTAATACATTCATCACAAGAACACAAACAAAAAATATTCATCACATTAACATGAAAATGTGCCTACTCATCACAACATGCAAAAAATATTTACATCACTTATAAATAAATAAAAAACAAAAAGTTTTCATAAAAGATATCTATCATGTAAATATTTGACATACCCTATGGCGTCACTTATTTGTGGAATGATAAATTTCCGTGGTATAGTAATTTTTTAGGTTTCAGATTCATTATACATAGTACTACATCTTATTTAATTTTATGCCTAAATATTTATAATGATTTTAATATACGATGAATGAATATTAAAATGCATGCTTGTTTTATTTTCAGCCATGGTTTTTCCTATCATATCAATTCTCCAAAATGATCAATTATTAAGAGAAAGTTATGTTAAATGGAAAAGTAACATGAATGACATCTTGTTCTATGAAGACCTTAAGTTTGTTCTGACAGAGAAGTGTTTTCCAGAGCCGACCAGAAATCATGGTCAAGCTGTGCATGATGCCTATCAAAAATTAGTCACGGCCGATGAGAAAGCCAGTTGCTACTAGTTAGCAGGGATGTCTGATGAGTGACATTTATATCACTATTTCCCACTCATTTAACTTAATATTTTGTATAGTTTCTTGAGTTTTGTGAACGTTTTGATATGTTTTGTTGTATTTTGCAGATAATAAAGTTTGGACAGCACTGGAGGCAATTTGGGACAAAACCGGTCAAAAATGCGTCAACTGGAAAATTTCAGTCTTCTTCGCGTCGCGCCGCGCATAGCATTGGCGTCGCGACGCCCAGCCTACGCCGAAGTTGCTAAAATGCGCCGGGTCCACAAAATCAGAATCTGAGAGAAAAGTTGACTTTGCTAACGTGCGCATGCCACGTGTCACCATCACATCGGTGATGCTAAATACGCCGTGCCACGTGTCGAAATCTCATTGCTCGGACGGCCACCGCCCAACGTGTCATCCCACGTGTCGCCACATCATCGTCCACATCAGCAGCCACGTCAGCAAGTCAACCGAGTCAACATGCCACGTCGTCATAAGCCAGTCACAGCGTGACACGTGTCAACATCTCATTCGTCCGACGGCCGCCGCCCCACGTGTGCCACGTCGCTTCCACATCATCAGCATGACGCAAGCAATGACGTCATGAACAGTTGACACGTCAGCATGACGCAAGCAGTGACGTCATGAACAGTGCCACGTCAGCGGATCAGATTTGAGTCAACGAACCAGCAAGTGACATGTGTCACTGTAGCGCGCGTCGCGACGCGCGCACCCCATCGAAGCCTATAAATTCAGAACCCGATTTCAGAAATTTGTATCCCATCCTCTCTCTTCAAATCCTTCTAAAGAGAGAGTTTCTCTCTCTAAAAGTCTTTAGTTTTTACTTTTTTTTACTTTTGTAAAAATTTTTAATTACTTTTTGTAATAATAGTAATTTATTTTTACTTTTTACTTTCTTTTACAGTTTTTACTATTTACTTTTTACATTTTACAGTTTTTACTATTTACCGTGATGCGGTAAATTCTTTATGTTCGGGTGAAAGGTAATTTCTTTTACTATTACTATTTAGATTCATCTCCCTTAAAAATAATATATTTACTATTTAAATTGGACTTAATCAGGATACCGCCAGATTGGTCGGTGGGTAATAAAACATATATTCCGCCTTTATGGCTGGTTATTTTGGTTCCGCCTTTATGGCTGGTTATTTTGGTTCCGCCTTTATGGCTGGTTATTTTGGTTCCGCCTTTATGGCTGGTTGATATTAATCACAAGTTTATATATTATTTTAATGGGAGATATCTAAATAAGTAGTAGTAGAAATAATTCCTTTTACCTTAACATTTTATTTTATTTTACTTTTAGTATTTTTATTTATGTCTTTTATTTTTATGTTTTATTAGTCCTAGTTATGTGTTAGTTAATTAGGGGTTGTGATAACTTTTAATATCACTAGTTTATAAGGGATTATTTTATAGTTTGGGTAATTAATAAGTTTACTTATTAAGTCTTAAGCTTAATGCTTCTTATTGTCTGATCACCAATAAGATTGATATGGTAAATCTAAAATGAACTAGACATAGGGATTTTAGGTTTCAGCCTTAGACTTAATAGCCCACGATCTTCCTTGAGGATAGATAACCCTTTAATAGATTTCCTTACAGGATAGGAATATACCTGTCGGGCGGGGGTAGCCATAATTGGAACTTAGATTAATGAATCCAGGTAATGTGGTTGACATAGGAATATGGTTCAATTGGTTATACTGGGTATTTGTAGTTGACCATCGGAAGAGGCTTTTACATAATTTAGTGTTCCAGGTTAGTAAACTGATTTATTACACAACATAAAATAATCACTTCATCTTTTAAATGATATTAAAAGAAATCACAACCTTATATCTTTTTATCTGTATTTTCCTTAGTATTTTCTTTTATCTTTTTATTTATTTAGCAAATCTTCAATCAACCAAATCAATCAAGCAATCAATTCCATTCTCCCTTTTAATTAGATATTTGTAATTAAATAGATTCAATAATTAATAACAACAGTAGGAATTAAGTCCTCGTGGGATCGATATTATTATACTACTTGAACGATACGTGCGCTTGCGTTATACGTGTGTGTTTACGCCGGTCAAGTTTTTGGCGCCGTTGCCGGGGACTTATATTTCTTGAGTTGTTAATTTTGAAGCTATCTAATTTACTTGTATCTAATTTTCTTTATTTTTATCTGTAATTTTTATTACTTTCTTTTGATTTCAGGTGACTTAAAAATGGAACATTACTGGGAGATTGAAAGATTACGTGCTTTACAAGAAGATACACCCCAAATCTGGGAGCAACAGTCCAGTTTTCTGTGGCCTGTTGAACAGCCCAATGATTATCACTGGATGCCAGAACCAAGCAATGCTACATTTGTTCATCAGAACGAAATGGGGAGATGTGTGATTTGTGATAGTAACCACCCGAGCGATCAATGTATATATCGATCAGAGTGGGAGAATTTCTGGAGACAATCATGCTATGAAGAGCCATCACATTTCACAGAACCACATTTTCCATCTTATCCACCATCTACCTTTGATCTTCATCAACAACCAGAACCATCCGAGGAAGATCAATTGATTCACATGTTCAAGGAACAGACAGCTCAATTTGATGCACAAGTTCAGAGTAACACAGAATCCATACAAAGAATGACAGATCAGATCAGACAATTCACAGAAAACCAGAACTACATACCTCAAGAATCAGTTCCAGATGACACTGATGAAGCCTTCAATACCAATCATTTCACAATGACATTTCAACAGAGGAGGAGGCTGAGCAGTATCAACAACCAGAGGTATCAGTTCAGGAACCCGAACCGGCAAAGTCTCGATTTGATTTTTATTATTCTGACTCTGACGAGGAGGAAGCTGATCCATTTATTCAACTGCACCAACAACGGAGGATCAAATTTCAAGCCTCAAAATGAAGATCTTGGAGAATGCTTTGCACAAATGTTTGATGAAGATCTACCTGAGCCAATCATTTCACCAGATCAGAGGATGAAGACCTAAAATCTGACATTTCTTTTCATCCTCAGGTTGAAAATTTTGAAACATGTATTTCACAGATGACAGATGAAGAGCTGAATACAGAAATTTTCAAATACATATGTGAAGTAAAGGTGGAGCAAAAAGAAGAGCAAATGGAAGAGCAACTGTCAGACCAAAATAAAGACCTAATGCATTCAGGAAAAACATCGCTGTGTTGGGGAGTACAAATCAAAGATATCACCCAGAAGTTTGACAGAATGGAACTTCCATTCCAAGTCAAACATCATACGAGACCTCCTGATTTTATTTCTTTCTTTTCAGGTACTACTGGAGCAACAAAAGTCAAAAAAGTGGCACGAGCACTGAATGAGACAAAACTCCTTTTTCCACTTTACCGTTGGAAGAGACCCTTCAAAAGCAACGCTCACGGGATTGTCTTTAATCGGACATCCAAAATGACATTGAAACCTCCTTGACAAATAGATTTCAGTCACGTCTGGCTGAAGACGAAAAATTCAGCGCTAGCAGGGAGGCAACCCATGCAATTTGTTGTAATTTATTTTTCATATTTTGTGAACTTTTTAATTTTGTGTGTTATTTTTGTAGGGAAAGGCACAAACGAAGCATTTTAAGACAGAAGGAATTGTGTTGGCAATCAAAGAAGAGAAACAATTCATTAGCAAGGCTGAGTAATGAATAAAATCTTGAGACGCATTCTAATGGATTTATATACTAAGCGAGTGGCGTATTGCATACACAATTCCGTTGCCTTAATTATTGCTTTGATTCGCTTTTCTGTTGTAATTATCTTTATTTTCGTAGACAGGATCCAAATTTTTTGACCTTTCACGATTTTTTGTTGTTTAGCTAACAAACGTCCTTGGAAGATACTTCTGCTATTATTACTCACCCTTTTTCAGGTACTATAAATTCAACCCGTCATTGCACTTTTGAAGGCATCCTAATTTGAGAAAGAAATACATAGAAAAATGGAAGCCACTTCAAGAAGACGAGTTGAAAACATTTGTGTGTTTTGCGGTAGTACTGTTGGTACTAAACCACAATACATAGAAGCAGCACGAGGAGTTGGGTCGAGTATTAGCCGCAAGGAATATGCACTAATATATGGCGGAGGAAATCTCGGACTTATGGGGATCGTTTCAAAAGCCGTACAGGAAGGAGGCAGTCACGTTTTGGGAATCGTCCCAAAACCCTTGGCAGAGGCAAATCTTATTGGATCATCAAACGGAGAGGAACTGATCGTATCAGGTATGTCTGAACGTTTGGTAGAAATGATTAACCGTGCTGATGCTTTTATTGCTTTGCCAGGTGGTTTAGGTACATTGGAGGAAATTTTTATTGTATTATCTTGGGCGAACCTGAACATACACAAGAAACCAATTGGACTACTCAATGTTGATGGATTTTATGATTTTCTTTGTGTGTTTCTTGATGATGCTCGGAGAAATGGGTTCGTGTCAAAACCTATGAAAGACCTCCTCTTCACTGCCAGACTTGCTCCGGATCTAATAGACCAACTCATAGCCTATGAACCACAAGTTGACCCTATCCTATCAAAGATAAATTGGTCTGAGGACGATCGTGGTAAGAGGCGTCGAATTAATCTGGATCTTAACCTTTAATTTCCTGTAGATTTCAGCTAACCAGGTACAACCTTCTACTCTCCTTTTACTGTTTAAGACATTGGGGACAATGTCTCATTTAGGTTTGGGGGAGGGATTTAGTTGATTAGTACCTTGTTTTTAGTTTGTATGTTGTTTTTATTTTTAGTCCAAAATTTTTCGAAAAATACAAAAAAATTGAAAAATTTTCAAAAATTACAAAAAAATTTTGCATTTTTTATTCCTATTTTGACTAAAAAGGTGAAATTGGTGAGAGGTAGCTGAGTAAGGAATTTTCACTCCTGATACGTATCTCAAACCATTTATTTCAAAACAAGTTAATTTTGTTTATTTCCTTTTAAATTATTTAATTTGTGAATTCTCCATAAAACTGACTAAAATGAATCTTCTTATGTTCAGTTGACAGGTATTATGAACTTACATGGAACATACGGACATGAGCTAAAATTGAAAAGTTTGTAATATTCTGTGCTATAGTTTAATTGGAGGAAGCATCTCAAATAGTGATGGAGTAAAAAAAAAAAAAAAAAAAAAACGTCCGAGATCCGAGTTATTAAGTCTGTAAGGGTTTTTAACACCTAGTGCCCTAAAACCAACTGGTTTGGGAGTCATTGGCCCAAAGCTCGTTACATGGATCAAAGATGCTGCAAAAATATATATATCTGAAGTCTGAGTAATTAAGTTCGTAGGGGTGTCTTAACACCTGGTGCCCTAAAGCCAACTGGTTTGGGAGCCACCGACCCAAAGCTCGCTACATAGACGGAAGGTATTGTATATAAAATAAAAAATAGAGAAAAAATCAAAGAAAAAAATCAGAAAAATCAGAAAATTATTCCATTGCTACAAAAAGGTGTGAAATCTGATAGAACTTTAGGACAAAAATATTACTCTCTTATCAACTGCACTTATGACTGTTGTGGGCAAAAATGAGTTGATTAATATTTTGTTACTGTTATATTGAAGAATGGTAAAAATAATCGGAGAATTTACTTATTCGGTAATTTAGAAAGAAACAAAACAACTAGTAACTTGGAGCAGAATTTTCACCTGATTAGTCACTATTTTCTTTATTCTCTTTTCTCTTATCTTTTTGCTTTTGTGTGCATTAGTTTTAATACCTTTTTACTTTTGTAAAATGTTGTGGGTATCATTGCTGTAAACCCTCACGAGACTACAACTCGTCCACTAGGGACACCTAGGGGTTTAAGGCTTGTTGCATATGCTAAATGCAACCGTGATCCCTACGAAAGTGGCTTAGTTAAATTTTTTTTGTTATTTTATTTTGTTTTGCTCGAGGACTAGCAAAATGTTAGGTTGGGGGGTGTGATGAGTGGTATTTATATCACTATTTCCCACTCATTTAACTTAATATTTTGTATGTTTCTTGAGTTTTGTGAACGTTTTGATGTTTTGTTGTTATTTTGCAGATAAATAAAGTTTGGACAGCACTGGAGGCAATTTGGGACAAAACCGGTCAAAAATGCGTCAACTGGAATAATTCAGTCTTCTTTGCGTCGCGCCGCGCATAGCATTGGCGTCGCGACGCCCAGCCTGCGCCGAAGTTGCTAAAATGCGCCGGGTCCACAAAATCAGAATCTGAGAAAAGTTGACTTTGCTAACGTGCGCATGCCACGTGTCACCATCACATCGGTGATGCTAAAATGCGCCGTGCCACGTGTCGAAATCTCATTGCTCGGACGGCCACCGCCCAACGTGTCATCCCACGTGTCGCCACATCATCGTCCACATCAGCAGCCACGTCAGCAAGTCAACCGAGTCAACATGCCACGTCGTCATAAGCCAGTCACAGCGTGACACGTGTCAACATCTCATTCGTCCGACGGCCGCCGCCCCACGTGTTGCCACGTCGCCTTCCACATCATCAGCATGACGCAAGCAATGACGTCATGAACAGTTGACACGTCAGCATGACGCAAGCAGTGACGTCATGAACAGTGCCACGTCAGCGGATCAGATTTGAGTCAACGAACCAGCAAGTGACACGTGTCACTGTAGCGCGCGTCGCGACGCTGGTCGCGCGGCGCGATGCGCGCACCCCATCGAAGCCTATAAATTCAGAACCCGATTTCAGAAATTTGTATCCCATCCTCTCTCTTCAAATCCTTCTAAAGAGAGAGTTCTCTCTCTAAAAGTCTTTAGTTTTTACTTTTTTTACTTTTGTAAAAAATTTTAATTACTTTTTGTAATAATAGTAATTTATTTTTACTTTTTACTTTCTTTTACAGTTTTTACTATTTACTTTTTACTTTTTACAGTTTTTACTATTTACCGTGATGCGGTAATTTCTTTATGTTCGGGTGAAAGGTAATTTCTTTTACTATTACTATTTAGATTCATCTCCCTTAAAAATAATATATTTACTATTTAAATTGGACTTAATCAGGATACCGCCAGATTGGTCGGTGGGTAATAAAACATATATTCCGCCTTTATGGCTGGTTATTTTGGTTCCGCCTTTATGGCTGGTTGATATTAATCACAAGTTTATATATTATTTTAATGGGAGATATCTAATATCTAAATAAGTAGTAGTAGAAATAATTCCTTTTACCTTAACATTTTATTTTATTTTACTTTTTAGTATTTTTATTCTATGTCTTTTATTTTATGTTTTTATTAGTCCTAGTTATGTGTTAGTTAATTAGGGGTTGTGATAACTTTTAATATCACTAGTTTATAAGGGATTATTTTATAGTTTGGGTAATTAATAAGTTTACTTATTAAGTCTTAAGCTTAATGCTTCTTATTGTCTGATCACCAATAAGATTGATATTGTAAATCTAAAATGAACTAGACATAGGGATTTTAGGTTTCAGCCTTAGACTTAATAGCCCACGATCTTCCTTGAGGATAGATAACCCTTTAATAGATTTCCTTACATGATAGGAATATACCTGTCGGGCGGGGGTAGCCATAATTGGAACTTAGATTAATGAATCCAGGTAATGTGGTTGACATAGGAATATGGTTCAATTGGGTTATACTGGGTATTTGTAGTTGACCATCGGAAGAGGCTTTTACATAATTTAGTGTTCCAGGTTAGTAAACTGATTTATTACACAAACATAAAATAATCACTTCATCTTTTAAATGATACTTAAAAGAAATCACAACCTTATATCTTTTTATCTGTATTTTCCTTAGTATTTTCTTTTATCTTTTTATTTATTTAGCAAATCTTCAATCAACCAAATCAATCAAGCAATCAATTCCATTCTCCCTTTTAATTAGATATTTGTAATTAAATAGATTCAATAATTAATAACAACAGTAGGAATTAAGTCCTCGTGGGATCGATATTATTATACTACTTGAACGATACGTGCGCTTGCGTTATACGTGTGTGTTTACGCCGGTCAATGTCTGAGGTTCTTACTGCAAAGCATGAGCCAATGGCCATAGAAAATTTTATGATAGAGTTATTGCAAAGCATGTTTGGACAACCTTCAGAGCTTCAACATCATGACGCTATGGTCTTAGCGTCAACGTCTTGAGGATGATGACCTATCTCAACACGACCGAAACTCATAGATCTTATAATGACAAGCGTAGCCAGGTGACTATGATCATGGAAACTCTTCCGAAGAGTTTCTTGTAGTTTAAAAGCAACTATGTGATGACCAAGTTGACTGAACAAGTTAACTTTTACTTTGACTTAGCTGCTTAATGAGCTCACCCATTACGAGTCCATACTGGTGGATTCCTGTAAGCCCAATGGAGAGGCAAATGTTGTCGAATCTTCCAAATCTGGAAAGAAAAGGAAAAAACACTGGGAAGGCTAAGGCAAAGCCCATGAAAAAGAACATGAGAAGCTCTAAGAAAGAAAAATATTTCCATTACAACAAGAATGGGCATTGGGAAAGGAATTGTTCGAAATACCTTTGAGAGATGAAAGAGAAAAAGACCACATGTAAATATGATTTGCTTGTAATTGAGTCTTTAATAGTGGAGGATGATAAATCTGTATGGATTATTGATTCTGAAGCCGTTAACCATGTTTGTTCTTTTTTTGTAGCTACATGACTAATGAAGGGACCTTGCAGGAGGTGACTATACCCTAAGGGTCGGGATATGGGATGTTTTTTTAGCTAGAGAAATAGGAATTTCCAGTTTGAATTTTTTAAACAATATTTATTTAAATTTGAACAATGTTCTGTTTATTCATAATTTGCTATGGAATTTGATTTTTGTTTTCAAACTTTTGGATGATAGTTTTCCAATTTGGTTTGATAATAATTAAGTTATTATTGCTAGAAATGGATTTACTATATGCACATAAAACTCGGAGAACAAATTATATGTTTTAAGACAGTTAAAACATAGTTCACTACTAAACACTAAAATATTTAAGGTTGAAAAACCTAAAACAAATCAGCAAAAGATTTCTCTGTTAGGAAGCGGCCACGAGTGCGCAGTGGAAAATTAAAATTATTATGCCGTTTTTCCTTTGCCCAAGACCCATTTCTTTTAATTATTCTACAAGCCTAGGCATGTTACTATATATTCTAAGCATAAAACTCATAAAACATGCAAAGAACATAAACCTAAACATGCTAACTATCATAAGAACTCTAAATAAAATAAAGAAAGAAAAAGACTTACTTGAACCGTAGACTCCTCCAGTCCTCCCTCCAATCTACAAGCTTTTCTCGAATTCAGCAAGCTCTTCCACATTCCAAAGAGCCACCCAAGTGTGTGGCCTCCAAAGATGCACACACCAAAGCCAAAACTCAATGGCAAGACTACGCCTTGAGTGCACAAGTATTTTGCCTTTGGTGCTATCATAGGCAAATACCTCAAAACTTTTAACTCGAGGTTCCTCTTGTCAATTAGACTTAAGGATCCTCAAAATCAATGTCTTACACTTAAACTTTAGAGTTGCTCACTTATATAAACCCAAGATATAAAAGGTTTGGTGTAGTAAATTTGTAAAGAATTCTTTGGGTTTATATAGTGCTCCAAAGACAACAAAATTAATTAAGAATCTGATGTAGGATAAAAACTAATTAAATCTTAGCCATTAGATATTAATTTAGTGGTTTAATGAGATTATAAAACCCTCATAAGAGTTTGGTCCGAATTGGAATTCAAAACAAATAAAATTAAAAAAAAAATTACTATTCACGTTACTATTCATGTGAATAGTACTGTTTTTCAATTCCAATTCCCAAAGTGCCCCTATCATCATTCACCAATCCCTAAACCACTATGGAACCTCATAAATGATCTGTTCAATAATTAAACACATTGAACCATTTATGAAAAATTCCTACAGCAATCACATATACTGTTATATTTGTACTGTGCACTGTTAACCATTGATTTCGACTTTGTTGTGTGTGACCTTTTGGGTTCCCCTCAAGTTGGACAAGAAATGAATCGTGATAATTTAATCGAACATAAATTATCCTCCGATCAGATGGTCGTTCGGTTTCAATGATCAAGGTTGACATCTAGCAACATGCCAAGGCCCCCAAATGAGAAGGAAAGATATATATACCCATTATGTATGCGATTTACATATGATACGGTCCCTCGCCTCACTATATCCCCACCTATTGACTTAGGGTACGGAAAGTGTCTACCCATATGGTCAAAGGTATGATGATGATAGTGTCATGAATCGTGCTAACCCAAGAATCTCACATGATTCTTCCGCTGTGGCCACAGTCTCAAGCACTGATCACACATATCAACCTACGAACTGGAATAATACTCTTATCGGAAAATATTATCCGAGAGAGTGGCGATTCTCTGTTGTATCTTTATAAACTTCATGTGTTTCAATAAATGACCCAATCATACCCTTATGACTGGATCTTTTGAACTGGGGAAGGAGAATGTCAAAGTTATTTGATCCATACATAAGATTGTAAAGACCTCAAGTCAAAGGACTAGTCATATAATCGATACATGAAAGTTCTCTCAAACACATGGGATAAACACTCCATATGAAAACTTTCGGCGGTCAGTTTGATGGACACGAGCAACTCATGCATCCATGTGATACATCAAGCGGATGGATCTCCGCTAGTAGCCTATGAGATCGGCTACCCCACTTAAGGGTGGATCATATCATCATGCTAGTCTCTCCGCTTTGTTAACGCCCAGATTATTCACAAAACTATGACTAGGAACGTTTAAGAGTAATGATTCTCATAAGGCTTGGAAGCCATCATCTTATTACTCTAAGGGCTTTATTACAGTGTTGATGATTCATATAAGTTATGTAAGACATGTATAATAAAGATTACCATTTTATTAATTAATGAAAATATCACAAATACATGTACATATAGCCCATCCACAAGTTGGGTATAGGGCATATCCCTACCAATCTTCCACTTGCACTATAGACAACTAGAATGAATCTGGACACCATACTCTCGGGTGTGCCTATCATGCTTTTGTTGAGTCAGCCCTTTAGTCAGGGAATCTGCAAGATTATCTTCTGTGGGTATTTTCTCTATAATAACTTATTTTCTCTCAACAATCTCCCTGATGAGATGAAATCGCCTGGGTACATGCTTGGATTTATGGTGGGACCTTGGTTCCTTTGATTGAGCAATGGCGCCCGTGTTGTCACAGTACATCGTGATGCCATTCTTTATCGCGCGAAGCACTTCCAGCTCCGTGATAAACTTCTTTATCCAGGCTGCTTCTTTAGCTGCCTCAGATGCTGCAATATACTCGGTTTCAGTGGTGGAGTCCATTGTAGTTGACTGCTTTGAGCTTTTCCAACTTACAACACCGCCATTTAAAGTAAACAGATACTTGAGGATTGTTATGAAAGCTCGCATCACAGTAACCAATGACTTTAATCTCAGAACAACCTCCCTATGTCAAGAACACATCCTTAGTTCTTCTCAGATACTTGAGGATTGTTATGACAGCTGCCCAGTGTTGCTCACCATGATTTGCCTGATACCTGCTCGCTATGCTAAGAGCATAAGAGACATCAGGTCTTGTACATAGCATGGCGTACATGATCGATCCTATTACTAAAGCATAAGGGATCCTACTGATACGCTCTCTATTTAAAGGAGTATATGGACATTGCTCCTTAGATAATTTGATTCCATGATAAGTATGTAAATTACCTCTTTTGGAATCTTCCATGTTGAACCTTTTCAAAACTTTATCTATGTACGTAGATTGAGAAAGTCCTAACAACCTCTTAGATCTATTACGGTAGATCTAAATGCCGAGGATGTAGGCTGCTTATACCAAATCTTTCATGGAGAAATTCTGAGATAACCATTGCTTGGTGGCTTGCATCATGGGAATATCATTCCCGATGATTAATATGTCATCGACATATAAAAAAATAAACACAACAGCACTCCCAATACTTTTCCTGTAAACACAAGGCTCGTCTACATTTTTGATGAAGTCAAATTCTTTGATTGTCTCATCAAATCATATTTCTATCTTCTGGAGGCTTGCTTGAGTCCATAAATGGATCGTTTAATCTTGCATATTTTATTATGATCATCCTTAGATGCAAACCCCTCAGGTTGTATCATATAGACTTCCTCTATGAGGTTCCCATTAAGGAAAGTTGTTTTGACATCCATCTGCCAAATCTCATAATCAAAGTGTGCAGCTAGTACCAGTAAAATTCGAATGGACTTTATCATTGCAACATGCGAGAAGGTTTCATCATATTTAATTCCTTGGATTTGTCTATAACCTTTCGCCACCAACCTAGCCTTATAGGTTTGGATGTTGTCTTCTGCATCAGTTTTACGCTTGTAAATCCACTTGCAGCCTATTGGTTTTATCCCTTCAGGTGCATCTACCAAGTCCCAGACTTGATTCTGATACATAGAGTCTATTTCAGATTTCATGGCCTCAAGCCACTTGACTAAATCAATGTCACGCATTGCTTCGTCATAACTGGTGGGATCATAATTATCAATGACCTGATCATGTTCCTCATCAATATGGAAACCATATCTTTCAGGCTCATGTCTTTCCCTACCAGACTTTATGAGTTCATAACCTTGTGGTTGTTCCGTCGCTGCCCTTTTGAGGGGCCTGGGGTTTAGTTCTATGTTAGTTTGTTCTTCTCGTACCTCATCAAGGTCAAGTCTACTCCCACTATATTTCTTGAGAAGGAATTCATTCTCTAGAAATTTAGCATTTCGTGAGACAAATGTTCTTTGTTCATTTGGGACGTAGAACACGTATGCTCTTGAGTTCAAGACATATCCTACAAACTTACATTTAACTGCCCTATCATCCAATTTGTTAGTTTGTGTGAGCTTGACATATGCGTCACATCCCCAAATTCTTAGATAACTAAGACTAGGACGTTTCCCAGACCATAACTCATATGGTGTTTGACTATCAGTCTTGGAAGGAACTTGGTTTAGTAGTAGTGTTGCAGTTTCTAAAGCAAGACCCCAAAATGAAAGAGGTAGATTTGTGTCTGGCATCATTGATCGGACTATATCTAATAATGTCTGATTTCTCCTTTCGGAGACCCCATTATGTTATGGAGTTTCCGGAGGAGTCCACTGGGAAACAATGCCATTTTCTCTCAAGTAATCTTGAAATTTGTTGCTTAAGTATTCACCACCTCAGTCGGACCTTAGTGACTTAATACTTCTATTAAGCTTGTTTTCTACTTCAGCCTTGAAGTCTTTGAATTTCTCAAAGGCTTCAGAGTTGTACCGCATAAGGTACACATACCCATATCGCGAATGATCATCGATAAAGTTAATAAAGTAGGAGAATCCACCTCTAGCAGTTAGTGACATTGGTCCGCATACATTAGAGTGTATGAGTTCTAATGTCTCCGCTGCATGCTGTCCTTTACCTTTGAAGGGTAATTTGGTCATTTTACCAAGTAAACTAGACTCACAAGTTCCATAAGGTTTATATTTGAAGGGTTTAAAATACCCATTCTTATGTAGCTTAGTTAATCTTGTTTCATTGATATGACCTATTTTTCAATGTGGCCAATCATTTTAAGCACATGTCCACTAACAGATCCTTCCTTATACTTTGTTTGGAATAAGGCACATGACACTTGGAATCTCATGGGTATAAACGGAAGTTGCATACAAATCCTTCAAGTGAAAGATGATGGTTTGAGCATCCATATCTTCGTGAGCTTTCTCAAGTTCGTCCGACATAGAGCCAAGCATTATGTAAACTGCTTGCTCATCATCATCGACGTGTTTCTTCCAAACATCAAATGTATCTTGGTCATCATCTTCTGCGGGTTCAGGGGGAAATGGTCTTTCAAGAATATAGAAAAAAATTTCTTGTCGTAAGACAATTTTAAGGTTTCTAAACCAGTCATTTTAGTTGTCCCCTTTGAGCTTATGCTCATCAAGGATGGAACGAAGTGATACTCTGTTTGCCATTTGAATATTTGTGAAATATTTTAACCCACTTGTTAAGAGAAAATGTTAAAATTAGGAATATGTTTTCATTAATGTTTCATAATAACATGGGCTTTTAATATCATGAATTGCCCCCACTCAATTGTTTTAAAATTTTAAGCAAATCGCATCAACCCCAATATGATGGATTTCTTGTGGGCAAGGATCCCATTATCATCATTTCTTAACTCCAACTAGGGCCGGTCGTTATAAAATATGATAATTAGGTAGGTTCCCAACCAAGTTATGATATAAATCACAATTTCTTAAACATGCCATAACTTATGCTAGTCCTTGTGGACACCCAATCTTTGTCACTAAGTTATAACACCACACCTAAGGGTCGTTGCGTCTTATGACTTAGAAAAGTCAAACCATTGTCAATAGTATGATTTAGGGACAAATTGGTATTTGTCAGTCTGGTAAAGCCTAGCCCTGCCAATACAGTTTAAGCCCTTTGGGTCTATACTTTACAATGGGAGGCAAATTTTTGACTTAAATTATTATTGAGGATTTTAGAAAGTTTAAGTGAATAACTGTCAAATGGATTCCTCCAATGAAAATTCCCCAGAGGGAGGGTGGAGCGAACTCTCTTAAATACCCTTACCTCTTAGGCTCTTATTGCCTTGGTGACATGAATAAACAATAGATCCTCCAAATTAGTCCAACACTTTAAATATGCTTTAAGGTAAGCTTTGAGTAAATGATTATCTAGATGTCTTCACAGCTTTTCCTTTTGGCTATAAAAAGGTAGTGAGTTAAGGAAGACACCAAATCATTATCTAACTTTAGTAATACATTTGGTTAAATTAACTTTAGTTTGGAAAGTTTTATTAACCACTTGGTCCCAACCCACTTGTATCTTTTATAATATCTTTTATTATAAACAAGTGATTTATATTTATTAGCCTTAAAGGTAATAAATCTCTAAGTTCATCACGGAATAATTAATTAGCTAAAGGATAAGCAATACACTCTCTATTTCTTAGAAAGTCTCTAGATGCTTGCACCCTAAAATAATCATGCCAATTCAAATCATACATAGAATCTAGAGACATGAACTAAGACATGAGCTAAGGGATAAGCAATACACTCTCTATTTCTTAGAAAGTCTCTAGATGCTTGCACCCTAAAATAATCATGCCAATTCAAATCATACATAAAATCATCAAGCATATGAGTTTTAATATGTTGGAATTATTTTAGGCATTAAATAACTTTGATTAATATTTAATTATGATATTCTATTTTATTTTATTCAAATAAATTTGCTATTCACATTTATCTACAGACGCGTGAACTTTAAATGCAATTTCATAATTCAAATCTTAACCAAATCATGAAAAACTTGTGCCTAAAATTAATTTCATGGTGTTATCTTTGCAACGAGCTTTTAAACACCCAATTTCGAGTTCAAACGAGTGACAACTAATCAAAACAAAAATGGCGCGATGATACCAGTGTTGGGAAGCGGCCGCGAGTGCGCAGCGGAAAATCAAAATTATTATGCCGCTTTCCCTTTGCCCAAGACCCATTTGTTTTGATTATTCTACAAGCCTAGGCATGTTACTATATAATCTAAGCATAAAACTCATAAAACATGCAAAGAACATAAACCTAAACATGCAAACTATCATAAGAACTCTAAATAAAATAAAGAAGGAAAAAGACTTACTTGAACTGTAGACTCCTCCAGTCCTCCCTCCAATCTAAAAGCTTTTCTCGAACTCAGCAAGCTCTTACACGTTCCAAATAGCCACCCAAGTGTGTGGCCTCCAAAGATGCACACACCAAAGCCAAAACTCAACGGCAAGCTCTTCCACGTTCCAAAGAGCACTATATAAGGATCCTCAAAATCAGTGGCTTACTCTTAAAGTTTATAGTTGCTCACTTATATAAACCCAAGATATGAAAGATTTGATGTAGCAAATTTGTAAAGAATTCTTTGGGTTTATATAGTGCTCCAAAGGCAACAAAATTAATTAAGAATCCGATGTAGGATAAAAACTAATTAAATCTTAGCCATTAGATATTAATTTAGTGGTTTAATGAGATTATAAAACCCTCATAAGAGTTTGGTCCGAATTGGAATTCAAAACAAATAAAATAAATAAAAAATTTACTATTCACGTTACTATTCATGTGAATAGTACTTTTTTTTAATTCCAATTCCCAAAGTGCCCCTATCATCATTCACCAATCCCTAAACCACTATGGACCTCATAAATGATCTGTTCAATAATTAAACACATTGAACCATTTATGAAAAATTCCTACAGCAATCACATATACTGTTATATTTGTACTGTGCACTGTTAACCATTGATTTCGACTTTGTTGTGTGTGACCTTTTGGGTTCCCCTCAAGTTGGACAAGAAATGAATCGTGATAATTTAATCGAACATAAATTATCCTCCGATCAGATGGTCGTTCGATTTCAATGACCAAGGTTGACATCTAGCAACATGCCAAGGCCCCCAAAAGAGAAGGAAATATATATATACCCATTATGTATGCGATTTACATATGATACGGTCCCTCGCCTCACTATATCCCCACCTATTGACTTAGGGTACGGAAAGTGTCTACCCATATGGTCAAAGGTATGATGTTGATAGTGTCATGAATCGTGCTAACCCAAGAATCTCACATGATTCTTCCGATGTTGCCACAGTCTCAAACACAGATCACACATATCAAACCACGAACTGGAATACTACTATTATAAGAAAATATTATCCGAGAGAGTGGCGATTCTCTGTTGTATCTTTACAAACATCATGTGTTTCAATAAATGACCCAATCATACCCTTATGACCAGATCTTTTGAACCGGGGAAGGAGAATTTCAAAGTTATTTGATCCACGCATAGGATTATAAAGACCTCAAGTCAAAGGACTAGTCATATAATCGATACATGAAAGTTCTCACAGACACATGGGATAAACACTCCATATGAAAACTTTCGACGGTCAGTTCAATGGACACGAGCAACTCATTCATCCATGTGATACACCTAGCGGACGGATCTCCGCTAGTAGCATATGAGATCGGCTACCCCACTTAAGGGCGGATCATATCATCATGCTAGTCTCTCCTCTTTGTTAACGCCTAGATTATTCATAAAACTATGACTAGGAACATTTAAGAGTAATGATTCTCATAAGGCGTGGAAGCCATCATCTTATTACTCCATGGGCTTTATTACAGTGTTGATGATTCATATAAGTTATGTAAGACACTTATAATAAAGATTTTCATTTTATTAATTAATGAAAATATCACAAATACATGTAAATATAGCCCATCCACAAGTTGGGTATAAGGCATATCCCTAACAATCTCATTATGACATATATTTATGGAATCTTAAACTTGGTCATATTTGACTTGACCAGATTGATAGGTTGATAAAAAAGATAGGTTTAAACCAATTAAAACTTGGTACTATACCATTATGCGTATCTTGTCTATAATGAAAGATGGCCAAAAGTCATTTTACTGGAAAAAGTATAAGAACCGGTAAACCACTTGAGTTATTACATTCAGACATTTTCTGACCAATGAATGTAAGAGCCCGAGTTGGTTATGAATATTTCATCACTTTTATTAATAATTATTCACGATATGGGTGCATTTACTTATTGTAACACAAGTCAGATACCTTTATAAAATTCAAAGAGTATCGTCCTGAGGTTGAGAACTAATTAGGTAAGATAATCAAAACTTTACGATCGAAACATTGAGGAGAATACCTTGATAGTGATTTTGATGAATTATTGATTGAGTATGGGATATTATCCCAAATCACAGCACTTGGAACAACACAACATAATGGTGTTATAAAGAGGAAAAATCGAACCCTGCTAGACATTATAAGATCTATGTTTAGTTATAGTTCACCGCCTAGTTCATTATGGGGATATGTATAGCAAAAAATATTATATATCTTTAATTTAGTTCCATCTAAGTCTGTTCCTAAGACTCCCATAGAATTTTGGAGTGATAAAACTAGTTTACGACATTTTCGTATATGGGATGTCCATCACATGTGCTAAAAAATAAGACTATAAAGTTGTAGTTACGTTCTCAGGTGTCTCTATTTGTAGGCTGTCCTAAGGAGACTATGGATGTTCTTCTATAGTCCAGAAGATAAAAAAGTATTTCAATTGATAAACGCTATATTTCATTAGGTGGACTAGATGAGGGAGTTCAAACCTCAAAGTAAAGTGTTACTCAAGAAATTACTTGCTAGTTCGACCAGCACGCCATTGTTAACAACTATTCATAGAAGCATAGCACCTTCAATATCTGAACGGCAAATGCAAGTATATCACAATGATCTACAACGTAGACAGAGTGATAGGGTTGTACGATAACCTGATCACTGTCTATGACTTGGAGAGGTAAAATTTGTCGCATCCAGTGATAATATAGATGATACATTGAATTATCGTAGTGCAATGGATGATTCTGATAATGAGGAATGGCTCAAAGCCATGAACCTCGAGATGGAGTCGATGTACTCTAACTTAGTCTGGGAACTTGTAGACAAAACTGATGAGGTAAAACCCATAGGTTACAAGTGGATCTACTAGAGAAAGAGAGCAGAAGATGGGAAGGTACAGACCATCAATGCTAGGCTAATGGCCAATGGTTATACCCAAAAATAATGAGTCGACTATGAGGAGAATTTCTCATCAGTAGCCATGCTCAAATCCATCCAAATTCTTCTCTCCATTGTCACATATTATGAATATGAAATTTGGCAAATGAATGTCAAGACTGCATTCTTGAATGGCATTCTTGATGAAAGTATCTACATGGTACAACCAGAGGGTTCCATTGCCCAAGGTCAGGAGCAAAAGGTTTGCAACTTGAAAATGTCGATTTATGGACTCAAGCAAACATCTTGATCTTGGAACATGAGATTTGATATTATGATCAAGACTTATGATTTTGGACAAAACGTCGATGAGCCTTGTGTGTAAAAGTGCGCAATTGATGGTAACGTGGTTTTTCTAATTTTATACTTCGATGATATTTTACTAATTGGTAATGATATATAAATATTATCATGCGTATAATCATGGCTAGCTAACTAATTCCAAATGCAAGATTTAGGAGAGGCCAGTTATGTACTTGGGATTCAGATGCTTCGGGATCGCAAGAGACAACTATTAGCTATGTCTCAAACATCTTATATCGACAAGATCCTTGTGCGATTTGGGAAGCATAATTCCAAGAAAGGAAATTTTCCTTTCAAACATGGAATTTATTTATCGAAGGAACGGTCTCCTAAGACAACTCAAGGAGTTAAGCAAATGACATATATCTCGTATACCTCGACAGTTGGTAATCTTATGTATGTTATGTTATACACGAGACTAGACATCTGTTTTGCAGTGTGAGTAGTCAGTAGGTTTCAGTCTAACCCAGAATTAGATTATTGGGTGGTTTTGAAACACATTCTCAGGTATCTTAAGAGAAAAAGAAATAATATGATTGTGTATTCTGTCGAGGATATGATCCTCAAGAGATATACATATTCTAATTTTCATATGGATGTCGATTCTAGAAAATCAACATCTGGATCAGTGTTCACCCTATATAGTTGGGCCATTGTATGGAGGAGCATAAAGCGATCTTATATTGTTGACTCCACCATGAAGGCTGAGTATATAGCAGCTTGCGAAGTAGCTAAGGAAGTAGCATGGCTTCGAAAATTGTTGGGAGATCTGGAAGTTTATTTCAGATATCGATACACTATTCATAGTTTATTCGATAATAGCGGTGCAATGGCGAACTCCAAAGAACTAAGAAGCCACAAAAAGGGGAAACATATAGAGAGAAATATCATCTAATCAGAGGGAGAGTGCAGAGAGGAGATATATTTATCACGAAGATTGCATCCGCATAGAACCTGGTTGATCCATTTATAAAGATTTTGTCGGTTAAAGTGTTTGAAGGTCACATAGAGGGTCTAGGATTATGTGACATGTCTCATTTGCTCTATTACAAGTGAGATATATGCCATAGAGCTTCATGTATTTTTTAAACGGAACCTTTAATTAAAATAAAAAGATGCAAAGTTGCAAGACTTATTTATCAATTATTTGATTTAAATTGCATATTGTAAATTGTCTTGTTTAATCTTGATTACTTATGTGCCTTCAGACTTAGTGTATAAGTATCATACGTAAGAGGATTTAAGTGTGAAGTTAGTAATCTAAATTAGTTCATATAGAGCAAATAAAGCGGGTACCTTGTTTTTTGTTTATCTATAGATGCAGTACATTCTATAAATGTATGGAGACCTTGATCCGGGATCGTCCATATGGTGACATGAGAATGAAGGCACCTTATATGATGTGATTATATAAGACTTGACCCAGATGAAATTGAATTTCCTATAATATCTGTTTAATAAAGAAATTCATTTCAATCTACTAGATGATCATATATAGATTGATCTGAATCCTAAGTGTACTACGACTTAACCAATAGCTACGTACTTTGGGGACATAGTTTAGTGTCTAGCTGGGCACGTTTTACATAGATATGGAGTTCACTCCCTCTTGCGAGAAGTATGGGAGCATCTTCCATAAGGTCTGATTCGGTACTTGAACGATTAGAGCGCTCAAGATTTTCTATTTCAAATAGAAAAATTAATATTCATAATAGTTATGTATAAACCATTTATTAGAAAATCAATGGTATTTAAGATAAAAATAATTAGAGGGATATAACTGATATTTAGACCCGACTGTAATTATGAGTACTCTTGATGGGTAAATCCATATGTAATGACTATATTGACGGACACCGACGTAGTTCGACTTATTTTATATCTACAGCCATGAAAGTGTAACTTCAGGTTTTGAGTGGAATAACCTGGATTTAATTATTTGGATATTTAATTAAAACGTTTATTTAATATTCCGAGATTATTGGAGTTCAGAACTTTATGTCCTTTTGGTTCTCGTGCTAGCTCGATATGTTGTAGCAAATTAAATATAATTGATTAGTTCAATTATAAACTTACATAAATTATTAATATGATTAATAATATATATGTCACACTCGGACTTTATCTTAATTTTAATATAAAGTGATTCCATAATAAATAACTATATGATAATTATTTATATATTTAAAAGGTTTATTATTAAATTATATTGTATAATTTAATGATGATTTGAAATTAATTAGTTTGCAAAATATAGTTTTGGAAACTCCTATTTTGAAATTATAAATTGTAAAATTTGGGTTGACAATATGTTTAATGCCTTAATTAAGGTATCAAACAAATTTTGAAGCTACCAAAAAGGCCATATTGTCGAATTTTGCAAAGGTAATGAGAGGTATTTATTTTTTGATTTGATTACAAAATGACGTTCTACTTACGAAAGGTGAAAGATGTTTATAGAACCTTATTCAAAATAAGTATTGCACTGTTTAATGCATATCCTTAGAAGGAAAATGGTAGCTCAGAGCGACTCATGATAAACCTTATCATGTCCAACAAAATTCGGTTTCTCAGTACGGACATACTGTCAAATTGAGGTGTTCCGTGAAGAGTCCATCGTGAAAGAATACTATACTCATTCAAGTAATTGAGAAACTTATTGCTTAAGTATTTTCCAGCATGGTCTAACTGTGACGGTTTAATACTTTAGCTGATCTGTCTGTCTACTTCGTGTCGAAACTCTTTGAATTTATCAAAAGTTTTTGATTCGTGTTTCACAAGAAACACATAACCATAACGCGATGCCACATCCGTAAATGTTACGAAGTATTCATATCCACCTCTAGCCTAGCTAGATATGGGCCCACTTATGTCACTATGAACGAGGGCTAACAGATCGATGGCACTTGTACTTTTACCAAGTAAAAGGTGTTTTAGGAATTTTGCCTAATAAACTAGATTCGTAGACATCATTTGAATAGAATCAAATATGTCATAGTATCCACTCTTCAAAAGTGTGGATATACGAGTCTTGTTTAATGTGTCCCAGACAACAATGCCACAAATAAGTCTCATCTGATTAAATCAGGTTTGAGCTATTTGTTTGTCATGTTATATGTTTGAGATTCATTTATATTCAAAATATAAATACTGTTATTCACATCTAATGTGCTTATCTCAATATTATCTTTATAAAATGAAACATTTTAGTGTTCTAGAATATAAAGGTATATCCACAACGGATTATACTCTGATATAGAGATAATGTTTCAAGTCAAACTAGTTACATTGTAACAGTTTCCTAATTTAAGTACACACCCGAAGGGTAGTTCCTAAACTTAGGTTTCCACGGTTAAAACAGCGACTCTCGTCCCGTTTCCGACTCGCAGGTAAATCTCAACTGAAGTTAGTATCCTGCTAATCAGCTAATTCTGCACATAAGTATATATCTTATGTACCACATCTAGTATCAAAATCCAATTTTGAAACAAATAGCGAACAAGTTTATGACAAATATACATAAAACCGGAGCCTTGCCCCATTTTCACTTCCTTCATTTCTGCCTTGTCCATACGGTAGTCACGCTTCCAGTGACCCCGTTTGTCATAGTTTAGGCAGACATCTTGGGATATGTCCTTTGTCTTCCTAGAAGACTGTGATGATTTTGCCTTTGCCCCTTTTATAAGCTCTGGCTTTGCCTCCTAGAGCACAGCCATCAACTCTCCAAGAGTTTACTCTTGGTTCACAATGAACCTGCCTTAGATTTCGGGTAGAGACTATAAGATCAAATCTTTGGTAGTCTCAGCCACGTAAGTAATGCCCAGCTAACCTTGCTGATCGATGTCAGCAATCATATGCGACACCTAGTGCTCGACAGATGTACCCTCTGACATACACGAGCTAAATAGCTTCTCTTGCAATTTGTACTTCTAAGATTTAAGAATAGATCTATGAAGATCCTTAATTTTATCATCATGGTACAAGGATCTAATCCTTAATTTTGATGACGAAATTAAAGTGTCATTGCGGTAAGCATAATGGATTGAGCACTAAAGTTATCATCACATGAATCTTCCAAAGATCATATTCTATTTTTTGCTCAACTCCGGGCTTAGGCCCAATAGGTTTCTCTATCAAATATAGTAACTTCTCAGTTCTCAGGACTATCCTGAGGTTTTATTTCCAATTTGAAAATTAAAGCCGTTTAAAAATATTTTCACCCAGGATTATGTTTTAAACACTAATCTTTCAGATATCTTGATTGCTATAGTCCAACTATCCAATCAACGATTTCGGGTACTATTTAATATAATGATTACTATAGTCTAACTATATAATCAACTATAATTTGATTATTAAATTCAAATATATTGATTACTATAATCCAATTATATAATCAACTATAAATTGAAGTAGTTTGAATACAGTCCAACTGTTAAATTAAAACAATGATATTAGTCCAACTAATATTTATTTAAGTAATGACGAAAAATGAAATGAGCGCGTATTGGCAAGTATCTAAACGAAATTGCAAATTTAATACTTGCCTCCCACTATTTTTCGGCGAGCCTCTAACCCTCTATTGAGTACTCGGGAAACCTTGTTTCCTAGTGGGCTAGGATCCTGTTAAATAACATACAACCTTGACTTTGGTCAAAAAGCTTTATGATATTTAACTAGGTAGATCTCTAAGATCAATTGGATCTCATCCAATTCCTAGATCCAGTAGGTGGACATCCATGTCCGAAACATATATCTTATATATGCCAATATATCCAATATATTCCCTAACCTTTTTCCTCTGAATCAATTAAGCCTTGGCTTTGGCACAACAAACTTAATGATTCCAGTTAAGCGGGACCCATTGACCTTGGAAAGCTTCGTAATCGATGTCGATGGACAAGAAGTGATCTTGACTTTGGCCAACAAATCAAAACTTGGACAAGACACCGATATGGAACAAAGCCTTCATGATTAAAACACATCCGCGATGGACAAAGGCATTGACTTTGGCCAACAAACCAGTGCAAATCTTGGATCTTGAGAATGAATCACTCAATGGAAGGAAAAATGCTTAATATTTGTTGAGGGTTTTTCGCGTAATTGGCAACCAATTAATTATCTTTGTTAAGTCTCATCATACACCCTTAAACATGCATTCTAAAAACATAATAAGGCGCGATAAATAAATTTAATAATGATATGCGGATGGATATTTAAAACACTTGTTCCTAGAACAAATCTCTCATTTTCCTCTCTCCCGCTAGCACAAATCTTACTTCTACCCAATTACATAACACTTCTAAAGAAACCTCATTTACATTTAGGGGAATAGGTGAGAAGAGAAAGACAAAGAGTCAAGAGGTAATAGGTTGGACACGCAGGTCCAATTTAATAAATTCTAAATTTATTACAACAATTTTCAAAATTGCCCTCACCCATCTAATATCCATCTGATATACATTATTCATACATCACATCCATGTATTCATACAAAGCATGTTATCAATCAATCTAATCCAATTAATTAATCTGAAATTAATAACCATCCAATGTCCAAACAACGATTTGATTTGCGCGAGTCAAACTCGTTTTAAGAATAAGTACTCAAAGTACGAATTCTCGAATTATATTAAACTACAACATTAATTCCAATTTAATTTGTATTCAATACTAATTCTGTATTTAATTCTAAATTAAATAATTACACTTTATTAATGTGCCTTTAGCGACTTAGATTCTAAATCTAATCATTACGGGTCTCAAAGCCCAATTAACATCCAATGTCAATTTAATTAAAGTCCAATGAGCTTTCAATTAATTTGTAAGGCATGGACTTTGGAAACCAAAGCCCAATAAGGAATCACCATTTTGCCAAAAATCAATTTAGGCCCATTAGGCCCAATTAAAATTTTAAAGGTCCATTATATTATGTTTGGACTTTATGGATATGGTTTTGGGCCCAATTGGATCCAACCAATTAACCTAAACCATACTTGGCCCAACCAAGCCCATTAAGCCCAAATACAACTTTATTAGCCCAATTCCAAATTTAGCCCAACTAATTAAATTATAAAATTCCAAATTTCACAATTTAATTAACTAAAGTGTATAAGCCATAATTAATTACTCAAATTAACATTTCCAAAATACTAATTTACATAATTAATCATGCTTTCTAATTATCAATTCATGTCCAACATAATTGAAGCAAAATCAATCCCATTTCATGATATATTAGTCATGGTAATTTCGGGATTTTTTCCGATTTCGATTTTAATCCAATTAAATCATAAATCAACATTTCCCAAGTCATTCAAACTCATCCAATGATTCAAATATCAAAAATCACCATGATATTTAGGGCACACAACTTTCGGGCAACTCAATAATTTGGGGAAAATTTGATCCAATTCAATTTTCATCAAATCGATCACAAATAACTCTAAGTTATCATCATTCAAGCATACTCAAACAATCAATTTCATCCAAACATGCTCAAATCAATTTTACCCAATTTTACCCTAAACCCAATTTCATGCTTAAACAAGGCTCTTGATACCATTGTTGGGTTTCTACTATAGTCCCAAGATCATTCAATCAATGAAATAATGTGAATACAATAAAGAAGTATTGCAGAATCATACTTACAATGAACGGATTTGGATGCGACGAACACAAAAAAAATTCTTCAAGTTTTTCCTCCTTTAGTATTCGGCCAAGCTCCTCTTTGTGCTCCATGGATGATCTTCAAGCTCCAAGCTTCGAGAATGAATTTCATGCTCATAGATGGGTTTCCCTATCACCTTTGTATGATCCATTTGGATGTGCTAGCATAATGAAAAAGTTGCCACAAATTCTTCCACATTTTCCCTTGGTGAGTTTCGGCCAAGCCAAAACATTTGAAAGGAAGAGAGTTTCGGTTCTTGAGAGAGAGAGAAGAAAAAGAATTGTGTTGTGTAAATGATTTTCAAAAAAATCAAATACCATTTACAATTTTCCAAAAATTGGTACAAGGCATTAAAGCCTTCAACCATTCACATCACTCATGAATAGTGACTGGTTGTCAGTCACTAAAAGGTGACTTGACATCCATCACTAAAGTGACAAGTGATGTGACGCATGATGCGACTTGTGGGCCGCACTTAAATTTGAAATTCGAGTGGGCCCGCAAACACTCTCGGGCTCGGGTTCACTAATTCCAAATTAATGAATTTTTCATTGAGACGTAATTAAATCAAATTTAATTAAATAATTATGCCTAGCAAAATTATTATTCACGTCGCTAGCGAATTGATTCTAAATTAACTCGTTTGCCCGAATTAAAATCTAATTTTAATTCCGTGTCGAAATCTAATTTCGTATAATATATAGAATATATTATTTTATCGATTAATTCCAAATTAATCGTTCTCTCTCTACAAATAATATTTTATCCTAGATAAAATATCTCCGTAATTTATCCTAGATTAATTTTCTCTCTCTACTAATTAATCCCAGATTAATTATATTAGAGTCATACGTCATCGGTGAATCTTCGGGAAGCGACCCATGAGATCCCCGGATATATTGACAGTAAATCCGGTTGTCGGACTATCCGAACATGTACATACCTATTACTAAGTTTTTACCGATTTACAAGACATGGTTGGCTTCTAGCAAAGCACCGTGCCTACCTAATTCTCCAGAAATATTCTTAAAGGAATATATAATCTATATCAGGCGTAGTATACGTAGTATTGCGTATTGCGATCCAGTATCGGATGTCACATGCTAGGACTGGGGCTGGAATTGTGTCGCCTCGTACGAAGCACATGTCGGATCTCTGGTAACTAGTCTCTATAATCGGATAAGCATGACCTAGTCATATTATCCCGATAGCTGCAGCATATAAGAGCACAAGTTCTGTATCCTACGTGATCATCATCTCCACTATGACTGGAGTGATACTTCCATCTTGACATCACACCCAATACACTACGATTCTCAATATACCCAAAAGAGGAGTACACAGAACCGGTTAAAGCCCTGGACAACCAAAACCAAAGTATATTGATTGTCGCAAGTATTAGCGGTGCAAGTCTCAAGTTAAGACCAAATACACCTACCCTGATTCGGACTTCCATAGACACATAGTCATACTACTAATGGTATTTCGAGGGGTCTATCCAGAGCGAAGCTATTTCCGTACCATCGGTAAACACAACCTCCTATTACACTTCCATGAGTATCCAATACCCAAATATATGAGAACTATGTCGTTATGCTCCCATAACACGCACAATTGCAATACTAGTCTATTCCACATTATCGATGTCCAATCTCGATAATACTCCGACTATGGATTTTTTAATGATTAAACCTTCATGGATTGATAATGTCTCATATCTTATCAATCCGGAAGTAATCATATGGACTTTTATCATTTATATATCCCGGTAATCTAATTACAAATGATAAAAGAGCAATTTCCTTTGTCACATAGTTAATTTGTACAACAACACAATGTTATGTACAAATAGTGATGCTATGGGTCATAATTGTCCAACACATTCCCCATGGCTCATGTTAGATTAAGTTGAAGACCTGGCCTTCATCTGGTCCAGACGACATTGAACAAGCCAAATTAGATTCCAGACGATGCACTCGATAAAATACTCTCCAAGCCAAAGATTCTTCGACTTTGAGAGTAGGGAACAAACTGCAAGGGCCAAATTTGGGCCTAAGGGTAAAATTATTTTTTCACTTCGCATCTGTGGATAGATAATGTTAGACAATTATGACCCATAGCGTTACTATTTGTAAAAGACATTGTGGTTTTTCTACAAATTAATTATGTAGCAATGGAAATTGCATTTTATCATTTTGTAATTTGATTACTTAAATATATATATGATAAAAGTCCCTATGATTAGTTCCGGATTGTAAGATATGAGACAGTATCAATCCATAAAGGTTTAATCATTAAATATCCCTAGTCGTAGTATTATCGAAACTGGACATCGATAAGGCGGAATAGACTAGTATTGCACTTGTGTGTGTTATGGAAGCGTAACGGCATAGTTCTCATATATTTAAGTATTGGATACTTATGCAAGTGTGATAGGAGGTTGTGTTTACCGATGGTATGGAAACAGCTTCGCTCTAGATAAACCCCGCGGAATCCCATTGGTAGTATGACTGTGTGTCTATGGGAATCCGCATCAGGGTAGGTGTATTTGGTCTTAACATGAGACTTACATCGCTAGTACTTGCGACAATCAATGCGCTTTGGTTCTGGTCGTTCAGGACTTTAACAGGTTCTTTGTACGCCTCTTCTGGGTATATTGAGAATCGTAGTGTATTGGATGTGATGTCAAGATGGAAGTATCACTTCAGTCATATGGAGATGATGATCACGCAGGGATACAGAACTGGTACTCTAAATGGTTACAACCATCGAAATAATATAACAAGGTCATGATTATCTGATCAAAGAGACTAGTTGCTTGTAATTCGATATATGCTTCGTACGGGGCAGACATTATTCCAGCCCCAGGCCTTGCATGTCACATCCGACACTGGATCGTAATACGTAATACTACGTATACTACGCCTGATATAGATTATATATTCCATTAAGAATATTTCTGGAGAATTGGGTAGGCATGGTGTTTTGCCAGAAGCCAACCATGTCTCGTAAATCGGTAAAATTGTAGTACGAGGTACATACGTGTTTGGATATTCCGACGATCGGATTTACTGCCAACATATCCAGGGATCTCTTGGGTGGCTTCCCGAAGATTCACTGAAGACGTTTGATTCGAACATAATTAATCTTGGATTAATTACGGAGAGATTTTATCTAGGATAAAATATTATTTGAAGAGAGAGAACGATTAATTTGGAATTAATCGATAAAATAATATATTCGATATATTAAATGAAATTAGATTTTGATGCGGAATTAAAATTAGATTTTAATTCGGGAAAACGAGTTAATTTAGAATTATCTTCATTGCCGTGATGGTTTGAAAGACTTTGACCAAATATTAGGATTTGGTATATGTTTTTTTTTTTGAAATCAAAACACACAAGTCAACATTTCAAAAAAATTCATCTCCTTCCTATCACTTTAGCTCACGGTATTGGGCATTTTTTCTTCCAAAAAATATCTTCATTGCCGTGACTCTCCAAAGGACTTTAGAAGGTTTGTTGCAAATCTTCAAGAGTGCTAGCACACACAAGAATCATTCAAAGGTGATAGGGAAACCAATCTAAGAGCTTGGAATCCTCTCAAAGCTTAGAAATTTTTCATCTTCAACAAATTGGGACCTTGGCCGAAATCTTGGAGGGCTTCTACAAGGAGAAATTTTTGTTATCAACACTTCCATAACCCGCTCATTGTAAGTATGATTCTGCCATATTTCTTTATTGTATTCACATATTTTTATTCTTGAATGATCTTGGGACAACTTTAGAAACCAACAATGGTATCATGGAGCCTAATTTGAGCATGAAAAGGATCAGGTTAAAATTTGGGTAAATTGGATTTGAGCATGATTTAACCAAATTGTTTGTTTGAGCATACTTGTATATGGATAACTTGGAGTTATATATGATCAATTTAATGAAAAATTAATTGGATCAATTTTTGCCCAAAATATTGGCTTGGCCGAATATGAATGTTTCCCTAACTCATGGTATTTTTTGTTCTTTTGATCATTGGATGAGTTTAAAGACTTGGGAAATGTTGATTTGTAATTCAATCGGATTGAAAACGAAATCGGATATTAAAACCCACCGATGCCGTGAGTGATATAGCATGGAATGAGATGATTTTTTATTTCAAAATGTTGGACATGTGTTGAACAAATTAATGCATGATTAATGGATTAGATTAGTATTTTGGAAATGTTAATTTAAAAAGATTAACCATGGCTAAACACTTCAATTAATTAAATTATGAAATTTGGAATTTTGAAATTTAATTAGTTGGGCTTAATTTTGAATTGGGCTTTAAATGTTGTATTTGGGCCTAATGGGCTTGGTTGGGCCAAGTTGGTTTAGGACAATTGGATTGGATCCAAATTGAGCCTAAACCATTCCATTAAGTCCAGATATAACTAATGGACCTTTTAATGTTTAATTGGGCCTTATAGGCCTAAATTGGTTTCTTGGAAAATAAGGGTGATTCCTTGAATGGGCTTTGGTATTTGGGTTTGACCAATATTGGCCAAAGTGTTGGGTTTCTACTATAGTTCCAAGATCATTCAAGCATAGAAATCATGTGAATACTCATATGAAGTATGGCGGAATCATACTTACAAAAATCGGCTTTGAGATGCGACGAACAAAAACTTTTTCCCCTTCATGGAAGCTCTCGGCAATGGCTCCTCATTGTGCTCCATTTGTGTTCTTCAAGCACCAAGCTTGGTGTGTGGATTCCATGCCCATGGGTGGGTTTCCCTATCACCTTTGAAAGACTCCAAATGTGTGCTAGCACCTTGGAAATTTTGCCACAAAATTCCCTTATTCCTTCTTGCAAACTCTCGGCAATGGCAGAATTTTAGAGAGGAAAATGGCCCAAGGCCATGAGTGTGAGAGAGAGAGGAAGAAGATGTGTTGGTTGTTTTATCTCTAAAACAAATTAAAATGATATACCAAAATTTTGTAAATGCCTTTCAAAAAGTCAACAAAATTTGGAGCCAAAATGGCAATAAATACCTTCCAACAACTCAAATCACTCATGAATAGTGACTGGTTGTCAATCACACAAAGTGACAAGACATCCATCACATGAATGACAAGTGATGTGATGCGTGATATGACTTGTGGCCGCACTTGATTCGAAATGCGAGTGGGCTCGCAAACACTCCCGGGCTCGGGTTCGCTAATTCCGAATTAACGAATTTTCCCTTGCGACGTAATTAAATCAAATTTAATTAAATAATTATGCCTAGCAAAATTACTATTCACGTCGCTAGCGAATTAATTCTAAATTAACTCGTATGATAGAATTAAAATCTAATTTTAATTCCTCATCGAAATCCAATTTCGTATAATATATCGAATATATTATTTTATCGATTAATTCCAAATTAATCGTTCTCTCTCTTTAAATTAATATTTTATCCCAGATAAAATATCTCCGTAATTAATCCTAGATTAATTTTCTCTCTCATATAATTAATCCCAGATTAATAATGTGCGAGTCATACGTCATCGGTGAATCTTCAGGAAGCGACCCATGAGATCCCCGGATATGTTGGCAGTAAATTCGGTCATCGGACTATCCGAACACGTACGTACCTAGTACTACGTTTTTACCGATTTACAAGACATGGTTGGCTTCCAGCAAAGCACCATGCCTACCCAATTCTCCAGAAATATTCTTAAAGGAATATGTAATCTTTATCAGGCGTAGTCTACGTAGTATTGCGTATTTCGATCCAATATCGGATGTCACGTGCTAGGCCTGGGGCTGGAATTATGTCTGCCCCATATGAAGCACATATCGGATCTCTGGTAACTAGTCTCTATAATCAGATAATCATGACCTAGTCATATTATCCCGATGACTACAGTACAGAAGAGCACCAGTTCCGTATCCTACGTGATCATCATCTCCACTATGACTGGAGTGATACTTCCGTCTTGACATCACACCCAATACACTACGATTCTCAATATACCTAGAAAGGCGTACACAAAACCTGTTAAAGCCCTGGACGACCAAAACCAAAGTATATTGATTGTCGCAAGTATTAGCGATGCAAGTCTCAGGTTAAGACCAAATACACCTACCTTGATTCGGACTTCCATAGACACATAGTCATACTACCAATGAAATTTGAGGGGTCTATCCAGAGCGAAGCTGTTTCCGTACCATCGGTAAAAACAACCTCCTATTACACTTGCATGAGTATCCAATACCCAAATATATGAGAATTATGTCATTATGCTCCCACAACACGCACAAGTGTAATACTAGTCTATTCCGCATTATCGATGTCTAATCTCGATAATACTACGACTATGGATATTTAATGATTAAACCTTCGTGGATTGATATTGTCTCATATCATCTCAATCTGGAACCAATCATAAGGACCTTCTATCATTTATACATCTTGGTAATCTAATTACAAATGATAAAAGAGCAATTTCCTTTGTCACATAGTTAATATGTACAACAACACCATGATCTGTACAAATAGTGATGCTATGGGTCATAATTGTCCAACAATCTCCCACTTGGCCTATAGCCAATCACTCAAGTGTCCTACACCCTAACTATGTACGGTACGCTCAAACTTCTGCTGAGAAAATGCTTTCGTCAGCAGATTTGCAGTGTTATCATTTGATGTGATTTGTTCGATCATCACATCGGCACGATGTATGATCCGAACGAATCAGATGAATATTTGAAGTATATATCTGGATCGTTGATGAAACCATTAATTCTTTAGCCTGTGTTGTAGCCTAGCTCAGCTGCTAACAGAACTACTTCTAATCTGATTAGGATTATTATCAATTTAAAAGGCTTCTATTGCTGCCTCAGCTGCAGCAATATTCTGCTTTTTTTGTTTATTCGGCAACGGTATCTTGCTTGGAAGATTTCCAGCTCACTGTTCCGTTATTCAAACTATATAGTACCTTTATTACAACTTACAGTCGTATTTATCAGTTAGGAAACTTGCAGCAGTGAACCCAATCACTTCAAGTTCTCCTTCTCCATAGTATAAGAAAGCATCCTTAGATCATCTAAGATACTTAAGGATGTTCTTAACATCAATCCAGTAACTATCACTTGGATTGGCCTGATTGTGACTCTATATGCTCAAAGCTTATGAGACACCAGGTCGCGTACATTTATTTCAATGTATGAGTTCTCGGAGAGTGTCAACAAATTTTAGATCTATCCTAGTAGATCCTTATTCCTATAATAAAGGTTGTCTCTCCAAAGAATTCTATGGAGAATTTTCATGAAAGCCAAGCTTTCACCGACTGTATTATGGGAATATCATTTCCAAGAAATGACATATCATCAATTTTTAGGACATTCAATGTCAGTGCGCTCCACTAACCTCCTTATATACAGAAGAATCATTTTCGTTTTGAATTAAATCATATACCATTATGATTACATCAAAACGATAGTTCCAAGAACCCAATGCTTGCTTCAATCCATACATGGATCGAATTAACTTGCAAACCTTGTTTGCTCGGTTTGGTACGACAAAACCGTCTGGATGTTGTAAACATCCTCCAAAAAGTTTCCATTTAAGGAAAGTGATTTTGACATTCAGCTGCCATATTTCATAAATGAAACATGCAGCATTGGCAAGCATTATCCAAATGGATTTAACCATAGCAACGAATAAAAGGTTTCGTTGTAATCGACACAATGTTGATAACGATACCTTTTTGCTATAAGCCCAGCTTAATATGTTGGTATGTTGCCTTCCATGTATGTCTTCCTTGAATACTTATATAGTACCAATAGGCACAATGCCTTTCGGTACAACAACCAGTGTCTAAACTTGGTTGGTATACATGGAATCCATTTCGAACTTCATGGCACTTTACTATAATAGGGAGTCGATACCTTGTATCACTTCTTCATACGTAGTCAGTTCGTATTCCTCAATAAGATTGACATCTTTACGAGGTGAGATCAGAAACCCATACCTCCTAGGTTGTTTTCTGACTCTCTCCGACTTGCGCGGTTCTTGTGTATTCGAAGATTATTGGTATAGTTTCATCCTTGATGAACTATTTGTGTTCCATTAAGGAATCTTTGCCTGGAATAGTATTACTCTGCTTTTCATCGAGTTTTAATTTCCTCCTACTTACCACTGTATATAGGTATTCCTCTTAGGAAAACCGCATGGCGAGCAACAATTACATTGTTCTCTTGTGAGTTGTATAAGTACTATACTTTGGTTTCCCTAAGATAACCCACATGTTAGGCACTTATCCGATTTGGGTTCTAGTTTGGTATCATACAAACGTATGCCCAGCATTCCCAAATCTACAGGAATGAGAAAACCCAATTTCTTTCCTGTTCATAACTAATATGAAGTCTGTCAAACATATTTTTATGGAACCTTATTCAAAATAAGTTTTGCACTGTTTATGCGTATCCCTTGAAGGAAATGGTAGCTCAGAGCGACTCATGATTAACCTTATCATGTCCAACAAAATTTGGTTTCTCTGTTCGGACACACCGTCAAATTGACGTGTCCCGGGAGGAGTCCACATTGAAAGAATACTATACTCTTTCAAGTATTTGAGAAACTTATTGCTTAAGTATTTTCCATCATGGTCTAACCGTGACGGTTTTAATACTTTAGCCGGCCTGTCTGTCTACTTCGTGTCGAAACTCTTTGAATTATCAAAAGTTTCTGAATCCGTGTTTCACAAGAAACACATAACCATAATGCGATGCCACATCCGTAAAGGTTACGAAGTATTCATATCCACCTCTAGCCTAGCTAGATATGGGCCCACTTACGTCACTATGAACGAGGGCTAACAGATCGGTGGCATTTGCACTCTTACCAAGTAAAAAGTATTTCAGGCACTTTGCCTAATAAACTAGATTCGTAGACATTATTTGAATAGAATCAAATCCGTCCTAGTATCTACTCTTCAAAAGTGTGGATATACGAGTCTAGTTTAGTGTGTCCCAGACAACAATGTCACTTTTAAGTTTCAACTGATTAATTCAGTTTGAGCTATTTGTTTTTCATATCATATGTTTGAGATTTATTTATATTCAAAATATAAATACTGTTATTCACATCTAATGTGTTTATCTCAATATCATATTTATAAAATGAAACACTTTAGCGTTCTAGAATATAAAGGTATACCCGCAATGGGTTAAACCCTGATATAGAGATAATGTTTCTAGTCAAACTAGTTACATTCTAACAGTTTCCTAATTTAAGTACATACCCGAAGGGTAGTTCCTAAACTTAGGTTTCTACGGTTAAAACAGCTACTCTTGTCCCGTTTCCGATTCACATATCAACTTATCTGAAGTCAGTATCCTGCTTGTCAGCAGATTCTGCACATCCGTACATATTTATGTACCACACTCAGTATCTAAAATCTAATTTTAATACTAGTAGCGAACATGTTGATGACAAACATATTTGAAGTCGGTGTCTTGCCCGTCTTCAATTCCTTCATGTCTGCCTTGTCCATACGGCAGTCACGCTTCCAGTGTCCCCGTTTGCCATAGTTTTAGGCAGACATTTTGGGATATGTCATTTGTCTTCCCAGAAGATTATAATGATTTTGCCTTTGCCCCTTTTCCACACCCCAGAAGTCTTTGGCCAAGCCTTGGCCTTCTGGGATGTCGAAGTAAGATGCGCCTTGCACTTTTTTCCCTTTTGCAAAATCTGGCTTTGTCTCCTTGAGTATAGCCATTAACTCTCCAAGAGTTTTCTATTGCAATTTGTATTTCGAAGATCTAAGGATAGATCTATGAAGATCCTTCAATTTCATTATCATACTATAAGGATATAATCCTTAGTTCTGAATAAGAAATTAAGGAGTCTTTGCGACAAGCATAACAAATTAAGCACTAAATTTATCATCACATGAATATTCCAAATATCGTGTTCTACTATTTGCTCAACTCCGGGCTTAGGCTCAAGACGTCACTCTATCAAATAAAGTAACTTCTCGGTCCCCAAGATTATCCTGAGATTTTATTCCCAATCTGAAAATTAAAGCCGTTTAACAAACATTTTCTCCTAGGATTATGTTTTAAACACTAATCTTTCAGTTATCTTGATTGCTATAGTTCAACTACCCAATCAACGATTTTAGGTACTATTGATTATAATGATTACTATAGTCTAACTATATAATCATCTATAATTTGATTGGTTTAAATTCAAATATATTGATTACTATAATCCAATTATATAATCAACTATAATTGAAGTAGTTTGAATACAGTCCAACTGTTTAATTAAAACAACGATTAAATATTAGTCCAACTAATATACTAATTATATTGACGAAAATTTTGAAATGAGTGCGTATTGGCAAGTAACTAAACGAATATTGCAAATTTAAAATTTACCTCCCACTATTTTTCGGCGAGCCTCTAACCCTCTGTGGAGTACTCGGGAAACCTTGTTTCCTAGTGGGATAGGATCCCGTTAAATAACACACAATCTTGACTTTGGCAAACAAATTGTATGATACTTAACTAGGTAGATCTCTAAGATCAATTGGATCTCATCCAATTCCTAGATCCAATAGGTGAACATCCAAGTCCGAAACATATATCTTATATATGCCAATATATCCAATATATTCCCTAATCTTTTTCCTCTGAATCAATTAAGCCTTGGCTTTGACACAACAAACTTAATGATCCCAGTTAAGCGGAACCCATTGACCTTGGAAAGCTTCATAATCGATGTCGATGGACAAGAAGTGATCTTGACTTTGGCCAACAAATCACAACTTGGACAAGACACCGATATGGACCAAAGCCTTCATGATTCAAACACATTCGCGATGGACAAAGGTCTTGACTTTTAGCCAACAAACCAGTGCCAATCTTGGATCTTGAGTAAGAATCACTCAATGGAAGGAAAAATGCTTAATATATGTTGAGGGTTTTTTCGCGTAAATTGGCAACCAATTTATTATCTTTGTTAAGGTCTCATCATCATACACCCTTAAACATGCATTCTAAAAACATAATAAGACGCGTATAAATAAATATAATAATGATATGCGGATGGATACTTAACACATTTTGTTCCTAGAACAAATCTCTCCCTTTCCTCTCTCCCGCTAGCACAAGTATTACTTCTACCCGATTACATAACACTTATAAAGAAACCTCATTTACATTTAGGGGAATAGGTGAGAAGAGAAATACAAAGAGTCAAGAGGTAATAGGCTGGACACGCAGGTCCAATTTAATAAATTCTAAATTTATTACAATAATTTCCAAAATTGCCCTCACCCATCTAATATCCATCTGATATACATTATTCATACATCGTATCCATGTATTCACATAAAGAATGTTATCAATCAATCTAATCCAATTAATTAATTGAAATTAATTACCATCTAATGTTCAAACAATGATTTGATTTTGCACGAGTCCAACTCGTTTTACGAATAAGTACTCAAAGTACTTATTCTTGAATTATATTAAACTACAATATTAAATCCAATTTAATTTGTATTTAATACTAATTCTTTATTTAATTTTAAATTAAATAATTACACTTTTTTAATGAGCCTTTAAGACTTAGATTCTAAATCTAATCGTTACGGGTCTCAAAGCCCAATTAACATCCAATGTCAATTTAATTAAAGTCCAATGGGCTTTCAATTAATTTCATAAGACATGGACTTTGGTCAATATGGGTCAAACCCAAATACCAAAACCCATTTAAGGAATCACCCTTATTTGCCAAGAAACCAATTTAGGCCCAATTAAAATTAAAGGTCCATTTAATTATATTTGGACTTTATGGATATGGTTTTGGGCCGAATTGGATCCAACTAATTTGCCTAAACCAAACTTGGCCCAACAAAGCCCATTAAGCCCAAATACAACTTTTCAAGCCCAATTCTAAAATAAGCCCAATTAATTTAAATCACAAAATTCCAAATTTCACAATTAAATTAATTAAAGTGTATAGCCATGATTAATTAACCAAATTAACATTTCCAAAACACCAATTTACTCAATTAATTATGCTTATCATCATCAACTTATGTCCAACACAATTGAATAAAAATATCAATCATTTTCCATGCTTGTTACTCACTGCAATTTGGGATTTAATGTCTGATTCTGAATTGAATCCAATTAAATCCTAAATCAACATTTCCCAATTCTTTCAAACTCATCCAATGATTCAAAAAACAAAATCACCATGACATTAGGGTAAGCATACCATTCGGCCAAGCCAAGCATTTTGGGGAAAATTCATCCAATTCAATTTTCATCAAATTGATCATGCATAACATTATGTTATCATCATTCAAGCATATTCAAACAATCAATTTCATCCAAACATGCTCAAATCAATTTTACCCAATTTTACCATAATTCCAATTTCATGCTTAATCATGGCTCTTGATACCATTGTTGGGTTTCTACTATAGTCCCAAGATCATTCAAGCATAGAAATCATGTGAATACTCATAAGAAGTATGTCGGAATCATACTCACAAAGATCGGCTTTGAGATGCGACGAACAAAAACTTTTACTCCTCCATGGAAGCTCTCGGCAAAGGCTCCACATTGTGCTCCATTTGTGTTCTTCAAGCTCCAAGCTTGGTGTGTCGATTACATGCCCATGGGTGGGTTTCCCTATCACCTTTGTAAGACTCCAAATGTGTGCTAGCACCTTGGAAATTTTGCCACAAAATTCCCTTATTCCTTCTTGCAAACTCTCGGCAATGGCAGAATTTTGGAGAGGAAAATGGCAAAGGCCGTGAGTGTGAGAGAGAGAGGAAGAAGATGTGTTGGTTGTTTTATCTCTAAAACAAATTAAAATGATATACCAAAATTTTGTAAATGCCTTTCAAAGAGTCAACAAAATTTGGAGCCAAAATGGCAATAAATGCCTTTCAACAACTCACATCACTCATGAATAGTGACTGGTTGTCAATCACTCAAAGTGACACGACATCCATCACATGAATAACAAGTGATGTAACGCGTGATGTGACTTGTGGCCGCACTTGATTCGAAATACGAGTGGGCTCGGGATCGCTAATTCTGAATTAACAAATTTTCCCTTGCGACGCAATTAAATCAAATTTAATTAAATAATTATGCCTAGAAAAATTACTATTCACGTCGCTAGTGAATTAATTCTAAATTAACTCGTATGCCCGAATTAAAATCTAATTTTAATTCCGCGTCAAAATCCAATTTCGTATAATATATCGAATATATTATTTTATCGATTAATTCCAAATTAATCGTTCTCTCTCTTTAAATTTATATTTTATCCCAGATAAAATATCTCTGTAATTAATCCCAGATTAATTTTCTCTCTCATATAATTAATCCCAGATTAATAATGTGCGAGTCATACGTCATCGGTGAATCTTCGGGAAGCGACCAATGAGATCCACGGATATGTTGGCAGTAAATCCGATCGTCGGACTAGCCGAACACGTACGTACCTAGTACTACGTTTTTACCGATTTACAAGACATGGTTGGCTTCTAGCAAAGCACCATGCCTACCCAATTCTCCATAAATATTCTTAAAGGAATGTAATCTTTATCAGGCGTAGTATACGTAGTATTGCGTATTTCGATCCAATATTGGATGTCACGTGCTAGGCCTGGGGCTGGAATTGTGTCTGCCCCGTACGAAGCACATATCGGATCTCTGGTAACTAGTCTCTATAATCGGATAATCATGACCTAGTCATATTATCCCGATGACTGCAGTATATAAGAGCATCAATTTCGTATCCTTCGTGATCATCATCTCCATTATGAATGGAGTGATACCTCCGTCTTGACATCACACCCAATACACTACGATTCTCAATATACCCAGAAGAGGCGTACACATAACCTATTAAAGCCCTGGACGACCAAAACCAAATTATATTGATTGTCGCAAGTATTAGCGGTGCAAGTCTCAGGTTAAGACCAAATACACCTACCCTGATTTGGACTTCCATAGACACATAGTCATACTACCAATTGAATTCCGAGGGGTCTATCCAGAGCGAAGCTGTTTCCATACCATCGGTAAACACAACCTCCTATTACACTTACATGAGTATCCAATACCCAAATATATGAGAACTATGACGTTATGCTCCCACAATGCGCACAAGTGTAATACTAGTATATTCCGCATTATCGATGTCCAATCTCGATAATACTACGACTAGGGATATTTAATGATTAAACCTTCGTGGATTGATATTGTCTCATATCATCTCAATTCGGAACCAATCATAAGGACCTTCTATGATTTATACATCTTGGTAATCTAATTACAAATGATAAAAAGCAATTTCCTTTGTCACATCGTTAATTTGTAGAACAACACCATGATCTGTACAAATAGTGATGTTATGGGTAATAATTGTCCAACAAAAAGTCCATGCCTTAAGAAATTAATTGAAAGCCCATTGGACTTTAATTAAACTACATTGGATGTAATTGGGCTTTGAGACCCATTTAGATTAGATTTGGAATCTAAGTCTTAAAGGCGCATTAAAAAGTGTAGTTATTTAATTTGGAATTAAATATGCAATTAGTATTGAATACAAATTAAATTAGATTTAAATTGTAGTTCGATATAATTCAAGAATTCGTACTTTGAGTACTTATTCTCAAACGAGTTGGACTCACGCAAAATCAAATCGTTGTTTGAACATTGGTTGATCACTTTATTCAAGATTAAGTAATTGGATTAGATTGATTGAATAACATGCTTTGTGTGAATACATAGATGTGTTGAATGAATAATGTATATCGGATGGATATTAGAAGGGAAGGGGCAATTTTGGAAATTGTTTTAAATTTAGAATTTATTAAATTGGACCTGCGTGTCCAGCCTTATCTCTCTTGATTCTTTGTATTTCTCTTCTCACCTAATTCCCCTCAATGTTAATGAGGTTTCTCTTATTGTATTATGTAATTGGGTAGAAGTAAGAATAGTGCTAGCCGGGGAGAGGAAATGAAGTGATTCATTCTAGGAACAATCTGCGAGATATCCATCCGCATATCGTTATTAATTTATTTTCGCGCCTTATTATGCTTTTAGAATGCATGCTTAAGGGTATATGATGAGACCTAACAAAGATAATAAATTGGTTGCCAATTTACGTGAAAAACCCTCAATAAAATATTAAGCGTTTTCCTTCCATTGAGTGATTCTTACTCAAGATCCAAGATTGACACTAGTTTGTTGGCCAAAGTCAAGACCTTTGTCCATCGCGGATGTGTTTGAATCATGAAGGCTTTGTTCCATATCATATGTCTTGTCCAAGTTGTGATTTGTTGGCCAAAGTCAAGATCACTTCTTGTCCATCGACATCGATTACGAAGCTTTCCAAAGTCAACGGGTTCCGCTTAACTGGAATCATTAAGCTTGTTTTGCCAAAGCCAAGGCTTAGTTGATTTAGAGGAAACAGGTTAGGAAAATATATTGGCATATATATTATATATCTTCTCACCTAATTCCCCTCAATGTTAATGAGGTTTCTCTTATTGTATTATGTAATTGGGTAGAAGTAAGAATAGTGCTAGCCGGGGAGAGGAAATGAAGTGATTCATTCTAGGAACAATCTGCGAGATATCCATCCGCATATCGTTATTAATTTATCTTCGCGCCTTATTATGCTTTTAGAATGCATGCTTAAGGGTATATGATGAGACCTAACAAAGATAATAAATTGGTTGCCAATTTACGTGAAAAACCCTCAATAAAATATTAAGTGTTTTCCTTCCATTGAGTGATTCTTACTCAAGATCCAAGATTGACACTAGTTTGTTGGCCAAAGTCAAGACCTTTGTCCATCGCGGATGTGTTTGAATCATGAAGGCTTTGTTCCATATCATATGTCTTGTCCAAGTTGTGATTTGTTGGCCAAAGTCAAGATCACTTCTTGTCCATCGACATCGATTACGAAGCTTTCCAAAGTCAACGGGTTCCGCTTAACTGGAATCATTAAGCTTGTTTTGCCAAAGCCAAGGCTTAGTTGATTTAGAGGAAACAGGTTAGGAAAATATATTGGCATATATATTATATATATGTTTCGGACATGGAGGTCCACCTACCGGATCTAGGAATTGGATGAGATCCAATTCATATTAGAGATCTACCTAGTTAAATATCATACAGCTTGTTGGCCAAAGTCAAGGTTGTGTGTTATTTAACGGGATCCTAGCCCACTAGGAAACTAGGTTTCCCGAGTACTCAACAAAGGGTTAGAGGCTCGCCGAAAAATAGTGGGAGGCTAGTATTGATTTTGCAATTTCATTCAAATACTTAGCATTACGCGCTTTCAAATTATTTCGTCAATTATTTTATTAGTTGGACTAATATTATTTTTCTTGTAACAGTTAGACTGTACCCATACATCGTTAATCGAATAGTTGGACTATTGCGGTTAAGATGACAGGAAAGTTAAGCATTATGGATATTGTCATTGGCGACAACGTCTTTAATGGCACAAACTTTCAGGACTGGGATATGAATCTCAGAATTGTTCTGGGATCCGAGAAGTTACTCTACACTATAGAGCGACCTTTTGGGCCTAAGCCCCGACCTGATCAGTTGCTTGAGCAAGAACTTTGGAAGACTCATAGCGATGACAATGTGACTGCTCAATCGGTAATGCTTGCCGCTATGACTCCGCAATTCCGTCGTCAAAACAAGGGGTTGGATCCCTATGAGATGATGGCGAAGTTGCACGATCTTCACCGATCTAATCTTAGATCGCAAAAATACGAGTTGCAGAAGAAGCTCTTCCGCACTCGCATTTCAGAGGGTACGTCTCTTGAGCACCATGTCTCACAGATGATTGCTGACATTGAGCAGCTCGGACAGATGGGCATAGTCTTCGAGGCTGAGACTTCAGTGGATTTGATCATACAGTCTCTCCCCGACACTTGGAGTGGGTTCATCATGAACTACAACATGTTGAACCAAGACCAGACTCTTGGAGAGTTGTTGTCTACTCTGCGTGAGGCAGAAAATGAGCTCCTTAAGGGCAAGTAGCGCGGGGCGCACTATGCTTCAACATCTCAGACTCCGAGGGTTTGGCCCAAGGCGACTGGAGGTGTTAAGAAGAAGAAGCATAAAAAGAAGGGCAAGGCCAAATCGTCAAAGGGTTCTGGGAAACCCAAGGACAAATCCCAATATGTATGCTTACAGTGCGGGAAGCGGGGTCACTGGAAGCGTGACTGTCGCGAGTACAAGGCACACATGAAGGAAATCAAAGCGGGCAAGGCACCAGCTTCAGGTATGTTTGTTATAGAAATAAACATGTCTACTTCTAGTTTTAAAAATTGGATTTTTGATTCTGGTTGTGGTACTCACATATGTACTGATGTGTAGGATCTTCGGATTAGCAGAAGACTGGCCTCATGAGAGATTGACCTCCATGTTGGAAATAGGACTCGAGTTGCCGTTTTGGCCGTGGGCACTTATGTTTTGGAACTGCCCTCGGGGCATGTACTTGAACTTATAAACTGTTATTTTGTACCTAGTTTGACTAGGAATGTAATTTATGTATCTATGTTAACCGAATGCGGGTATACTTTTGTATTTAGAAACCCTGGGTGTTTTATGTATAAAATTGATATAGAAATTTTCACAGCTGATACAAATAATGGTCTTTATATTTTGAATATAAATCAATCTCAAACATATAATGTAACAAACAAAAGGCTTAAAGTAAGTAACAAAGATTAAACTTATATGTGGCATTGTCGTCTGGGACACATAAACAAGACACGCATATCCACACTTTCAAAGAGTGGGTACTTGGACGGATTTGAGCCAAATTCATATGACGTCTGCGAATCTTGTTTATTAGGCAAGATGCCTAAATCACCTTTTAGCGGTAAAGGTGCACGTGCCACCGAACTGTTAGCCCTCGTTCATAGTGACGTATGTGGGCCCATGTCTAGCCAGGCTAGAGGTGGATATGAATACTTCGTAACCTTTACGGATGATGCATCGCGTTATGGTTATGTGTATCTTATGAGACACAAGTTGGAAACTTTTGAGAAATTCAAAGAGTTTCGACACGAAGTAGAAAAATAGACCGGCAAAAGTATTAAGACATTACGGTCGGACTGTGGTGGCGAATACTTGAGCAATGAGTTTCTTGATTACTTGAAAGAATATGGTATTCTTTCACAGTGGACTCCTCCCGGAACACCGCAATTAAACGGTGTTTCCGAACGGAGAAACCGAACTTTGTTGGACATGGTAAGGTCTATGATGAGTCGCACAGAGCTACCTATTTCCTTCTGGGGATATGCATTGAACAATGCAATACTTATTTTGAATAAGGTTCCGTCAAAGTCTGGTCAACAGACTCTGTATGAAATATGGACAGGAAAGAAACCGAGTTTCTTATTCCTAAAGATTTGGGGTTGCTGGGCATATGTCAAATGTTTGGAAGGTACCAAACTTGAACCCAAATCGGATAAATGCCTATTCGTAGGATATCCTAGGGAAACCAAAGGATATTACTTCTATCACCCACAAGAGAACAAAGTATTTGTTACTCTACATGCGGTTTTCCTTGAGAAGGAATTCCTAAATGCAGTGATAAGTGGGAGGAAAGTAGAACTCGATGAAAATCGGAGTGATACTGTTCCTGGCATAGAATCCTTAGCGGAACATGAACAGTCCATCAAGGATGAGACTGCACCACAATCTTCGAATACACAAGGACCACGAGGTCGGAGAGAGTCAGAAAACAACCTGAGAGGTATGGGTTTCTGATCTCACCTCATGTGGATATTAATCTTATTGAGGAAGACGAGACAGCTATGTATGAGGAAGGGATACAAGATATCGACTCCGGTTTATGGCAAGATGCCATGAATTCCAAAATGGATTCCATGTACACCAACCAAGTTTGGACACTGGTTGATGCACCAGAAGGCGTAAAGCCTATTGGTTGCAAATGGGTCTTCAAGAGAAAGACCGACATGAATGGCAATGTACAAACATACAAAGCTAGGCTTGTGGGTATCGTCAACGAAATGGTGTCGATTACGACGAAACTTTTTCACCCATTGCTATGATTAAATCCATTCGGATAATGCTTGCTATTGCTGCATATTTCGATTATGAGATATGGCAGATGGACGTCAAAACCGCTTTACTTAACAGAAACCTTTTGGAGGATGTTTATATGCAACAACCTGACGGTTTTTTCATACCAAGACTTGCAAACAAGGTTTGTAAGTTAAATCGATCCATTTATGGATTGAAGCAAGCATCGCGTTCTTGGAACCAACGTTTTGATGAGATCATAAAAGAATATGATTTCGTTCAAAACGAGGATGATCCTTGTGTATATAAGAAGGTTAGTGGGAGTGCACTGACATCCATTGTCCTTTACATTGATGATGTATTGCTTATTAGCAATGACATTCCCATGTTAACATCGGTGAAAGCTTGGATTTCATTAGAATTCTCCATGAAGGATCTGGGAGAAGCACCCTTTATTCTAGGAATAAAGATCTATCGGGATAGATCTAGAAAGCAGCTTGGACTCTCCCAGAGCACGTACATTGACAAAGTGTTGAAGCGATTCAACATAGATCAGTCCTAGAGGGGACTGTTTCCATTGTCACATGGCGTCACTCTATCTAAGTACATGTGTCCTAAAACTCAAGATGAGAGAGACAACATGAGTCATATACCGTCCGCCTCGGCAGTCGGATCGATCATGTATGCCATGATATGTACGCGACCTGATGCCTCGTATGCTTTGAGCATGTGTAGTCGCTATCAGGCCGATCCAGGTGATAGTCACTGGATGGCGATTAAGAATATCCTAAAGTATCTTAGACGAACTAAGGATTCTGTCTTAATCTATGGAGATGGAGAACTTAAGGTAACTGGGTTTACCGATGCAAGTTTCCAAACCGATAAAGACAACTGCAAGTCGCAATCCGGGTACATATTTTGTTTGAATAACGGAGCAGTGAGCTGGAAAACTTCCAAGCAAGAGACTTTTGCCGATTCAACAATAGAAGCAGGGTATATTGCTGCAGCTAAAGCAGCAAAAGAGGCAGTTTGGATCCGAAAATTCCTAATTATATTAGGAGTAGTTCCGTTAGCAGCTGAGCCTGTTCCATTGTATTGTGACAATAACGGGGCTATAACACAGGCTAATGAACCGCGGTCAAATCAATGATCCAAGCATGTTCTTCGACTTTTCCATCTGATTCTTGAGATCATACACCGTGGCGATGTGAAGATCGAGAAGGTCGCATCAGAGGATAACATTGCAGATCTGCTAACGAAAGCTATTCCTCAGTAAAAGATTGAGCGACATGTACATAGTTCAGGTATTAGATGCTTGAGTGACTGACTGATTATAGGCCAAGTGGAAGATTGTTAGACAATTATGACCCATAGCGTCACTATTTGTAAAAGACATTGTGGTTTTTGTAAACATTAATTATGTAGCAATGGAAATTGCATTTTATCATTTTGTAATTTGATTACTTAAATATATATATGATAAAAGTCCCTATGATTAGTTCCGGATTGTAAAATATGAAAGAGTATCAATCCATAAAGGTTTAATCATTAAATATCCCTAGTCGTAGTATTATCGAGATTGGACATCGATAATGCGGAATAGACTAGTATTGTACTTGTGCGTGTTATGGAAGCGTAACGACATAGTTCTCATATATTTAAGTATTGGATACTTATGCAAGTGTGATAGGAGGTTGTGTTTACCGTTGGTACGGAAATAGCTTCGCTCTGGATAGACCCCGCGGAATCCCATTGGTAGTATGACTGTGTCTATGGGAATCCGCATCAAGGTAGGTGTATTTGGTCTTAACCTAAGACTTACATCGCTAGTACTTGAGACAATCAATACGCTTTGATTTTGGTCATCCAGGACTTAAATAGGTTCTGTGTACGCCTCTTCTGGGTTTATTGAGAATCATAGTGTATTGGATGTGATGTCAAGATGGAGATGATGATCACGCAGGGATTCAAAACTGGTACTCTAAATGGTTGCAACCATCAGGATAATATGACAAGGTCATGATTATCCGATCAAAGAGACTAGTTGCTTGTAATCCGATATATGTTTCATACGAGGTAGACACTATTCCAGCCTCAGGCCTTGCATGTGACATCTGATACTGGATCACAATACGCAATACTACATATACAACGCTTGATATAGATTATATATTCCATTAAGAATATTTCTGGAGAATTTGGTAGGCATGGTGCTTTGCTATAAGCCAACCATGTCTCGTAAATCGGTAAAAATGTAGTACGAGGTACATACGTGTTCGGATAGTCCGACGATCGGATTTACTGCCAACATATCCAGGGATCTCTTGGGTCGCTTCCCGAAGATTCACCGATGACGTTTGATTCGAATATAATTAATCTTGGATTAATTACGGAGAGATTTTATCTAAGATAAAATATTATTTGAAGAGAGAGAACGATTAATTTGGAATTAATCGATAAAATAATATTTTCGATATATTAAACGAAATTAGATTTCGATGCGGAATTAAAATTAGATTTTAATTTGGGTAAACAAGTTAATTTAGAATTAATTCACTAGCGATGTGAATAGTAATTTTTATTGGCATAATTATTTAATTAAATTTGATTTAATTACGTCACAACAGAAAAGTTCGTTAATTCCGAATTAGCGAACCCGAGCCCGGGAGTTTTTGTGGGCCCACTCATATTTTGAATCAAGTGGGCCCACAAGTCACATCATATCACATTACTTGTCAACCGTTTACCTTTTGGTGATGGTTTTAGGTGATGGAATGATGGTTGCTTTTCCTACATTCAGAGGATTCAGGGTCAGGTCTTACTTCTCAAACTAGAGCTCTCAAAGCTTCATACATTCTAAACAAAAACACACCGCCCTCACGGCTTTCAAATACGGATCAAGGTAATCAAGCCTTACTCTTTCATTATTCTGCTCTTGCTCATTACTGACTTGAGCGTCGGAGTGCCTACGGCACCCACCACACCGGTGGGAAGTAACCTCATCGCTTATTTTACCTTTGTTTTCCATGATCGCCAGTGTCTCATACTATAAATTCTCAGTTGTATTAAAGGTATTCTTGTGGTTGTTTTAGTGAGAAAAATCAGACTATAAGAACTATTGTTCCATTTACACCAAAACAGTGAGCATTTTGGTGTGCACAATGAGCGTTTTCAATGTTATAAAACTGAACTATTTTTGGACTGTTTCGGGGGCTGTTTTGGTTTTGCTAAAATCATCAAAAACAACATAAAATAATAGCATATAGGGCTGTCTAGATTCAGCCAGAAGAGGAACTATAGTTTTGAGCTCTAATAATATGTGATAAAGATGCTTCTGCCACGCGGGAAATCAGATCCTATAAAATAGACTTATAGTTCTGAGCTCCAATAATCTCGGAATATTAATTAAACTTTTTAATTAAATATTATGAATTATTAACTTTAGGTTATTCAATTAAAAATCTAAAATTGCACTCTCGTTGCCGTAGATATTGATGAGTGGAAAATATATCAATATTTATCACCCCTTTTACTTAATATTTTGTATGGTTTCTCGAGTTCTATGAACATTTTGATTTGTTTTAGTTTATTTTGCAGATAACATAAAATCGGGACTCAATGGAATCAATAAGGACGAAATATGGAACAAATAAGGGTAAAAATTGGACTTGACATTTGGATTTTGAAGGTTGGAAACTTGAAATGGCGTTCTAACGAAGTACAATTTCAGAAATTTCAGCTTTGCGTAATTTGTGTATTTTATCCATAACTTTTTACTCCTATATCGGATTGATGTTATTCAAGTTTCAGATGAAAGAAGACGAAAAGATCGAAGACTTTAATTTTCATAAGAATTTCGAATTCTGAAGTTTTCAAGACCGAAATTGATCAAAAAATAAAAGTGTATTATGTATAATTATTAAAGTCATTATCAAAAACCTAAAACAAAATATTGGAAAATGACAATTCATAATTGTCAAACTTCCACCAAACATGCATGTTTGGTGGAGGATTTGGTGGAGTGTTTGGTGCCATATTTGTTGGCATGTTTGGTGGAGATAAAATTTTGCCTATAAATAGAGATTGATTTCATTTGTAAATTTCAAACTTTCCTTCAGGTTTCTAATAAGGAACGTGAGGATTGTATATTCTGTGTTTATTTCTGTATTTAAATTTTGTATTTTTATTTGTAGTAATATTAATTTGTGTGTTTTTACTTTCTTCTATGTTTTGTAATTAATTTCCTTTGGGGAAGGGTGAAACCTTTAATGTGATAATCTAGGTTAATCTCACTTATATTATAATATAGAAATTGTAATTTAATAATATTGATTAATGTTGATACCGTCTATATGGTCTGGTTTTATTTATTTGACATAAAGTGATACCGCCTAAATGGTCGGTCTTTAGGTGACAAATGATTACCACCTATATGGCTGGTTTATGGACAAATAATAACACCGTCTTTATGGCTTGTTCGACTTAATTAATTCGGTAACACTGATAATTTTTATATTATAATAAAGTGAGATTCCTAGGTTTGAAATATTAAAGGTGGATCTCCCAACCCCAATATTTTATTTTTAATCTAGGGAAGTGATGAAGCATAATATTCATGAGTTTAATAATTGATTGCCTTTTATAATGTGTGGTTTTTAGCTTGTTTATTGAATCTTAAACTTAATGTTTCTTGTTGACTGATCACCAATAAGATTGATGTGGTAAACTTAAAATGAACTTGGAAAATGGATTTTAGGATTCAGCCTTAGATTCAATAGCTCACGATCTCACTTTAGGGATTTCATTAGAGGATAGAAATATACCTTTCGGGCATGGGTAGCCATAATTGGAACTTGACCTTAATGAATTCGGGTAACTTAGTTAACGTAGGAATATAGTTAATTGGGTTACTTTGGGTCTTTGCATTCGATCATCGGAAAAAGCTTATGCATATCTTCGTATTCCAGGTTGACAAACTAATTTATTACACATGTATAGGAGAATCAATTCATCATTAGAGTAATATTAGTCGGAATCACAAACCTAGATATTTTGTATTTTATAATTAATTTCCTTTGTTTTTATTTCGTATTTTTATTTATTTAATCAAATCCAACTTCAACCAACGAACAATCCCTTCCAACCTCAATTCGATACTAGTAAACATTTAGCTTCAATAATTAATAATCGTGGACATTAAGTACTCGTGGGATCGATATTTTTATATTACTTGAGCGATACGTGCGCTTGTGTAACATGTGTGATTTCACCGATCAGATATATAATATAATCTGAACTATGTCGATGTCTATTGATATAGTCATTACATACGGATTTCCCTATCACGAGTATCTCATAATTAGAGCTGAGGTAAAATATCTTTTATACCCTTCTAATTGTTTTTACCTTAAGTACCATTGATTCTCTAATGAATGGTTTATTCATAACTATTATGAATATTTATCTTTCTATTCGTAATAGAAATTTTTGAGCACTCTAATCAATCAAGTATCGAATCAACTTATCTACTTCTTGCAAGAATGGGTGAACTTCATATCTATATAGAACGTCCACATCTATACACCAAACAATGTCCCCAAAGTAAGAATAAATATATACATATATGAAAATGTCTGCTAGAAAACCCTTAAACTTTGTACTATTCTTTACCCTTCCTAAACATAACGTCTTTCAAGAATACATGCATATTTCTGATCCATAAACCGAGTTCATTAGGCTCCTTTAATATACAAGCAAAACTTTAAAACAAAACTTTAATGTCTCAAAATATTTGAAATATCATCAAATCGGAAAGTCTTAAATATCTTCTTTAACAACAAGTCAAACACTAAATCCTTTATACGAATAATTGTTCAAACGATTTACATCTATGTTACATATACATACTCATAAACGTACCTAATGCGAATCAGAAACCTTACTCTCAAACTCCTTCGAATGTTCAAACCTCGAGTTACATAAACACATATACACATTCAAAAACATATCGTATATAGATTTCCAATTCTTATTCCTAGCAAACATACCATCATCTTTAAATAAACGAATCACGCATACATGTCCCAAACAATTATCACAAAGTCGGTCTTATCCACCTAACAAGACACACACAAGAATTCTCTATATAGTCAAAGTGCACTCATTATCATAAACGGAACACAATATGGAGTCTTTTTCACACAAACGCATATGTTATCAAAAACATAAATACATTACAAGATCCATATAGTCAACTTCATTCACAATCAGAAACAGGATTCAGAATGAGAACTCTTTATAGACAAATGTATATATTATCATAAATGAAAAATATATTACAAATTCTTTACAGGTAATCATATCCATTACGATAAACATAAATAATACTACAGACAACATATAGTGAACTCCTACATCATCAGATGTCATAATACACGATAATCATCTGTTTAAAACCTGATTTATTTAAAATTGGATCTTTCTAAAATAAGAAACATCTAAAATCCAGAATCATCAAAACTATTCAGGTGTCCATTGTTCGAGTTACGTGTAAGAACCGGACAATGTCTGAAAATGACCATGTTGATAGAGGGTAGTTGGCTTCCATTTTTCGATGGTCAGATCCCCAGATCAGAATTAAGCACCACAGAGGGTCAAAAACTAAAGACATCATCAAGCTCCGTGATGGAAATATTTTATCAAACATCTCGACAAAAACAAAGTACAAAACATGAAACAAGTGTCGAGACGGGAACTTATCATATCATATCAAATCCTAAAACAGAGTTATCCAAAATCCATTTCTTCCAAAATTACTTTAAAACATAATAGAATTATCGATAAAACATGTCAAAACCATACTCTACGAAACTACTAAAAACATCTGAATACAAAACAATAAACTTGAAAAAGTGAAACTTGAAAAAGTGAACTTTTTACCGGGATGTCTTACCAAAATTCCAAGGGTACCGGTAGAATCCATACGCCCATATAAATGCTTAGGAATTGATGGAATTCAAATCGAATCTCCTTGGAAAATCTATCACTATTCATCAGAATATTTCTCCCTCGGATCACGTGAAACCGAGAGTCATTTTGCGAAACCGACACCGCCGTCTTGTAGTACTTTTTGAGGGCTTTGATTTGGTAGATGGCTCGACCCATGAAACGAACCGATGATCCGGGATCGGAAAAACTCCAATTGCACATTTCTACTTCTCTCACCATCGTTTTTGGCATTATAGACTCGCCACCAGCCACCATCAGATGCGCGGTGGCCAAATGTTCCTCATACGATGACTCATCGGCTGGCAATGGCCTGCTAGCCGACCGTCGAACCCATCTTCAATTTGCTGGTCGTGAGGGGGCGTGGGGGTGAAATTTTGACTTAAGCCATTTTTGGAAATATTCAGAAACTTCAGGGTGTATATAATAAACTTTCTATAAATTGTAAAATGACCCCAAGTAATTGTAGTTTAGCCCCCCTCATGAACATATTCAGAAATTCACATATTTGATGCCATTTTATTGCAAATTTTGAAAATTTATCAACACAAAAGTTGTTCATATTCGAAAGATATTTCTATTGGATTAAAAATCAACTCAATCAAAGTTTTTTTTTTTGCTATTTCTATAGCCGAAATATCAAAATTTCCTAAAAAATTAATATCCCAAAAATACGCGTAACCGGCCTTTTCGAATTACTTGATTTTCAAAACTTCAAAACATAACTTCAAGAAATTCCGACTAATATTTTTCAAAACTCAAACTCGTATACTCTAATAACATTCTGTTCTAAAATCTAAACTTCGATCTGAGAATCTTCTAGAAGTGTTCCGAAATTTTGAGATGTTACAATCTCCTTAACAAATCTCAACTTCCATGATAGTTTCGTCAGTTGGTTTCTAAATTTAAGCTTACTTCACTTCTGTCTGTTTGAGTTTGGGGGGAAGGGATGTTAATTAAGGAAAGAATATGTCCTTCTTATGAAAATGATCCACAAGATTACGATTGTGATTTACACTTAATTACTATACATAATTATGTTATTACATTCCTATTTTAGTTAATATTTTACCTATATAAAAACTAGTACTTAGATTGAATATAAAGAAATTATGTCATTCATTCTCTGACACACATAAGGAAGACTCGAAAGAAAAAGAAAAGTAATATAAATTATGGACAAACAAACTTGATAATGTGATCATACAATGTTGAAATGTCTCTAAAATCTAGTCATTGCCACCAGAGACCTTAAGTTTGTGGCTTTAATTTGCCCTCTGAAGTAGCACTACTGGTGTACTATTGTTCGTTTCTAAGATGGTATTTTTACAAAGAGCTATAGCTCGGTAGTAGGGGATGTATTTAATTCATGGGCCGGCCAATTTTTCAGAACAATTGCATAGCATTTCGTCAACTAAAAAGTATATCTGAAATGATGATTCCATAAATCTCCCACTTGCCACTAATTTCAATATGATTAGCAGCTCTAATAGAAAACTGCAGAAAAAAGGGCTTTAGTTTAGTGCTGCGTTTCTAGAATTTGAATTTAATACTGAATGAATTAAGTTGTGTTAATCTTTTTATAACTTTTTTTGTCTTTAATAATAATACAGTTAAGATTTAGTTATATATAAATTTTTATCCAATAATTATCAATTATAATTTATAAGAGACAAAGTTCAATTCTGCTTTTGTAAGGAAATATCCTATGATGCTATTCCCTTGAAGCCACAACTTTGATAAAATAGAAGCCTATAAGTTCATAAATATGCAAATAATTTTGATACACTGAAATAATTTTAATAATGACAATTAAAAACCCATTTAGACTGTGTTGACGGCTGATTTTGGTCTCGGAGTAATATGGGAATATCACCTCTGAGGTAATCCTCCTTCAACGGTGAATTTGTTTGGTTATGGGGGACCAAAAGCAAATTTAGCGGGAGACGGGAAAACACACCAATCGACAAAGAGATTTAACGTGGTTCGGTGGATTTTGGGATCCGACCTACGTCCACGGACAAGAGCAGGGTGGTACTTTTTATTACTCAAATACAAATTGTGATGCTATGGGTCATAATTGTCCCACAGAGTCAGACAGCAGGCTCGCTTTCGGCGAGGCAGTTGAGGCAGAGAGCCCGTCAATCCGCCGGAGATCCACGTGGCTGTCGTCATGGAGATATGAGAACAATGTTGTATTTCTCTTAGTATATAAAGAGAAGGTAGTCTCATTTTATAGGTGGGTTGAAATAAGTCTCATTAAAAGTACTCTTTGTAAAAACACTGCAAAAAGGCAAACACCTCGGTGACATTAGACCACCTTTGAAAACAGGTCGGCCGAGCTCGGTTTGATAATAAAAGTAACACTATACTTTGTTCCCGTGGACGTAGGTTGGATTCACTCCGCCGAACCACGTAAACCCTCTAGTCGATTTTCTGTTTGCTTCGTCTTTTGCCAAATTTGTTTTTGGTCCCCCATAAGCAAACAAATTCATGGTTGAATGAGGATTGTCCCGGGAAAATTATCCTGATATTGTCCATGGAATTAAAATCACCTAGTAATAGAAAAAATATTAATTTAGAATGCCTAAACAACTTTAGTTAATACACAAAATGATAGTGGATTACGTCCTTATGAAGCATGCGTGAGCAAGAACAAACAAGCGTGCTTGTTATTAAATTAATATTCGAAAGGAACCACACCCTCGAAAGGAACCACACCCACCATAACCATTATAAAGACAAGTGTGTGCTTTGGACAAAATGTTGCAAGAAGATTTAGAAAAATTATCAATAAACTAATCATAAAAATAAATAATTAATTATAAGTTGTGGTTATCACATAATTTAGAGTGAATTGAATGATGAAGGCTTATCCAAATTGAACCAATCAAAAGAAAGTTTGATGAAAGAGAAAATTTGGGTTGTTTTGAAATGAGTGGAGAGAAAGAGGAGACACTGAACATATATATGGTACGGGTGACAGTACAAAAGATTATTAAAGCCCTAAATAAAGGCTTGAAAGTAGAGATGGCAGTGGGTAGGGTATGGTGCGGGTTTTTCATTACCAAACTCGCACCCGCATATGTAAATAAATTATCAAATTCGCACCATACCCGTTGCGGGTTTTAATTTTCATTATCAAACCCGCACCGCATATAAAAATAAATTACCAAACCCACATTGGTACCCAACGGATTTTTTGCGGGTTTTTAAAATATTGAATTACTTTGTGTTCTTAATAATATAATTTTTTTAATTAAATACTTTATTTTTAATTGCTAGCTGTAGTTTTCACATTTGTTTTTCATTTGACATATACAACATGCAATATATGTATATACAGTACATAAATAACATAATGTATGAAAGACTCAGTACCATATTTTATTTTTTCATATAAACATAATTAAAACGAGTTCTTCTCTTCATAATTATAATGATCTAAATTAGCCAACTCAATCGACAATAAGCTAAAATGTAATCACCAACCTTTGGTCATATTTTTTATGCTAAGTGTAATGAAAGTGATGCTTACAAGGCTCAAGTGGTGTAAGTGTAATGAAGAGCGACTGAAGTTGCAGCAAACACTAGCTTATTTTGCTCATCTCCCGTTTCTGATTATGTGAACTTAATCCAAATTTTTGCATTATAATTTGATTGACAAGTGTGATTAGAAAAAAAAATAAGTCATGCAAAAAATCTTCAGTTGAGCAGGTTGCGGGCTGCGGCTGAGTGGGAGTGTGAACTGTAGATTAGTGTTTTAGGTTTAGGTTTTGTTAGTTGTTTTTATATGAATGTTTTTTTATATTGTCCTAAAAATATTAATTAATAAAAAATAATATTGCGGGTATATGGATACCCGCAACGGATACCCGCATTTTTTTCTTAAATACCAAACCCGCACCGCACCCACAGCGGGTTCTGCTTTAAATTACCAAACTCGCACCGCACCCACTAATATATTTACCAAATCCTACCCATTGCGGGCGGGTTTTTGCGGGTTTGCGGGTAAAATTGCCATCCCTACTTGAAAGTAGATGTTGATGCCGTGGCTGGCCAGTGGCCACACGAAATTTTTAGAAGACTCGTATATATCCGGCATCTTCATGTAAAATAAATACAATTTATTGGCCAATCATCCGGTGATTAATATAACAACAAAAAGGATAGAAACATAAATATTTGTATTTAAAATAAATATACTTTTTTACTGTAGCTACAGTAATTATTGCAACTACAGTGATTATTGTAGTAATTACTGTAGCCACAGTGAGAGAAAAGTATTTATTTTCGGTCAAAATATTTGTCTGTATATCATTTCTCATATAACAAATACTCTGTTGTATAAAAATATTGATAATTTATTATTGGGTGGCTGCATGAGAGTTGCATATGCATGCACGAATGAAATATCTGCTAAGTGGAAAAAAATTATTAATAATTTTGTTTTCTTGCTTAAGAAAGAAAGACAAAATCTGCAATTGAAAAGTCAAGCAGAGACTTTTTCTTTAGTAAAATTTTCATCTATTCAAGAATGAAATCAGACGTGTATATGGCGAAGATTAGCATCACTCTTTTTTAAGTCATCTTATTATACCGTATGGGTTTCTTAGCTAGCAATATGATTTTATGATTCCTGGTGAAAAAAAATAGTGCCAATCTAGCATAAATTTTCCCCCTCTTCGTACTATACACGAAAGCTTTATAATGTTTTTTTGATTCGCTACGGAGATAAAATTATTGTGCATTTATATTTTTATAATTGGAATGAACTGAAATTGCAATGGGATAAATTTGGAATTGTGTCAAAATAAATTATTTATTTATCTATAGGAATTGTAATTTGAATCAAATAATATTTCAATTGATGTGTTAACTTAATCTAGTAATCAGAATTAATTATTAATAAGTTATAAAAATATCCTTAGTTAAAATTACAAATTAGTTCATTATTTTATTATTTATTAATAATTAATAAGTTAATAATTATTTACTATTTATTACTGATTAATTATTAATTATTAATGGGATAATTCTTAAAATGCCAAAATTATTAAGACTCTTCTAATTTAATCCAACCACAAATCATTCTTCCGATTTAGTTCACATACCTGTAAAAAGAAATAAATATACATGCTCAAGTAAATTGTTATAAATTTTCCATTCATTATAATAATAATAATAATTATTATTGAAAATTCAATTTTAGTCTAAAGTTCTTACCCTATGTGGAATTAAAGACAATAATTTAAGATAAGTCCTAATTATCATTTCTATGGATTAACAAAATCATATCACACCCCTAAGTCTAACAATTATAAATCAATGTAAAGAAACGAAAATAGAAAAATAAAATCAATACCAATAATTTTGTTAACGAAGTGGAAAACTCGTGCGAGTAAGAAATCACTATGGGTATCTAAACTACCAGCCAAAATTCACTATACCGAGAAAACTTACAACGATGGTATAAGACATATGGCAACAACTTTGTCGACTGTAATATATTTATACTGTTATAACCCGAAGAACTCTATGAGCCTGCACCAATTAGCCTTCTTCAGAATCTCTGAAGTCTCTGAGTGGATCAACCTTGCGAACACGCAACGCCAGAACTCTGACTGCCAATCTTCCTCCTTTAGAACTCTGAAGGCTTATGAAATTGAGTTAAGGTTGTGTTTTTGTGCTGATGATTACCAAAGAACTATCTTACCAAAGGAAATAAGACAATGAAATTAATGAAGTCTTCTAGATTGATTGTCAAGAAGGAAGAAACAAAGTTTATTGTGGCTCTCAAAATAGTGTTTCTTCCCTTGGATAAAATTGTTAAGTGTTTGTTTAAATAGGTAGGGCAAAAATATGATTTTCATTGTGTAAAACTGGCTTAAAACTCGTCACAAATAACCCACTTACGTACGGGCGTTCGAACGCTCCTAAAACGATTCTCAAACGCAAAGTTTCAGCCTCCAGGCATTAGAACGCTCAGACAAATGTAACACGAATGCATGTCGCAGAGTAGTTTTGAGGTGCAACTTAAATCGCTTGTAACTTTCTCGTCCCTTGATCAAATCATGTGTTTTTTATATGTACGTGATCTTCTTCGAGTTGAATTTCCAATGACACTGACCTCATGTCAGTTGGAGCTCTAAATCTTTTGGAATATTTAAAAGAGTGAACATCGCTATGATATCTCAATCTGATGTTGTCCAAATACTTGTAGAATTACTCTGAGATCTTCAACCCTTATTACAACTCAATTGAACTTGTTTTGTTACGAAAGTTGCTTACACACATGAAGCTAACAATCTCCCCCTTTTGGCATTCCATGACAAAACTACCTAATACAAAAACTATGGTAAAAGATCCAAAAATAAAATAGTCAACTGCCAACAATCAAGACAGTTACGTATTACAATATGACTCGATCTAACACCTAGTCAACAAGTAGTTTTGAAGTCGATGTAGACTCAATGCCACCTCAAACAATCTGCGCACATGAAATAGCCACAAATAACAAGATACCTGTGAAAAGTAAATGGAACATAAAGAGCAGATAAACTAAAATTAAAAATTCTCATGCGTTAAAAACAAAAACAAATAAATCAACACTTACTCCCCCTTTTTGTCACGAAATGACAATGGGTAAAAATAACATGTCAAAATAACAGATCAAGATACCAATTAAAGGCACGAGGAAGAGAATATTCAAATTTAATTTTCTCCCCTCACTAACAGTCTTACTCTGTTTTCAAAATGAACACACAAGAAGTAAAAACTCAGAAATATGCTATGACATGAAGCACACAATGAGTTACAAAATAAAAATAAGTAAAAAATGACTCAAAACAATACTTCAAGCAAGTACAATAATACCCATTCAATACTCAGCTGTTTATGACATGAAATAATATGCACCACTTTTGGTCATGCTAAATAATACATGCATGCATATGACGTATACATCAAAGCATAGCAAGCACTTGTGTGAAAAATAAGTGTACAATGAGTCAAGATTTAAGAACTTATTTTATGAGCGGGACACATCCAAAGAAATCATATCTCATGTCACACCAAGTACACAAAATATGTGTTAAAACTCAGCCCCACTAGGACCTAAAAATAAGCAACATTGATTGCATGCTATAATATTCTCCCCCTAAATATGAGCTCTTAAAAAAAACTATTTGAGTAAATGGTTTTTGCCCTTATTTTCATATTGGCACATCAGCTCTTTTACACTTGAGACTCATTTAATCTGTTGTTAATTTTAAGGGGATAGCATAAGGCCATCTAGTTAAAGGTCAAAGTGTTTAGTGAGCTAAGTATGACATAGATTAGACTGCCAATCCAAAAACTCATACATGCGACCAAACCCAAAGACATAAAAACTTGTATGTGAAATGCAAGCACAAGATATACTAAAGGTTTCCATCACACACACTCATGCACATAGAGTATCAAGAAAAATAAAATCGTATTACACATACATAACCATATATCCTACATACCAAGACCATATGCACATGGTTTTTCAAGCCAAAAATCTTTTTGGTCTTTTTCATTTTATATTTTTTTTATTTTAACATAAAAACGAGAAAAGACACAACATGTCTTGTCATTATCCAATTATACGTGGAGTTGTATTCCCGAGTGCAAATCATACTATCGTCCATTCAAAATCAGCTATAAAATTTATGTCTGAGTTTCCATCCTATATACCAAGAGACATATAACAAAAACAAACATACACACCCTTATGCAGTGAAAATAAAAAAAGGTACAATCATGCAGAAACATAAAACACACACACACACACCTGCAATGGGAAAACATGAATGCAATAACTAAGAATAAGTACACTGAATTGGACTCTCATCATGCCTTTTAGGATTAAAGCCTTCAGAAATTGATGGGAAGTCATCTCGCTTCCTCACCCAAACTTTCTTAGGATTCTCCTTTACTTGAGAACTCCTAGTTAGCAGTACAAGTTTCTCACTAATGCGTTGAGTCTGTTTAGCTAGTGCAGAAACTTGAAAAGCTAGATTTGAAGTATCAAACCTAGTCGAAACACTATTAGGCCTTTTCTTTTGTTTGTGAAACATGAAACACTTTGGCCTAATATGTCCTGACTTGCCACAAAGATGGCAAACAGGCACAAACCTCAAACAAGAGTGAGGTTTAGCCATCACACCTCTAGATCGAGATTGTATAATAGGACAATGAATTATATGAGGGAACACATGACTATAATCAACAAGTTTCTTACCTAGGTCACATGGACGAGTTAGTTTAAACATATCCAAACTTGGAATGAGCTATGACAAACACAATTTTAGAAGTTGACGCTTTTTCACAATAGGACTTAACGAAGCGTAATACTTTTTTCTCACAGAGAGGCATATAAATCTCCAAAATATAGTCTAACTTTTTAGTCCCACTAGAAAATAGAGAGAACTGTGTTCTAGCATTTTTAAGTTCAGCTCTTAAGAATTTGACCTTATGAACTAATCATTTATTCATCTCCTGAAGCTCATCAATAACTAAAAAGCTTTGCTCAGCCTTGGCTTGAACTTCATTCTTATCTAGCTCAGTTTCCTTCAGCCTCTTACTTACCTCAATGTTTGTCTTCTTGATAGTTAGGCTCTCACTAAACAGTTCAGTATATGCTTCCTGAAGACCATCCTCATCTACAAAGTCATCATAAGATAATTTTGAACTACCATCCACATCACTGATGTTATTCTCTCTCTCACTTACCACTCTAGTAGTAAAAGTAATAAAATTTCTTTTCTCCTTAAGCGACTCATCAGAAGTATAGCCACCTTTTGAATTATTAAGTGAGGCTGGCATAAATTTCTTACCTTTAGACTTTATGTATGTGGAGCATTTAGACCTAATATGTACATACCCTTCACATTCATGGCATTGGATAGCACGAGCTTTGCTACCCTTGTCCTATCTAGACTCCCTCCTACCATAACTACTCTCTCTAGGTTTGTCCTCCCTATCCCTATTAGAGATACAGTCATTCCTCTTCAACTTAAGAAATTTCTTGAACTTCTTCACAAACATGGTCATGTCAGCATCTGTGATAGTATCATTCTCATCATCATTGGATGAATCATGGATAACTTCATTTGCGGTTATCATCGTTACGTTCTTGGGTTTTCTATATTCAGGAAATTGTCTCTCATAAACCTGAAGTTTTCCTACGAGATTCTCTAGTGTAAGGTGATCTAAATTATAATTTTCCTCGACGGCTGTGATCTTTGGTAAAAACTGTTCAGGTAGGGATCTAAGGATTTCCCTAACTATCATATTCGTAGGAATGGTTTCACCTAGTTTAAAGCTGGAGTTAACAATATCATTAATCTCAGCGTAAATTTCAACAAAAGTCTCATCATCTTTCATCCTAGCAACTTCAAACCTAGTATCAAGCTCTTGGAGTTTATTTTTTTAACAGACAATGTGCCCTCATGTAAAGTCTAAAGGATTTCCCATGCATCATTGGCTATCTCACAGATTGATATTCTTCTAATCGAGCGGAGCAAAAAGCAACATGAAGGGCATTAATAGCCTTGCTGTTCCTATTGGTCACTTCAAACTCCTCTCTTGTCCAAGTCAGTTTATCTTTAGGGGAATAGACCCCATCAACGGTGACCATGAGAGGTTTCCACCCAAATTATACTGACATCCATACCCTATAATCTAAGGATTTGAGGAACGCTCTCATACAAATCTTTCAATGAGGGTACTCAGTTCCATCAAAGAAATGAGGACAATTCAATGATTAGCTTCCATCTATAGTTAAGGGTCAATGATCGAGGTCAGGTTCTGATACCAATTGAAATATCAATTTTAGTCTAAGGTTCTGACCTTATGTGGAATTAAACATATTAATTTAAAATAAGTCCTAATTTTTCTTTCTATGGATTAAGAAAATCCTTAAACACCCTTAAGTTTAACAATTATAAATCAATTTAAATAAACGAATAAAAAAAAATTCAACACCAATAATTTTATTAACGAAGTGGAAAACTGATAAGTGGTATTTATATCACTTATTCCCACTCATTTGACCTAATATTTTGTATAGTTTCTCGAGTTTTGTGAACGTTTTGATATGTTTTGTGTTATTTTGTAGATAAATAAAGTTTGGAAAGCATTGGAGGCAATTTGGGGCAAAAACGGACAAAAATGCGTCAACAGGGATATTTTGGTCTTAAGCGCGTCGCGACGCCAAGCCTTCCGCGTCGCGACGTCTAAAATGTGCCGAACAGTGCTAACGTGCGCCGGGTCCACAAATCAGAATCTGAGAAAAGTTTGACTTTGCTAAAATACGCCGTGCCACGTGTCACCATCACAGCCGATCTGCTAAGATGCGCCGTGCCACGTGTCAGCATCCTACGGTGCCGACAATCATCATCGCCACGTGTTCCACGTGTCATTCCATGTCATCAGCCACGTCAGCAAGTCAACAAGTCAACATTGCCACCTCACCGCCACGTCATCATCAGCCAATCAGGAAGTGACACGTGTCGCAATTCTACGATGCCGACAGTCTCTTTCCCACGTGTCGCCACGTCATCGCCACATCACCGCCACGTCAGCGCCACATCTGGATCAATAATTGAGTATCTAATCCTTATCTGACACGTGGTGGATAAGAATCTCTGCGACCAATCAGAAGCCGCCACGTGTCACAAT
>SKCR01000167.1:0-165957 GCA_019454045.1 Zanthoxylum bungeanum
CCGTACGGTGCCCCTGCACAGGACTATAGCAATTACGATGTCTTGCTCCTGGTTGGACTAGGAATTGGAGCTACCCCTTTTATAAGCATCCTCAGGGATCTTTTGAACAATACAAGAGAGGAACAAATGGTACGTTCCAGTCTCTACAGTAGTAAGCATGCAATTAGTATTCTGTAATGTAATCGTTAATCAACTCTATTGATAATGATGGTGCAGGATTCGAACACGGATTCAAGTAGATCAACGAGCTTGAATAGCTATACATCTTCAAATATATCTCCAGGTTCAAGTACGACAGCAGGTGGAAAGAAGAAACCACCGAGGACTAGAAATGCTTATTTCTACTGGGTTACAAGGGAGCCTGGTTCGTTCGAATGGTTCAAAGGAGTAATGGATCAAGTTGCAGAAATGGATCTTAAAGTAATAAAAATAACTTATGATTAATGTTCATCATGATAACTTATTATGAATGAGGCTGCAACGGGATTGGGTTTTAACTAGTGTCTGGATATAACTTGAATCTGAAACAGGGTCAGATTGAGCTCCACAACTACCTCACAAGTGTTTATGAAGAAGGGGATGCGAGGTCAACATTGATCACAATGGTTCAAGCTTTGAACCATGCCAAACATGGAGTCGACATCTTATCCGGCACCAGAGTATGATATAAACACAGACAGTTTTATGTTTCCATGTTGTCAAGGAAAAATTGTGCGCCTAAGCTAAGTTGTAACCTTTGGAAATTGATTTCTTACAGGTAAGGACACACTTTGCAAGACCCAACTGGAAAGAAGTTTTCAGCAACGTAGCTACAAAACATCCTAATGCCACGATAGGTAGAGCCATTCATGAAATAAAAATTAAAATAGACCAATACGAATGCATTCAAAGCTTAGTTTCATTTCATACTAGGATGATGAGAATCTTTTGGAATATGTTTTTAAGTTAATAAGATGAGGAATTGTTAAAATGCAGGTGTTTTCTACTGTGGGATGCCAGTGTTAGCGAAGGAGTTGAAGAAACTATCTCATGAGCTGACTCACAGGACATCCACGCGATTCGAGTTCCACAAGGAGTATTTCTAAATAAAGATAACAATCACCATTTAGAGGGAAGCTGCCTTTTTTTTCCCTTTCTTTTTTGCCACTTCTGTAATTAATCAAATGATAAATGTATTTATATATTGATGAATGTAGCTCAGCAAAGTGTCTACAGAAGTATATTATACCATTGATAAGAGTTATGTTATGCAAATGTGGTGTTTTTTTTAATGCTTAAAACACCATCAGACATTAAGGTATAGCATCCCAAAGTTAAATTATATTATAAATATGATGTCAACAAGTAAAACTCTTTATAAGACAATGCAGTAAACTACCTGCTGAGAAATCCTTCCCGGTAGGGCCAGTAGAAAGCCAGAGTCTGACAATAAAATTAATTGGCAAAATATACAAATGGCTGGGCAGTATCAATCATCTCTCAACTTCTTGAGGAGTTTGGAAGCCCAGCGTCGAACACGTTTCTTGAGTGTATAACCAACAACAACTCCAGCAACAAAGAAAAAAGTGCAAAGCTTTGAACAGGTCCACAGTGACACCATTTGTCTGCAAATAAAAAGAATAGGAAGAAGATGTGTAGTAAGATCAATTCGATTTTCAAACAATCAAACCATTGTTCCCAATGTTCACAGATAACTCTAATTTAAGGAGCTTAGTTGCTTAATTTATCGCTCTGTAGTCTGTACATACAAGAATGCTTATAGATAGAAGTACGGAATATTACTCTGAATTTCTTTCCAGTAGCCACGATTAGCCAAATCATGTAAATTGAATCTACAACCAACTATTAGATTAACATATACCCTCCAGATGATTGAAAACACTTGTTCAGGATATGAAAGCACAGAGGAAATTAGAATGACAAAAGGCACATACCAATTAGGAAAGCACATCTACAAGAGTTCCTTGCTTCTTACCACACACTAATTGGATTCAAGAACCCATGAATCCCACCACCATAAATAATTACAAACCAAAACACTTAAAAGATGGAATTTAGAATATCAATGGTGAAAATACACCCCTATAGTCAAAGAAGTTTCCTATCAAAAGTATTAAATAAAAAGCATATTATGAATCACAACTTCTGAGATTCAAATAGAATTCATCACTTTTACATTACTTTCAATAGCTGACAACATGCCTTTAACCAATTTTCAGAATATGACTTCAACTCAAAATTCTCAAAAATTATAAAATTAGAAATAAAATAAACCAAGTGCTATATAATATTTTCAATTTGACATACGCTGTTGCCAACAATGTTCCTCCTGCCACATGAGAACAGAATTGGAATCATTTTCAATCAAAGAACACCTAAAATCTCAAGCAGATACAGAACAGAAATCACCAAACACTTGTCTGACGTTGACACAGATCTTCTACTGCTCAGTATCTATAGAGCTTGTTTACAAGAGTAACTCATTTTTTGTTCGATGCTTTGATCTCTTCTTCTATGTGCTACTCCACCAAACAAACATTCAGTTGCTCAAACAAATTCCAGCAAGAAAATTGAAATGCACGAAACCAGCTCATGATACTCAAATAAACCACTAAATGACATCATTCCATGTGTTAATGTGTAAAACTTTCCATTTCTGTCAACTTTCAGCTATGATCACTGTAAATCAATAACAGGAGGGAAAAATGCCCATGAATCCATGTTAAACCAGCTATTATTAGCTTAATAGCGTAGAAATTTAGGGAGTTTGGTATTGCTTATTTTATTTATAAAACATTACTTGACAATATATGGTGTGCAATACTTGATCCAAGTAAACTAATGCCACGTGGCAGTGGTGATCAAGTAAAGACTAATATGACTTTGTTACCAAGTAGTAGCAAAACTTGATGACCACATAAACTGACTCAGTCCTACACTCCCTTCAAGAGTTCAAGTTGTTGCATAGATATTTGTCATGCCCAACTTGTTGAGTGATCTATTTGATGAAATATTTCAGCTACCAATTGAATCTAATTTTTCACAAAGGAAAATCCAATGGTTTCAGCCACTGATTCATTCTCAATGAAATCTGTGTCTATTTAATGATGGATTGGAGAACTCAATCCTTATTTATACTTTTAAGTTTACAACTGCTTCCATGCTTGCATGCTGAAAAAGATGTTGATGTTCGAAGGCTAATCATGTCAAGTACACTGGTTCAAATGAGCCTTAACAGTAGCTTGTATAATTAATTCAAACCAAGGATGATATTTGAAATACCCTACATATATATTGCATATCATTGAGAAATAGCAAGCAGTGTTATGAACGAATCCAAACACTTATCCCCAGTAACTATGAGTAAAGAATCAAGCTACAAGTCTCAATCTATACAAAACTAAATAGGTTTTCTCTTCCCATTAACCTCATCCACACACCTGTACCCCATAATTACCAGCCTTCCAACAATAATTAAATTGAAAAGGACATGGTAGGCATCAGATTAAAGAATAAATATCAACTAAAGCAGTAATAAGAAAGTAGCCATTTTCCACAGCCATTCTACACTAAGGCTGATTAACATTTAGAATTCCAAAACTTTGTCAAATAAAAATCTGCATGATGGTTTACTTTTAGTCTTTTATCCATCTCCAAAACCTCTAACTTGGTGTAATATGTTAGCAGTCTCATCAAATCCATATCAATGTACAGAAAATCAAGTTCCAAATAAGGCTTGCCATAGTTCACGCCACAGAAACAAATCTGAATTTGCTCAATGTAAACCAAGCTCATCTACTAAAAAAAAAAATCAGGATCGACTTGCTAAGCCCTTTAATCTTCTCATCAATTTTATTCCTAAATCTAAATCCTAACACAGATACAAATGAAATTCATTTCTACGGCCATTGTCTTCTCCAGAATTTTTGATTCAACAGCCTAAACTTTACCGACATGACATAATTAATGCGTAAAATAAAATAAAATAATTGGCACCTGGGAGCTCTGGAGATAATGACACGAGACGGATCTGAAGAAGATAAAGCTGCAGACAGTCCTTCTCCTCCTCTAGCACCGCCGTTAAAGTTGTACGGAGTCTCAGATGACGAAGAAGAAGAACCTGACGTTGATGAACCATTTTTTTGAACTGTACGGACAAACTTCTGCAACCCCTCCATTTCTCTTAAAATCTTCAAAATTTGTAGCAATTGACAACTTTAAACCCAACCCCCACTACAATTTTTTTTATGCGGATTAGGGTTTTGGGTTTTACAGCGACTGCGAATCAGGGTTTTAATTAAAAGTTTAACGATCAGAGGAACGTGAAATATAAACATTAAACAAAGTTAATTTACAGATAGATCCCTGAGGTTTCTACAATGACAAGCATATCCTTTTTAATTTCAAATCAATTATAAATTAGGAAATTAACAAAATTAGCCAAAAACATTGTCATTTGTCAAAATATCACATAATCGGGTACTTCAAGATATCACATAAAAGGTCGACGTAATATTCAACCTCTGCCCGAACAACCAAGTTGAAAACTGAAATGGGGGCCTCTGGATAGATTCTCGGTCGATGTTTTTTTTGGAATATCGGGGAAACCACACGCCCTCCATAACGGGGTCATTAGACCCTGGTATGAATGTTTGGGTAAATTAGTGCTATCATAGACTCTTACAATGGTGCTACCCATGACTTGAATCTGAGACCTTCTACTCCAACTTAGGGCTGCGCCCCTTGGGGACATCCGACATAATCGACCATACATTGGACATCTGAAGTAAAAAGGCTCTCACATCTCATCTCGCGTAATATGTTGATATGTCTATATTCGGCAATATCTTCTATATATATTGCATGTACCCCAACAATAGAACGTGTTCTCTAAATATTCTAGTATCGAATGAATGCGGGGATGTAATAAGGAACAATATTATCCATTAATTTCGGATAAGAGTTCAGAATTCCTAAGTACTTCGGAGACAACTTCGGAGATCCTAAGAAATAACGGATAACATGGAGATTTTTCGTCGTATTTTGTTCACTTCGGAGACCTCGACTATTTATAATTTTTGAAACTTTGGAGATCATAAGAATTGACTTCGGATCTCCGAAGTTTTATATAAAAATATTAAATTCTGAAATATTAAATAAAAAATATTAAAATTAAAATTTCGGAGAACACGGGGTAGACTTAAGAGAAGTGAGATTCTCCGAATTCTACTTCGGAGAAGTTAGATATTTTGACAAAACGCAAACATTATAGTTCATTTTGACAAATAACAAAGTTTTTTTTAATCTAATTTTATTAATCTCCCTTATAAATTTGATAGAGAGAATTATACCCATTAATTTTAGTTACAAACATTTGAGTCGTTTATTTGACAGAACTAAATTTATTTAATGATTAAATGAAATTACTTGAAATTTTAATATTGAATTGAGATTTAATATAAAATTTAAAAAAACTAAATTTTACTTTCAAATTCGAAAAGTATATTCTAAAAAAAAAAAAGAGAGAGAACTACTTCAGGCTAGTGTAACAAAGTATGATTTCCTCTTTAATTTAACTGCAATAAATTTAAATTTAACCTTTTGAAAAAAAATGTTGACTTATTTTCTCCCACTTTCATAATTTTTTTTAAGTAACTTATAATTTTTTTCCTTAAGAATTAAATGATTTATATGTCCACTCATACAAAAACAATAATATTAACATAAACTCTTTATACAAAAAGAGTTATTTACCATCTCACATTTTCTATTATTTTTTAATTTAAAAAATATTTCAGTTTATAATTTTTATATTTTAAAAATATGATTGTTGTGATAATTAATTCCACTGACGAAAAAATGAAAACAAAAAAGATGATTTAATATGTAAAGCGATGTCTGAAAGTACTTATGTTTATATGAATAAAAATTATAAAGAAAGACTTATATTTAACTTAAATTAATAAAATAATGATTTATTATGATAGTCCAAAAAGAAAATTTTTTTGGTTGTTTTTACAAGATATATGTGAAAATTATACCATCATACTTACATATATGTTTATCCTCTATCTCTTTTGGTGCTGCCACGCTGGAGAAATTAGGGGATAAAATATATTTATGTTCCAATTTTAATTAATATTTATAATATATTTAATTTTCATAATATATAGAATTAAATCAATGTTTATAACCCCAATGAATTGCCTCAGTGGTAAAGGCTTTGGGCTTGAGTGATTTGCTCTGTCTTAGGTTCAATGTTCGAATCTCACTAGATGCATTTCCTTGGGGCCATGCCCCATGGTGTAAAAAACCAGCGACTTACCCTGATATGTGTTGGGAAACTTCTTAGGGCACGGGGCGTAGGTCCCGGGGATTAGTTGAGGTGCGCGTAAGCTGGCCCGGATACCCCGTTATCCAAAATAAAATAATCAATGTTTATGGTACATTTTATTTCCACATATCTCGATATCTACAATGTATTTAAACAATGTTTATGTTACGTTATATTTTCACATATGTAGATATATACAACGTATTTAAAATAATGATTATAATATATTGATTTTTCTACAAAATTCATGTATATTTTTTGAGTTTCATATACTTCATTATGATCATATGCATATATAAAAGGGATATTGAAATGTATTAAAAATACATAATCGAATAAGAATATTGTACTTTTACTTTGATAGACAACATTATTTATTGGGACGGTGGCCTTAATTCGGCGGACTCAACCGACTTTGATTATTACTACCTATATTTTATTATCAATTTAAAAAATAAAAATCGCAGCTACCGACGGGCCTCTTTATATCTAGTATTATTTTATTTTGGCCGTTTCGTTTGGGGTCAGCAATTGTCCACAACAAAAGCCAATCTATCTACGTCTTCTTGTAGCTTAGTTAGCATCCCACCAACGCAATCAGCAAAGAACCTTTCTGATGGCAGCTTCACTGACTCTTCCAAAACACACTCTCCCATCTTTCCTCCCAAATCAAACTCCCAGAACCCCATCTACCCAAAGCCTCTCAATTGCATCCAGATCATCAGAGTCTCAATTCTATGGCCTTAGGTTCTCTTTTTCTTCCAATTTGCCAATCCCATCTTCCAGTTTTGCCAAGACTTCAATTTCTGCTAAGGTACGTTGACATTGCTTCATCACATTTACTAAAGTTGTGCATGTCACAGATTCACAGCTAGTTGCTTGTCTTTTACTCTTTGCTGGTTATTTGTGTAATAGGTGAACAAAGGACAGGTGCCACCATCATTCACATTGAAAGATCAAGATGGCAGGAATGTGAGTCTCTCTGAGTTTAAAGGGAAGCCTGTGGTTGTCTATTTTTACCCTGCTGATGAGTCACCTGGCTGCACCAAACAGGTTCTTTTTTTATCTGTTGATGTTATTCAATCTCTTGTTTCTTGATACTCCTCTCGGTTTTTCATTAGCCAATTTTAAATGGGGTTAGATAAATAATATACATATATAAGAAGTTAAGTTTTCTCTTGCTTGTTATAATTTTTTGATTGTAGCTTTACACTCTCTATTGAGTGTACTAAAGAAGTTTTGGGTCCTGTTATATGGCCAAGGAAATGCAATCTTTACTCAGGGCCAATTTTTTTTTTTTTTTTAATTATAGTCCCCATGGCCAGGGGCCCCGAAATCGTTTTTTCATTATGTTATGTTATGTCCAAGGGATTCAAAATGTAAGAAATGGCCTTAGGCCCCAAGGATGTCAGGCCTGTTTTTATTGACAAGTGCTATACACGTAAACCTGCAATTTCAATTAAGAGCCATTGTTCATGTAGAAGGGTTTTGCTCAGGGTTTCTAGTAAATTAACTTGAATACTAAATTCTGGATAATCCAGTGATCTGTTAGTTGATTATGTTAAGAGATTGGTGTTAGACCGGTCATCAGGGAAATGCACAACCTTGATGTGGTGAAGGACCTGATGAGAGTGATACTTTTGCAGGCATGTGCTTTCAGAGACTCTTATGAGAAATTTAAGAAAGCAGGAGCTGAGGTTGTTGGGATTAGTGGTGATGATTCATCGTCACACAAGGTAAAAATGTATTTCAGTCTTTGTACCAGCTCCAAGGTTGAATACATTTCCTTACAACATTTTGAATTGTCTTTATAACTCTTCTCAATATGGACTTATAGAGTGAAATCACGAATCCTCGATCATTTTCGGTTAAATTAATAATCAATTACTAATGCAACTCTATTTAAGAACCTTTCCTTGTATTTATAGTTCTATACTTGATTAAGTAAACCAATTAAGTTATAGGGCAGCTCTTTTTATTTTAACTTGACGACACTGCATTGGGGTTGCCTTCAGTTCTGTTTGCATTTTAGTAGGAACTTGCACAGTTAGCTAATTGTTTTTAAATATCCTGTTTTAAAGAATAAAATCTTAACAATCACTGTTTCATGGTAGTGTCAACAAGTACCTAGCTCGTCACATTTGCAATGTGCTTAAGATGATCATACACTTATTTCCATTTTCTAATATTGTCAATCATGCTCGAAGTTGACATAGTTTTAATGGATATAGGCATTTGCAAAGAAGTATAGACTTCCATATACGTTGCTGAGCGATGAGGGTAACAAGGTGAGGGAAGAATGGGGAGTGCCGGGAGATTTCTTCGGATCATTTCCAGGGAGACAGACTTACGTTCTTGACAAGAATGGAGTGGTTCAGCTCATCTACAACAACCAGTTCCAACCTGAAAAACACATTGATGAGACCTTGAAGTTTCTTCAAAGCAGTTGAACATCTCAATGTATTGCCTTGTTTTCCCCCCCTCTCTACCCCTTATGACTCAAAATCCTCTGTAATTAAGGTATGTATTAGCTGAGTTTGGACCCTCAATTTCATGAATAAAACAGTTTAAACTTTCTGTTCAGGAAGCTGAACTACTCTGCCTTTACGAGGAATGAAAATCAATGAAATTGAAACCCCTTGTTACAAGGGAGATGTCAGTTCTTTTCCATTGTGTTTTATGATGATTTTCTAACAATTTAAAAGTAAAATACAGGGCTCAGGACAGTTAAGATGCAAACTTAGATATATTAACTTTATTTAGTCATATAGGCTGTGAATCCACTTATACAAAATCTATGCATTATTTTCCTTTTTAACTACTTTTTGGTAGTTTGGTAATACAAATGAAAAATTTGTTATTGGATAGCTTGTGTTTGCTTATATATGTCCTCTAATTATTTTTCGTGCTCATAGTCTTGGCTACCGTAAGGGCTAAATGCTTCCAATAACCAATTCTTCTTCCTCCAAGCATTCCATCCCATTTCTTCACAGATTTCATCACTGTGATTGATGCTGAAAGTGGAAATGCAGTGCCTCTTGTAGAATCTGGTAGACTGCCTCATGACCTCCATCTCTTTCGATGTTTGTTCAAGCATTTCCTCGGCACTGGGAAGCTTAAAATTATTATCAATGAGTCTTTTCAGCCATATGCTGCGTAGCTCCGCTGTGTGAAGGTTTGAAACACTCTCAATGTATCCAACAAAAGCCATGTTTGGTATCATTGGATGGATAGTTCCCCTGCCATTATATCATTAATTTCCAGTCAGAGACTTAATAAAAGCACTTATCAAAAGTGCTTTGAAGTACAGTTTGCCTTACCTGTATAAAGGCATCAGACCAGAAGGGAACTCCAGCAGGCTTCGGAAAGGCTCTGGTAAGAAAGCTTTGAGCTTTTTCTTGCCATCATAGCCGGTGGCAAGAATCACAACATCAGCCTCCAATTTAGTGGTGTCCTCAAACTCAATTCCTCCTTCCCAAAACCACCATTTTGAAGCTCTTTTGAACACAATCTTTCCCTTGTCAGCCTCGGAAAAGAAATCCTCCGGCATGATAGCCATCTGGCAAGACGCGTAGTCCTCCTCAAACGGGTGGTCTGGTTTCAGTCCATACTTCACCAGTGGCTGCTTCCATAGCAAATAGGACTCAATAAACTTGGAAACTCCGCGCCTCTGTCAAGAATTGTTATGTCACTCTTTAGCATTTTAAAAGAAACTGAACATACTTTTAAAGAATTCTAACTTACCAAAGGAGATAGAAGGAGACAAAGGAGAGTCCTGAGCAAGCTTTGATTAGGGCTTCTATGGAGAAACTGAGAAAATCTTGTGGAGTAAAACAGGAAGAAAGGCAAACCCCATATCCAGTAATGAGGCACTGTCCAGTGTGCAGTCCTTACAAGCATAGTGCATGGTTGCCCTTCTGGTCCTAATTAAACAGAGTTGCAAATTTATAAATAATTAACCTGTCTTGTTACAAATAAACTAAATCACTTGAATATGAAACCCATATGATCAGTCAAGAAATTAATGTCATTTGTGTCCCTTTCTTCTTATTATTCTTCAAATGATTTAGCTTCAACAGAAAAATAATCATATTTATAAGGGGAATTATCGTTTTTCCACATAATAAACAGCTTAAGCGTCACGAAAATTTTGCATTCGTTCTATTTTTCACATACAATTTGAAAAATTATTTACTTTTACACTTGATAAAATGGAAATATGTATAAATTATTTATTTAATTTAGGGAAAATTATATGTTTTCCAATCATAAAAGTGGAAAAGTAAACATTCAAATAGAGAAAACAATTTCAAAATTTTCGTAGAAAACGATACTTACGTCATGTGGAAAAATGATAATTTCCCTATTTTTATTTTTTAAGCATAATATGAGTGCAAATTACTAAATGTTGACTTCAAACATGTGAGTGAACTCTATAGTCAATAATTCTAATACGATTTCGGAAGTGTAAATAACATTGTTTACGGCCAAATGAGAAGACAGAATTATGTTTGTGTAAAATGGTCATGTTGAGTCAATATTCATGTTTTTCTTACACATGAATTTTGACTTTAAAGCGTATAAGTCAAAATTGTTGAAAACACGTGCAGTCAAACAACTCTAAAGACAAGAGAGATGTTTAATGGTCACTGGTTTGACACTTGACCCCGCAATGTAATGTGGCTTCTTTTTTTTCTTTTTTTTTTTTTAATTTTTTTTTTTTGCCACATGCAAATTCAACCCATACAACGTGGAAAATCATGATAAGTTGCTGGAGTCTGAGTGCTCGTTAGGTTTTTTCTTGGACTGAATGATACAAATTTCACCCTAATTTTTTAGAGTACTTATATTTGTATAAATTATTTTATCATTTAAAAATAATTTTAACGCATAATATATACTAGTACTTTGTGATTGATTTTGTTACCTTTAAATATAAATTTTATTTTTCATTTTTCATTTTTTTTTAACAGAGACAGGTGGTCCAATCTATGAACGAAGAGGGCACAGGTGGGACCCGTTTGTTTCCAAGATGGGAATCCAAGAAAGTAGTGGTTTATTAAAACGACAAATAAGATATCAAAATAGTAAAGAAATTGCGTTTCTCATCTGTATTTACTTGTAATTATATAATTGCCCAGTGAAGACTCCAGTGTTTGAAACAGGTAGATGTATCATGTATGTAGTTTTGGACAACGATCATCTTCTTGTTTTTTCTTATCACTTTTTAATATTGTTTTCTAGTAATATGTGACATATACAATAACATATAAAAATAATTAAGATAGAATTATATACCACATGTCACAATAATATAAATGAGAGTCAATGAGAGAAAAAACGAGAGAATCCTGATTCATATAAATTTACATTTGCAAAAAGAGATATTGTTTTTAAGATTTAAAATTTGAACCCTTAATGTCCGGTCATAATGGAACAATATTTACTTTTGGGTCAAGTATGCCGGTTTATAATTTACTAAATTATCACTACTTCATCACTGTTGATCTATCATAATTTTGTGAGCATATAATTTTTTTAACAGAAAAATTGCATGATTAATAAAGTATGCACGTACCTTGGTTAGCCTGAGCGCACTCCATAGCTAAGTCAATAGCTGATTTCTTGGAGCCAACAACTATAACTTTCTTGCCTTTAAGCAATTGAGAAGCAGCTTCTTTGTCAAGTTTGCAGTAATCTAGAGTATGTAAAACCTGGCCTTCAAATGTCTCAGGGCCTTTGTTGTGTGGGAAAGCTGGAACTTTAGGTACGTCACCATACTTTCCGGTACAAACAACAAGAAACTCGAAGGCATACCACTGAAATCAAACAATTATATATTTAGCACACATGTATATGTTCTCTTTCAAGCCAAGTTATGACCACCTATCATTTAAGGGACTATATATTGAGAGAAGTAACCAAGAACTTAATAATATTCAATTAAAAATTTGGTGTAATATATTGAAGGAGTTGACTCATCCGATCATGTGTTGTCCTAAATTTTTGGGGTTTTAAGCGAATTCTAAAATATGTCATATCAATAAATGATTAAAAGTTATATTATAAACTTAATTTTTTTGGGTTTTGTACATTAATTTTAGGATTCCAACCAGCCGATTTTGTCGACTATCACCAAAGCCATGATTTAGAGAATTGGAAATGGTTTATATAAGAGAAACATAACGACCTGAATGGAGTCTGAATTGTGAATTTGCACTGCAACTTCCCAAACCGGCTGACCGGCCGGCAAGAGATTCCCACCAAAATCAGTGGCTTCGGGTCCTGCACCGATGAAGCGAACCTCCACCACCTTGGAATTGAACCTCACACACTTCAACACATCAAAGTGTTTAGCATAAGCCTGAAGGTAATCCAATACCTCAGCATAAGAAGGAAAGCTTGGATCATCTCTATTATTAGGCCAAGGAAAATCAGTGAACTCATAATCACCACGAGAAGACTGAAGCTTAGTTGAATTGTAAGAACAGCTTTTCCAGACTCCTCCTATGGAGTCCGATGCCTCGAGCACCACCGGATTGTAGTGCCGGAGCTGTTTAGCTGCCGCTAAACCGCTTACTCCGGCTCCGACAATGCCAAATTTGGAGATAAAACAAGGGTTTTGCTTGTTGTAATTAGCCATTTGCATGGGTATGTATATTTAATATAAGAGAGGTTTTGATTTGATGAATGGAGATTGATGTGCAAAATGTTTGAGAAATTTGCATGTATTTATAGCTAGCTAGATACAGGACTGATTCTAAAATGTAATATTTATAAAAGTGTAATGTGTAATTGGTTAGCTATTTTGTGGAACTTTCATCATAACGAATTCCTTGTTGCATACACAAGTTAAATTTCCTTGTATTTTCAAAACCCTAAGTAAGATAACTCAAGACAAATCCATGCACCCACTCCACACGTACTTCAACATCGATTCTTTTGTAAATATTTAATAAAATAAACTGAAATTTGACATTGAAAAACAGCACAATTTTTTAAAAGGGTGGTCCCAAACTAGTGGCGGAGCTACTATTTATTGCTCCATTTCTTTTTTTTTTTAATGAGAAAATTTTATTTTATCCCGCAAAATTGAAAAGTTCTTGCTATTTTTTTTGTAAAAATTAAATTTCATTCATACTGTATCAATGTTGAAGTTATCCTCATTTAATTTTTGAATGAATAATTTAATTTTGAAACCCTAAACTAGATAACTAGATAGAGTTTTCTATTACTGGATATGCCGCTACCATGATCATCAAATGTTTCAAAAAGGGTCGTAATCTTTCAAGGTGGACTTTCAATATAGAAACCCCATGCTAAGCTAAATTTCTAAACATGCATATGTGCGTCTAGACAGACACACAGCTATAGAATTTACTTGCATGGAAACAAGCTTTTGGGATAGCTGGACAGATTTTGTGCTACAGTCGAGTCAAAATGTGACTCACGATCGAGAACAATCTCGATCCCTATTATTTATTTAAATATCTATAATATGAATAGACTGAAATCCAATATTTCTAATTCGTGGTGTTTGAATTTGATTCAAATAACATGGCTGTGCCTTCTTTTGGGTCTTGGCAATGGCTGCAGATAGTCACTAAATTAAATTCGTTTCTGATACACGGTGATGTAAATACGATATTCATCTTTAAGTTTGACCAGTTTTTTTAAAATTGGTAGGTGATTCACGATGTTGCCTTGTTGTAGTACTTTACATGCATGCACACGTGGCTCGCTCAGTCATAATAGGAAAAATTCAACATTCTGCAAAATATTATTAAATAAATAATAATTATATTTAATACAACTACACATGTCATTTATTGATAATCGGAGTGTCCGAGTCAGCTTAATTACACGCACCTCGATTAATCATCGGGACATGTGACTCGTGCCCTCAGAAGTTTCTCAGCACATATCAGAGTAAATTATTGGCTTTTTACACTATGGATATGGCCCCAAAGAAATATATTTAGTGAGATTCGAACATTGAACATGAGAGAAAACAAACCACTCAAGCTTAAAGTATTTATTACTGAGGCAACTCCTTGGAGTTAATATATATTTTTTTCCTTAAACTAACCTCTAAAGATTCACAGTATTGTATTAGTTTTTAAACATTTAGGGGAGATATATATGTGTGAATAGTATGAAAGAAACACCCAAGAAAAAGATGAGAAAGTTCACTTGCAGCCTTCATGCATCTTGAACAAAGAATAATTTCAAAACTCTAGCACGCACGTTTCTTGAAAATTCAAATCAAAGTCCACTAATTGCACAACTAATTAGTTTGTACCAGCAGGAGGCAGTGACCATTTGGTTTGTTCAACAAAGGGCTTTTTTCCTTTGATCATTTTTGGGTAAAGAGTGTTGATTCAAAAGCTTAGTTAATTTAATTCACTTTTTTTTTTAAAAAAAATCGTTGGAAATCCTGCGGTCAAACCATATTTTTCGGGTTTAAGCGGAACAAGTAAAACTTCCGGCTATCCCAGACTCTTACAAAAAACGCAACTCCCTCGATCCTAAACCTAGGTAGGATCTCAATGTCAGATTCGCTCTCCCTAGTTTAATTCACATTCTTTTGGCATGAACATAAAAAAAATTCCAGTTGAGAAAAAAAAAATACCACTCTTGCCTTAAATATATTTTACGAAACAAACCATTTGCGGTTTCAAAACTTTGAATGTATACCCCCTTCACCACGGTCAAGTTTGAGACTGAATATATATTTTTTGAGTTGAAAATTTTACGAATTCAATGGCAACATGGAATTGCTAGTGCAATTTCAAGATTCCAGTTTTATAAATTTTACCTTCGAATTAAAAATATTAAAACATCAGTAGCAGCTGCAATGTCGGTTGGTGAAAGATCTCATGATAATAATAAATTGATAAACAAATTACTTGAAAATTAGTCACCAAATGGTTTTTAAGCATTTTTTTTTATCGGTCATCCGAATTTGAATCTTATGGACTTATGATATAAATTAAAAATATTAATAACAATTTTGGCTTTGACTATCCTCCTTTCTTTTAAAAATTTTTTTAAAAAAAAAAAAAAAAAAACTGGAATTATGTGTAACCAAAGAGAAATAAAACGTCTACAAATTCAAGTCTGGGTTTGTTTGTGTTTTTATATAGCAAAATCATATCGAGGAAGAGAAGTAATTATGGTTATAAGGATGAATTTGATTGCTACCTAAACTTTTAAAAATCATGTGTCTCAATGTGTATTTATTTATAACATGTATATATTTTACCTACTCCGCTTAAGCCCGGAATGGGTGATTGATATTATTTTATTTTTTATGAATTTTTTAATATATAATTTAGTTTAATACTAACGAAATTTCCTCTCCATTTATATGAGTGAAGATGGAATCCCATATCGCTTATTTTTATTAAAAATATTTTATCATCTTAACTAATTAGAACCCACTGTGTTTTGAATTTAAAATGAAAATAATTAAAACAAAAAGAGTGGAACAAACGACCACGATTTCCTCTAATATGAGAATTTTCCTAGCAACATTCATTTACGTGATGGGTGGTTAGTAAATGTAGAAAATAAAAATAATTAAATCTCAACTATATAAAGTATTAATTCGGAATAAATGTCGTAAGATTTTTAAAATATATTTAAAAAAATCATATCAAAAGAATAACATACTTAATAACAAATGGACCACGCACGGTTTTGTACGGTTTTTGTCTCAAATGTATCTGAAATTGATTTATTGTGTCCAAATATATAAAACCCAACCGGCTTTCCCATTAAGTCCGTGCATTTGCAAAATCGAAAAAAAATAAACCATTTTTATTTATCCATTATAAAAATTGACCTACAATCTCAAAAATATTTTTAATTGCCAAATAAAAAAAATTAAAGACTAAATTACCCTCCCTTTCAAGGTGGAAAAAGAATTTCACAACTTCACTCGTAAAATCATGAAAAACACATTTCATTAGTTGAAAATTAATCAAATAAGGTTGGTATAAACGTTACAGTGGTGTCTGTCAGACTTGTGGGCGACAATATTAGCGTCCAGGCGTCCGCGCGGGCGCCCATACTAGGAACGGGCGCCCGCATGCATAGACTTAAAATTCCTGTAAGTTCAATTTATCTGGTTATAAATTAAAATTTTAATCATTTTGTATGATTGTGCAGGTTCAATGGATTTAACTGTACTGAAGATGTGGTAAAATGGATCATGGATAACTTCGGAAAATTGTAGAATGAATTATCATGATAGAATAACAATTGTGATTGTTGTTCTAAAAAATATTATATTTGATCAGTTAATTAAAAAAGTATATGTTACAATCAACAAAAGTTCAAATGGATATCACCTTTCTTTGAAGGTAATTATTAAATCCGTTTTTAGTACAGATGGTTGTGAAGGATTCCCTATAGACATTACGAGTGATGAAATGGTTAAGGCTTTATTGATACTAAATTATCAAGCGAGAAACCTCAATTTGAATCCTTTTTATGTGACGGCATATCCTAAAGTTTCCATAAAGTCTCAATTCATAACTTCAACAAATAACATAGTTATAGTGTATGGAATGATGAACAAATGTGTAATACTCAAATAAACGAAGACATTGAACTTCCACGAAATCGATCGATTAATAAAAGGGAAGGTTCAGACATGCATGTTACATATTTTGTTCCACTTAAGTTCATGCCCCCTCCAATGGCATCTGATTAGACCGATTTGGACATGGTAACATAATCGAGTTCTGGTGATATTTGTGTTGGACATTTGTTTGCAGAGAAGAATGTCGTGTACATGGAATATAACATGTTTGCTATAAGAAAAAAGTTTGATTTCAAGGTCGCCAAGTCCACCAAGACACGTTTTGATGTACATTGTGTTTCATATTCTTGTAAATGGAGATTTCGAGTAATCAGAATGAATGATGAAATTAATGTTCTTTGGGTTGTAATGCGGTGTGATAAGCTTGAACTGAATACGTGTCATAACGATTTCAGAACACACATCAACAAGAAAATATTGAGGTTTTAGGTCATATTATAAATGATAAGTTTGTTCACGGTGATTGTTCATGGTCACCGAATATACTCTCCAAACGATATAATATCTTATGTCAATAAAGATCACAGTGTAAAATTAACTTATCAGCAAGCATATAGAGCAAAGGAAGTTGCTTTAGAATTATTAAGATGGAGTAGAGAAGAGTCATATAACTTACTCCATTAGTACTCATTTGTTTTATAATAGAACAACTTTGGGACGATAATGCACCTTATGAAGAATGAGGATGATAATTTTATGTATTATTTTCTAGCGCTAGGATCTTGTGTCAAAAAATTTTTACAGTTTATTTGACCAGGTATTGCAGTGGACGGATCACATCTGAAAGGTAAATATCGCGGGACACTTTTTGTAGCAACATGCTTGGATGGAAATAATCAATTATTTATGGTTTCAATTGAGATTGGTAGTATAGAGAATGACGCATCATGAGAGTGATTTATGCATAGATTGTTCGATGTTATTGGGGATGTTCCAGAGTTGTACATTTATGATCAACATAAGTTAATGGAACAAAGTTGTTCTCATGGTGTTCCCAACCGTAGAATACAGTGTTTATTTTTATTATGTAGAAGGCAACTTGAAATCCATTTTCAATATGGAATCGAAAACATATAAGAAATTTAAGTTGCCATTTATTATTGCAGCGAAAGAGTATGATCCGATTGAATTTGAAAAGAAAATACAGGGCGTGGGGTATGCATCCTGATGCATCTAGATATTTATTGGAAGATGTCGGTGTGCGTAATTAGGCTCGTTCATAATTCGAAGGGAGACAATATAATATTCTGACTATTAATATTGCATATAGTGTAAATTCATTGATGAATGAGGCAATAAGGTTCCTAGTTACTCACATGGTTGACTACTTCAGAGAAAATATGCAAAATTAATTTTATGATAGAAAGAATATGGCTGAGTCGATGACAACTCGACTAACCACTTAGACTCATAACATAGTGTATGAGAGGAAAATTGTCACGGAGAGCATGAACGTGTCACATGTCTCTGATCATCAATATCAGGTTAGTGGTGGTGGCATACGAGAGGTGTTCGTTGATTTACGTGAGACATGCAATTGTAGAGTTTTTCAGTTGGATAAGCTTATGTGTGCCCATAAAATTGCAGTTTATATGTTTCATCGAATTGATTATATCAGCCTATGTTCTCATTTCCACTTAAAGGACTCATTATTACATGCATATGAGGAATCGATCATTTTATTTGGTGATATGACTAGTTAGGTCATACTAGATGAAATCCATACATAGAAAGTATATCCTCCAACTACATCAATAACCACATGCCGGCGTAAAACACTTGGAATTCCATCTACATGTGAATAGACATCCCAAATGAATCACCGGTGTACGCGATGTCATGAATTATGACACAATCGCAATGGATGTATCAACCCAATCAGATATAGTTGAATTATGTATGATTATGATTATGTACGAATAACATTTAAACAACTTATTATTAATGAACTTCAAATATCATCGCGTACTATTTTAAAATTATAATGTCGCTCGAAAATATATCTACGCCAATATTCTTCTTTAAGATTGAGGCAAGACTAGAATAAAATTTAGGCAATTTAGACAGCATAAAATAACTAATGTACATAAGCATGAAAACTCCACAATCACCACTCCCAGACTCTTGTTACGGCATTACATGCACTCATGAAAATTTTCATGGCGCATCATTTTTTAGCTCCGGCCTATCAGTATAAAATCTGACAAACTCTAACTAGTGTGGAAGAATATGCTAAAGAGATGCCATCATATTTAGAAACTCTTTGGCCTCATCAAGGTTCATGTATGTAGGCACTGCATTTTTACACATAAGTCCCTATGATGAGTCTCATTTTGGAGACACTACCTTTTAAGTCACGGAGGTCACGGGAAACGGACATCGGAAGGGGAAATTCAGAATAAACAAGGTTCACTGTTTTCGTTAGTGCTGCGTTCGTGTTTACGTTCGAACGTCAAACGGATTGCGGGCGTTCGTGCCGCGTTCGAGGAAGCGTTCGAACGGTGTCGGTAATTCTGGTTTTGCTGCTAGCCTCACATCCAGCCCAATTAGCCCCCCAAAGCCCATAAAACACATCCCAATTTAAATAAATAAATATTAATTAAAACATTAACTAAATAATATAATAACTAAATTAATTAAATGATTAAATAAAACATATACCAAACATAAAATAAACAATTACCAACTTAAACTAAAATCATGCCTAAATTAAACAAATCACACACTAAATCAAAATATAATCATGCCTAATTAAAATCAATCAACCAATTATATTCCCAATCTAATAAGATTATTCCCAAACTTAAAATATTGTATTCCTAATCCAAGCCAATCAAATATTCAACCTTCCCTATCTAGCCAAGATTTGTCCCCCCTCAATCTTTGACTTCCCTTAACCAAACCAAATCAAATCTCTTGACTTCCCTTAACCAAACCAAATCAAATCCCTTTCCTTGTCAAACCTAACCCTTTGCCTATAAAAAGAACCCTTCACCAACCTTCTCAACCCTAGTAGTAGCTAGCCCCTAACTCATACACAACACACATAAAAATTACAGGAGGAACACACCCAAAAAAAGAGTAAGCAAAAGATAAAGAGGAAACGGCAGCGAAACCACAAGGAAACAGTAGCAAAACGGACTCAAAACAGCAAGACAACGAACGAGAACAGTGAACCAGTGAACCGGGGGAGAGTTGCGGAGCATCCACCCTTCCGACGATCGTGTACCGTACATCCGAGAGGTGATTTAAAAGGTTAGACCTGAGGGTACCTTTTCATTAGTTTATATTCGTTTTTTTTATTATTATTAAATTCTATTCGCATGAGAGTCGTTTATGGATGCATGTTGTGGCTTGAATGAAATGGAAGAGTGTCGTCTCTTGTGGTATATAGGATGGAAACCCAGACGTAAATTCCGTAGCCGAATCCGAATGGACGGTAGTGCGGTCTGTACTTGGGATACAACTCCACGTACCACTTGAGTAAACGGCACCTTCTCTTGTTTTGTGTTGCTTTTATTTATTTATTTTTCGTCATTTAAATTTATGCTTTGCTTATTTATGCATGACTCAATCGAGCGCATGGGCTTAGTAAGTGGAATGAAAGATCCCCTATGGGGAGGGGTTAAAGCCCTTTACCACGATGCTTTGCCGCGCCGGTTGATGTGTGTTCGGTTGGATGCAAGACACGTTCAATTGGACATACTTAGAATAATATGATTGTCTTTATGTTTATATGCATGATGTGATGTGACGCGCATGGGCTTAGTATGTTGATCTAAAGGTCCTCTCTTTGAGAGATCAAGAGCCCCAAAAGGCCACCTTTACGGCAGTACTTCGCCGCGCCCCTTTATTTTGTTGTTTATGTATTGCGTCTCATTTCATGCATCAGGTCTGTTCCCGTTCGAACGCGTTTACGAACGCAACTCGAACGCGCATGCATTTTTGCCTTATCATACATCAGGTCTCACTTCCGTTCGAACGCGTTCACGAACGCCATACGAACGCGAGCATTCTGTCTCGTTTCCGTTCGAACGCGTTATCAAACGCCATACGAACGCGAGCATTCTGTTTCATTTCCGTTCGAACGCGTTATCAAACGCCATACGAACGCGAACTTTCTGTTTACTGTTCGAACGCGTTTACGAACGCTACACGAACGCGCACACACTGAACTGAGTCTGCCTTATCATATTTATGCATAATTGCCTCTTGGTTGATCTTGCTTGTGTTATATAGCCAACTGTATTATTTGTATTCAAGCATGATTAGGCTATTAGCATGTTATTTGGTTAATAGGTTCATGAGATAGTACTCAAGCATGATTATGTTGTTCTTAGTTTTCCATATCATAGGATTGAAATATGTTCATGAGATTGCCATGTGATGTTGCATGTTGTGATGAACTTGTTGATGTATGCATATGAATTTAGAAGCATGATATCTTTGGAAATAAATGTTATTTAAGCCTGGTTAAATTATCACATAAATCCTTTTATTACAAGTGACATAAGTAAGGGACCATTCCGAACCCAACGGTTTGAGGTCTTCCCTTGCGAGGGGTGAGTGCGACCTTAAATCTTTGTCCCGGTTCACACCGGGTGGCGACTCCATATTATTTAGTACTTCCCAGCTAGGCCGCGAGCCTAGGAACGGCGTCGCCCAGGTCATGTGTCCTACAGTCTGGCGACTCCACTGGGGATAGAGAATTGGCCCCGAAATATTGACTTGTGATGTTTGGATTTATGTTTTAATTGACCGTGTCTATAGTGGATAAAGTGAGGGTTTAATCAAAGGAATTTTTAGGCTAGGTAATGGTTTGGTGTCTCCCTTCATTCACTACCTTTCTAGAAGGAAAAGCTGTGAAGGCACCTAGATAGCCATCTACTCGTAGCCTATTGTGATGGACTAATTTGGATGACTCGTTGTTTATTCCTGACAACAAGCGATAAGAGCCTAAGAGGCTTGGGTATTTAAGTGAGCCTCGCTCCACCTCCCTCTGGGGATCTACAACGGGAAATCCATTTGACAGTCCGTCACACACCATAGCTCATTGGCACGTACCTTAGTGTATAAAAAGAGTGCGCTCAGTTGGTTGCTCGAACCCTTGAGTGGGGAGACCTAGTTGTGGGCCATCCTTCGCCGGTGAGAGCCTTTGTCTATACTCTTACTAACCCACCCATAGACCGGGTTGGCTAAAGTAGCAATTATTTCCTTGAATATGTGCTTGTGGACCATCCTCATTTGGATGCAGTTGGACTATTGTCAGAAATGCGGGCTTGTTGGGCCATTTAAACTGGGGCAAGTTCGTACCTTATGACTATTAGGCCAAAAGCTTCTGAAATGTTGATGAGCCATTGTAGAAATTATTGTTGTATGTTTGCATTATCTTTCTTTGTGCTTGTGTTCGGAACATTACCATTTGGATTTAGTTGGACTCCTTGTCATGAGATGTGAACTCGTTGGGCCATTTAAACTGGGACGAGTCCACTCATATGGCAGTTAGCCCAAAAACTTCTAAAATGATGATGGGCCGATTTGTGTGCAAATTTTAAAGAGTTGATATATTTCTTGTATCACATGCATCACATGTATCACATGCACCTCATGCATACATGCACCATGTTAACTCCCTTTTGATTTAAAAGCCATCATAGATGCATGTTGGTTAGGGAAGCTGACAGACTTGTCAAAAGACCAAGCAGCCACCAAGAATACTGGCAGAAGACCTAGCTCAATGGGATAGGAAACCCAATCATGCATGCATGCATACACGTAACACATTTTTGCATCCCTTTTGTGTTTGTTCTGTTTTGTAATAACAGGTTTCAGAAGAGAAAAAGAGAAAGCGGCAAAGACAAGACAACCAGAATCAGTAACATATGAGTAGTAGTTTTGGGGATGAGTCCCAGGGTCGAGGCCCACATCGTCAGAGTGTTGGAATGAATCCCGGGGTTGAGGCCCATGTCAGCAATTTCAGAAATGAGTCACATGGGCGAGGCCCGTATCTGTATCAGTCTGGGGGCGAGGCCCATATCAATATCAGTTTAGGGCCGAGGCCCACATCAGCAGAATTTTGGAATGAATCCCAGGGCCGAGGCCCACATCAACAGAATTTTGGAATGAATCCAGGGAATGAATCCCAGGGTCGAGGCCCCATCAGCAGAATTTTGGAATGGATCCAGGGAATGAATCTCAGGGCCGAGGCCCGCATCAGTAAAATTTTGGAATGAATCCGAGGGTCGAGGCCCACATCAGCAGAATTTTGGAATGAATCCAGGGAATGAATCCCAGGGTCGAGGCCCACATCAGCAGAATTTTGGAATGGATCCAGGGAATGAATCCCAGGGCCGAGGCCCGCATCAGTAAAATTTTGGAATGAATCCGAGGGTCGAGGCCCACATCAGCATCAATCTGGGGGCGAGGCCCACGACAGTAGCAGTAGGGGCCGAGGCCCACTTCAGCAATCAGTTTTGGGGATGAGTCCCAAGGGTCGAGGCGACATCAGCATCAATCTGGGGGCGAGGCCCATGACAGTAGCAGTTGGGACCGAGCCCACTTCAGCAATCAGTTTTGGGGATGAGTCCCAAGGGTCGAGGCCCACATCAGCATCAATCTGGGGGCGAGGCCCATGTCAGTAGCAGTTGGGGCCGAGGCCACTTCAACATCAGTTTTGGGGATGAGTCCCAGGGTCGAGGCCCACATCAAACACAGTTTGGAATGAGTCTCAGGGTCGAGGCCCACATTACATCAGTATTAGTCTTGCCGGGTATGGCATTCTGGGGGCGAGGCCCACATTACATCAGATCAGTTCTGCCGAGAATGGCACTCCGAGAATGGAGATATAGTCCGGGAATGGACAGCTCGAGAAAGAACAAGCCGAGAATGGCAATCCAAGAATGGAGCAGAGTTCAAGAATGAACAAGTCGGAAATGACACTCCGAGAATGGAGATATGGTCCGGGAATGGACAGTTCAAGAATGAACAAGCCGAGAATGGCAATCCAAGAATGGAGCAGAGTTCAAGAATGAACAAGTCGGAAATGACACTCCGAGAATGGAGATATGGTCCGGGAATGGACAGTTCAAGAATGAACAAGCCGGGAATGGCACTCCAAGAATGGAAGCACGGTTCGGGAATGAACCACCTCACAGTAACGGTTCGGGAATGAACCACCTTACAGAACGGTCCGGGAATGGACCACCTTACAGTAACAGTTCAGGAATAAAGCCTGCATCTAGTTCGGTTCAGGAAGAAAGCCTGCATTCAGCTCAGTACGGGAATAAAGCCCACATTCAGTAAGTTCAGTCAGGAAGAAAGCCTACAAACTCGGGAATAAAGCCCACATTCAATACAGTTCGGGGACAAAGCCCACAGTTAACACAGTCAGGGAACAAAGCCCAGGGGAAGAAAGCCTCATATCAGTATAAGTTTGAGAACAAAGCTCAAGGGGAATAAGCCTCATGTCAGTACAGTTCGGGAATAAAGCTCGGGAGGAATAAAGCCTCATCTCAACAGTTCGGGAATAAAGCTCGGGAGGAATAAGCCTCATCTCAACAGTTCGAGAATAAAGCTCGGGAGGAATAAAGCCTCATCGCAACAGCTCAGGAATGAGCACGCCGGGAATGGCACGCCGGGAATGGCACTCCGAGAATGGAGATATAGTCCGGGAATGGACAGCTCGGGAATGAGCACGCCGGGAATGGCACTCCGAGAATGGAGATATAGTCCGGGAATGGACAGCTCGGGAATGAGCACGCCGGGAATGGCACTCCGGGAATGGAGATCGGTTCGGGAATGGACCAAAACACGGTGACAGTTCGGGAATGGACTTCATCACATCATATCACAGCAACACTCTAAAAATAGAGCACGGTTCGAGAATGAACCAGGGGTCGCAGCACCTCACCACCAATCAACTCAACTCGACACATGGTAAGTCAAGTGGCAGCTGGCGAGCCAGGTAAGTAGAAATGCATTGCATAACTTTGATAGGATTGTCACTGTTGCACATTACACAAGTCCCATCAAAGTGGGGGCGACTGTAGGCACTGCATTTTTACACATAAGTCCCTATGATGAGTCTCATTTTGGAGACACTACCTTTTAAGTCACGGAGGTCACGGGAAACGGACATCGGAAGGGGAAATTCAGAATAAACAAGGTTCACTGTTTTCGTTAGTGCTGCGTTCGTGTTTACGTTCGAACGTCAAACGGATTGCGGGCGTTCGTGCCGCGTTCGAGGAAGCGTTCGAACGGTGTCGGTAATTCTGGTTTCGCTGCTAGCCTCACATCCAGCCCATTAGCCCCCCAAAGCCCATAAAACACATCCCAATTTAAATAAATAAATATTAATTAAAACATTAACTAAATAATATAATAACTAAATTAATTAAATGATTAAATAAAACATATACCAAACATAAAATAAACAATTACCAACTTAAACTAAAATCATGCCTAAATTAAACAAATCACACACTAAATCAAAATATAATCATGCCTAATTAAAATCAATCAACCAATTATATTCCCAATCTAATAAGATTATTCCCAAACTTAAAATATTGTATTCCTAATCCAAGCCAATCAAATATTCAACCTTCCCTATCTAGCCAAGATTTGTCCCCCCTCAATCTTTGACTTCCCTTAACCAAACCAAATCAAATCTCTTGACTTCCCTTAACCAAACCAAATCAAATCCCTTTCCTTGTCAAACCTAACCCTTCCTATAAAAAGAACCCTTCACCAACCTTCTCAACCCTAGTAGTAGCTAGCCCCTAACTCATACACAACACACATAAAAATTACAGGAGGAACACACCCAAAAAAAAAGAGTAAGCAAAAGATAAAGAGGAAACGGCAGCGAAACCACAAGGAAACAGTAGCAAAACGGACTCAAAACAGCAAGACAACGAACGAGAACAGTGAACCAGTGAACCGGGGGAGAGTTGCGGAGCATCCACCCTTCCGACGATCGTGTACCGTACATCCGAGAGGTGATTTAAAAGGTTAGACCTGAGGGTACCTTTTCATTAGTTTATATTCGTTTTTATTATTATTATTAATTCTATTCGCATGAGAGTCGTTTATGGATGCATGTTGTGGCTTGAATGAAATGGAAGAGTGTCGTCTCTTGTGGTATATAGGATGGAAACCCAGACGTAAATTCCGTAGCCGAATCCGAATGGACGGTAGTGCGGTCTGTACTTGGGATACAACTCCACGTACCACTTGAGTAAACGGCACCTTCTCTTGTTTTGTGTTGCTTTTATTTATTTATTTTTCGTCATTTAAATTATGCATGTTGCTTATTTATGCATGACTCAATCGAGCGCATGGGCTTAGTAAGTGGAATGAAAGATCCCCTATGGGGAGGGGTTAAAGCCCTTTACCACGATGCTTTGCCGCGCCGGTTGATGTGTGTTCGGTTGGATGCAAGACACGTTCAATCGGACATACTTAGAATAATATGATTGTCTTTATGTTTATATGCATGATGTGATGTGACGCGCATGGGCTTAGTATGTTGGTCTAAAGGTCCTCTCTTTGAGAGATCAAGAGCCCCAAAAGGCCACCTTTACGGCAGTACTTCGCCGCGCCCCTTTATTTTGTTGTTTATGTATTGCGTCTCATTTCATGCATCAGGTCTGTTCCCGTTCGAACGCGTTTACGAACGCAACTCGAACGCGCATGCATTTTTGCCTTATCATACATCAGGTCTCACTTCCGTTCGAACGCGTTCACGAACGCCATACGAACGCGAGCATTCTGTCTCGTTTCCGTTCGAACGCGTTATCAAACGCCATACGAACGCGAGCATTCTGTTTCATTTCCGTTCGAACGCGTTATCAAACGCCATACGAACGCGAACTTTCTGTTTACCGTTCGAACGCGTTTACGAACGCGCACACACTGAACTGAGTCTGCCTTATCATATTTATGCATAATTACCTCTTGGTTGATCTTGCTTGTGTTATATAGCCAACTGTATTATTTGTATTCAAGCATGATTAGGCTATTAGCATGTTATTTGGTTAATAGGTTCATGAGATAGTACTCAAGCATGATTATGTTGTTCTTAGTTTTCCATATCATAGGATTGAAATATGTTCATGTGATGTTGCATGTTGTGATGAACTTGTTGATGTATGCATATGAATTTAGAAGCATGATATCTTTGGAAATAAATGTTATTTACCTGGTTAAATTATCACATAAATCCTTTTATTACAAGTGACATAAGTAAGGGACCATTCCGAACCCAACGGTTTGAGGTCTTCCCTTGCGAGGGGTGAGTGCGGCCTTAAATCTTTGTCCCGGTTCACACCGGGTGGCGACTCCATATTATTTAGTACTTCCCAGCTAGGCCGCGAGCCTAGGAACGGCGTCGCCCAGGTCCTGTTGTCTACAATGTACAGATCCATTGTCCGAATATGCTTTATTTTTAGGAAAATTTGTGCACAGACCCAATGATTATTGTAGAGATTAACCGGAATAGAAACCTGTAATTATTAACGGAACAATACAATATATTCATTTTATTCGATAAAGATATGATAAGGTCACTCACATGATCGACTTTCTTTCATGGTTTGGATAACGTATTAAATTTCAATCCATGATTGTAATTTATAAGTGTCTCATTGTACTCTATTTTATCATTGTCACCACCTGACATCCCCATATAATATTCAAGAACCCTTAAAATATAAATACAAAAGATCAGTCAATATATATAACTATGTTCACATAACTATCATTAAATAAGGTTTCAAAAAAAATATAACTTACAAAAAAATCATGTATTCGTGTGTTTAACTCTTTGCCTCAGCGTATTGGGATATCTGAGATATCGTCTATTAAGCAAGCGTAGATACTCATTCACATGTTGAGATATATAATCAAATGAAATTTTAATTTAACATGCATGACAATTATAATCAAATATTTACAATTGATGCATATCTCATCTGCTAGCCATTCATATTCCTCTTCACTTAATATCACCTTGTAAAATGATGGAATGAAATTTATTGGTCAGCTGACATTAATCACACCCGTCATCCACTTATTTAACTCTATTAATAATTGTGGGTCATCAATGCCTCTTATTAGGTCAACATCATTTTTTGTGCTCTTAGTGTTTTAATGTTATAATAAACAAATATTTAGTGTTTTTATCTCATATGATGGCCCAAAATAAGAATGTGTAAATGACGGATTACATGTATTTATGAAAGTCATTACATTTTCCCTAAAACGTTTTTGCTTAACCATATATGCTTCCATTTTATCCAGCATAGATTGCCTAAAATCTTCATGTTGTTTTGACATTTCATTAACGGATGAGCGAATAGAAAATATCTCAATATCAATGTTATCCAATCTCCTCATAGCGTAATCCATACGCTATTTTGTCTGCAGCTGCAGATGAAAAAAGTTAACTATTATAGTTGACGAATTGTTTATAATTAACTTATATATATATATATATTTCCTTCATAATATGGCATCATTATGGTTATCATCTTCTTGTATATTTTCATGATCTTCATCCATGACATCATCGGTAAAATATATATCACCCCTGATAAGTCGCTCAAAATGAAAAAATTAAATAATTAACATTTAATTATTTTCCATATAATACACCATGATATACAAAAAAGATCAGTAATAACCTGTTCTACCCATTGGGGGATAGGTGTACAATAAGGCCGCACAAATGTCTAATACAGAGTAGTCTTCTCATATATTTATAGGTCTCAATACTTGTTTTGTATAAACTGGAAAATGAAGAGAACATAATTTAGAAAAATAATTACAAATATTTAACGCTAACTAATTGTATGTAAATTAATACCTCATTATCGAGTCTATTAAGTAAACTCATTATAGCCATATCGGTCGGTTACCCACGCAGCGTCTACCTTCTGATGCGGGTATAACGATGACCGTATTTGAGTACATATTCTGAAGCCACATTCCAATAGCTTCAAATATCCACGCCTATATGCAATGACATTAGAAAACAAAACTCAAACATAATTTGTCCAAATAGATAAATTATCTACACGGTAATATTACTTGGAATCCAAGACAGAAGTTATAAAAAATATATTTTCCCCCATGTGTCTATTGTCATTTATGAGCTCCGCTTTGAATTTATTGGCTTTACCTACTACAACTTTTTTGCTTGGCCATAAACAATATCTAATGCCAAGGTACCCCATGAAATATTATTTAAGTCATCTAAATCTTCCACTGCTTCCATAAATTCTATTTGTACATGTATGTCATCAAGACGCGCAAACAAAACTCGATCAGTAAAGTAATACAAAGTTATCTTTAGTGCATACGAGTTTTGAATCTTTGTGAAATCAAATTGGAGGAACTTTATGTCTAGGTCAATAAGTATTTCATACATTACATCGGCAAATAGTAGTTGTCCCGTATGTCGAATGTATCACAATCAATCTGAACAAAAGAACCACTTCGAAGACCTGTGGCCAGACACCATTCCCGAATGTATAACCTTATTAATTTCTCGCAGATACGAAATCATAATTGAGATCCTATCTCACTTTCTGTTTGCACAACAAGTTTAAGCAAAATATTGTGCAATATCATTTCTTTGAAATCTGTATCAATTTTCAAAAAATGTCCGAAGATGAATTTTTTGAACTCTTCTAATTGTGGAGTATTCAATTTTAACTATATTGCTTTCAAGACTCTTTTGATACGAGTAACATTGGTCGCACGCCTTCGAAATAGATCAGAATCTAATATCCTTAAATCTCATTGGGTTGGAACTACTTGTGTCCATACCTACAAACAATATTTGAAAAAAAAAATTATTGTCATGCCTAAAAAATCATCATATTAATATGCTCTTATAAAAAATGCACATTCTGAACTAAAACTCATGACCTAACAGTCAAATTCTAAGTTTTTTTATCACCAAACCATAAACCACCGTTAAATATTTATTAATTAATAATATATAATTAAATATGAATATTTGACAATGCCTAAACTATAGGTACAATTTACATCATGAAAAAAATAGCATGTGCAAATTCTACCAGCGTCTGTATTCTTTCATTTCATTAGTAGTTGTGAGTAGGACGGCTCCTACCTTAAAATCTTTCGACTTTTCTATAATTTTATGTATGTGTGTGCTTATTTTATTTACAACAATGAAATGTTATAACCATCCATCATAATTTTTTTTTATTGCATTTCTCAACTTTTAAGTTTTATAAAATTGTGATTAGTGATGAAAACATTGTAATTAGTAATACAACATTTAGAACGATTATAACATGCAAAATGCAGGTATAAAACCACTCGTTGATTGTGATTTGTGAAAATGATATTTGAAATTTATGTGTGTGGATTTGGGCATTCAAAAGGCTAAAGTCACTTGTTGAGTATGAAACTTACTTTGAATGGCAATGGAAAAAAAGTATGAAATATGAATGCATTTAATTTAATATCTCACTCATTAATGCTTTTGGAAATTTCCAATCATTTTTCCATTTTCTTTTCAAACAATTCTTTATTCTTGTGCCCTCAATTGACGATTTTTAACTAGTCATATTTAGCTTGTCATTAGTATTCAAATTTTGGGAGATAAACGAATAAAAAAAAAAAATTATTAAATTTGAATTTTGCACACCTCCTTATTCTTTTAAAGGAAAAAAAATATCATTTGTTCATGTAAATGCATTTATTTCGATCTTATCCTCATATCTTATAGTTTTGTTTTATATTTAACTAGATATTGTTCGTGCCTATGGCACGGTGTTACATAATTTACAGAGAGATTAAAATTCTATTATTTAATTTGTTTGTTAATTTTCAGAGATATTATATAATTAAATGATTTTATTCTTTAATTATTTGGTAGTTTTCATTTTTCATTAATAAATGATTTTATTCTTTAATTTATTTGGTAGTTTTCATTTTTATAGAGATTCTATAATGGAATGATTTTTTATCAGCCATTATATTATAATGAAATGATCTGAGCCGCCAATTAAGCCACATAAAAGTAGCATTTTGATACATTATCTCTCTTAATCATAATCATTGATCGTCTTTTCTTTCCTCTCACACCATTGTGCTTTATAATATAGACTAGTCGTAGGCACGGTGTTACAGTATTTGCTCGTGCCTACGGCACGGTGTTACAGTATTTAGCCGTGCCTACGGCACGGTGTTACAGAATTAAATGATTTTATTTTTTAATTAAATTATTTTATTTTAACTTTCTATTTTTTAATTTGAAAATTTGAAAATTTTTGACCATTCCATCAATCAATTCATTCTCTTTCCTCCAATTACCAATGAAATGATCTGGGCCGTCAATTAAGCTACATAAAGAGAGCCGTTGGATATACACTCTTTCCTCCAACACCATTGTCCTTTATTATATAGATATTTTTGAAACAATGACACTTTTATATAAGTTTTTCTCTTAGTTGAGAGATAGAATTTTAATTTTGGATTTTACACACCTCTTATCTTTTAAAGGAAATGATAAAATTGTTCATGTAAATGCATTTATTTTGATATTGTCCTCATATCTTATAGTTTTGTTTTATATTTAATATTTTTGAGAGATGGAATCTTAATTTGTAAATATTGATTTAAATTAAATAAATAGTAAAAGTCATATGTCTCACGTTTTCTTTGTTTAGTTGTAAGCTTTTCCTACCTTGTTACATTAAATAGATTTTCTTGATTTATAGAAAGAAAAAAATTACAAAAAAACATTAATTGTTGAGATTATGTGGGCGTCTACTATTTAGAATTCTTATTTTGATAGGAGATTATAATTTTATTTTAATAATTTATTATTTTAATTTTATAATTTAATAATAAAAACATTAATTGTTGAGATTATGTGCCACATATATTTTTTATTTTAATAGAAGATTATACTATATCTTCTTATTATAATAGGTAATAAAAAAAAATATTGTGGAGATTATGTGTCATGTGACGCAATGAGAAACTAAAATATGTTTAAATTATATATATTATTTACCGGATTATTTGTGATATTATTAAAAAAAAATTAATCGGATAGTATAAATTTATTAATTTAATTTATAATTTAAAACTATTTTTTAATTGTAATACGATAGTATAATATGTTTTCTTATTATAATACAATTTTTATACAATTATAGTATGTATTCTTATTGTAATATGTATTTTATTTAATATAAAATTATTTGAAATTTTTTTATTTTATAATGTAATGATAAAAAATTAATTGTAGAGGCTAATTGTATAGATTAAGTGCCACATATGTTTTTTTTTTTAATGAGTGATTATAATACGTTTTCCTTATTTCAATTTTATAATTTAATAATAATAAATTAATTATATTAATAGGTTTCTTACTTTAATAAGATATTATGTTTTTATATTGTAATACGTTTATTGTGTTAATAATTTATTATTATTATTATTTTAATTTTATAATAGAAATAATTATAGAGATATTTTAATTTTATAATTTAATAATAAAAATTAATTGTACATATTAGGTTAATTGTATATAATTTTATAGTGTTTCTTTAAAATATTAATATGATAGTTTAATATATTTTACTGTTATAATAACAAATCCTATAAAATTATAATATGTATTTTTATTTAACATATTTAATATGAAACCTCCATGTGGTTCGATGTTTAATTTTATATAGAAGATTATATACCTTTTTTTTTTTTTTTTTTGAAAACGATCAAGATATTTCATTCCAAAAAATGTATAGAAAGAAAATGAATAATATTACACTTCGAAGTCATATATATCCCAGCATTATCCATCCTAAATAAGATGGCATGAGTAATTTACAAGGCAGAAAAGTGATTATTTAAAAATGGATGTTATCAAAATATACTTGTAATTAAAATATTATAATACTACTTAAGAAATACATATTGGTCTTGGTGCCTGTTTGGTATGGTTTATAGTAGAGGTAAAATAAATTTTTTTTTTTAATTTCAAAAGCTCTTTTCAAATTTGAGTTTTTAGGAGTATAATTTAATTTTTTTTTTAAAGGATTAAATTTTCTATAATACCCTTATTTAATTTAACATTCTTTCATAATATAATTTTAAAAAACTTATATAATGAAGTAATTTTATAATTTTTAATAAAATTTCACATTCATAACCAAACTCTTAATTTTTTCATCAAAAAATTTACTTCTAAAAGTATACTAAAAAAATTTATATTCGAAAAGCTATACCAAACAAACCCTTATATATATTTATATATATATATATATATATATATTAAATTTATAATATATTTAAATGGAAAGTCTATAGTGTAAATAATTAAAATTAAGTTATTAACATGGAAAGTCTAATATGAAAATCCATTTGTCTGTTATGTCATATTTTGATGGAATTGATTCGAAAATCTGAAAAATTAAACTCTCAAAAAAAAATTTAATTTGTAATCTCAATGAGGCGACAGTTACTACACAATGCAAGAACTAGCATGCATAAGACATGCACAAGTTATCTTTTTCAGCAAGCATCAACAATCAAGCCATTAAACATGTAATGATGAGAAGCTTCCAAGCCAATTTTAGGTGGTGTTGAAAATGAAGCAAACAAACAAGCAACTTTAGGTGGTATGATTTTAGGGAGTGCAAATTGGCTAGTCTATGTTGAGTTGGTAAAAACGTGTGCTAGTGTGTGTTGAGTTGGCAAAGAGAGCTATAATCTCAGCTGAAATCATCACAACGTGTGTAAAGAGAGAGTGTAGTGAGGTTTTCATTTTTGTAAAGTTTAATAATTTGTATTTTTATTCTTGAAAGTAATAGAAAAGCTTTCGGTTTTTTCCTCAAACACATTCTAAAGTGATCAGAAAATCACAACAAGTAGTATCATGAGCTTTGGTTCTACTTTGGGGTCGTAAAACCGAAGAACGGAACGGAACTCGGTTCGGAAAATTCGGGTTTCCGGCAAAGTTGTCAAAAATTATTTTTGAGCATACCATCAGTTAGTTTACGTCGAGACGAGTTCGGTAGTATTTTCCGGCGATCAAACGGACATCCGATGAGCCCGCACGCTCCGCCACTCTCCGGAGAGTGAAGCCCACTCTCGCCACGCGCCACACGCGCGTCTGGAGGAAGAAGAAGACGACTACATGGCGCCACATCATCGCCACGTCAGCTGCCACACCAGCCAACTCGCCACATCATCGACACGTGTCAGCCACATCATCGACACGTGTCTGCCACGTCATCGAGCTGGTCCCACTTTTGCCACGTCATCTACTACGTCAGTAGACTGGTAAATTTCATTTAGCCCCTCAAGTCTTTGAAATTTATAATTTAGCCCTAGAAGTTTTAAAAATTTATAAATCAGTCTCTCAGTCGGATTTGGACCAATGAAGTGTCTAATCCACCATTTTCGACCGTTCCAGACGCAACGATGACCTCGAATTTGTGAAATTCAGCCCTGATTTTAACATATTTTCATTTTAAACTTTAAAACTTAAAATGGTAATGAAAGATTCCCCTTCTGGTACAATGATCAAGCTGACGACAACTAATTACTTCATCGGGAGACCTCATATGATAGATTATGTACACTGTAAAGATTTGTTTGATGTCATCAAGGTGAATTGAGTGAGACCATAATCTGTTAAAGAGTATGACTTCAATAAACTCAATAATATAACTCTGGGTCAGATTAGACAGTAGATCGGTCACAATATCTTCCACCACGTAGCACATGATACATATGCTTACGAAATATGGAGGAAATTGGAAGACATGTTCCAGGCCAAAACAGCTCGTAATAAATCCTTAATCATGAGGCGTTTGGTGAACCTGAAGCTACGGAGTGGAACTTCCGTTGCAGAACACACCAACGAGTTCTAAAGTCTGGTGAACCAGTTGTCTGCAGTAGACATGCAACTAGCAGACGAAGTTCAAGCACTCTTGCTACTCAGTTATCTTTCTGATAACTGGGAGACACTGGTGGTTACTCTCAGAAACTCAGCTTCAGGAGGCAAACTTACCATGCCTATGGTAAAAGATGTCTTGTCAAATGAAGAAGCCAGAAGAAAAGACGTGGGCTCAGATCAAACAGAAGCCCTTGTCTCGGAGCATCGAGGAAGACAACAAGAGAAAACTCAAGGTAAAGGGAGAGGCAGAAGCAAAAGTATAGGCAAATCCAAGGACAGGAGAAAGCCTACATACAAGTGCTTCCATTGTGGCATATAAGACCACCTAAAGAAGAATTGCCGGAAACTGCAATGAGAGCATGGACAAGGCAATAACCAGCCGAAGAAGAATGATGTGGAGACACTAGTAGTTACCACATGAGATGTAGCTATATGCTCCGGCCAGGAAGAAACATGCCTTCACATCGCAACTCAGGATGTCGAGTGGGTGGTAGATACTGCAGCATCCCACCACGTCACTCATCACAAGGATTTCTTCACAACATACAAAGCATGAGACTTTGGAGCAGTGAAGATAGGGAATATCAGTTTTTCTCAGATAATGGGAATTGGTGAAATACAGTTGCAGAAAAATACAGGATATACGATAACCTTGAAGGAGGTAAGACATGTTCCAGAACTTCGGCTCAATTTACTCTCGGGGGTAGCCCTAGACAAACAGGATTATGCTAGCCACTTCAGCAATGACAATTGGAGAATGATAAAAGGTGTCATAGTTATCGCCCGATGACATATTTGTGGAACTTTGTATAATACTCATGTGAAAATATGTGTAGAAAGCCTCAATGTAGCTGAACTGGAGGCTTATCAGAATCTGTGGTACCAGAGACTCAGTCACGTGAGTGAAATAGGGTTGTCTACCTCGACAAATAAGGATCTTATATCTGTCACCAAAAATGCTGCCCTGGATCATTGCAATCACTGTCTTTTTGGTAAGCAACATAAAGTCTATTTCAATTTCTCTTATACAAGAAAATCGGAGTTACTCAGTCTGGTGTACTCTGATGTTTGTGGTCCCTTGGAGGTAAATTCACTAAGCAGTAATAAATACTTTCTGACTTTCATTGATGATGTTTCTCGGAAGTTATGGGTGTATTTTTCTGAAAACAAAGGATCAGGTAATGGACTATTTTCAACTGTTTCATGCCATGGTCGAGCGTGAAACAAAGAAGAAACTGAAATGTCTCCGCACAGACAATGGAGGCGAATACACTTCCAGGGAGTTCAATGCCTACTGCGGAAGTTACGGTATTCGACACGAAATGACTGTTCCACGCACCCCACAACACAATGATGTCGCTGAAAGGATGAACCGCACCATTATGGAGAAAGTCAGAAGCATGGCTAAGCTGCCAAAGCCATTATGGGGAGAAGCTGTTCGTGCCGTCTGCTACCTGATCAACAGATCACCATCTATACCGTTGAACTTTGAGATTCCGGAGAAAGTGTGGTCTGGTAAGAATCCTTCATATTCTCACCTCAGAATATTCGGATGTTTAGCATTTGCACATGTATCCAAAGAGCTTAGGCAGAAACTCAATGCAAGGACTACTTCATGCATCTTCATAGGCTATGGAGACGAGGAATTTGGATACATGCTATGAGACCCGAAGGAAAGAAAGGTCATCAGAAGTAGAGATGTAGTGTTTCTCGAAGACCAAACAATAGAAGACATTGAAAAGCCCAAGATGTCTTCTAAATCCAGTGCCAACAAAGCTGATGCGAATCCAGAAACAACCCCGGCACCAACACGAGTCGCCACATATGATGATGGGGTGCATGAAAAACCAGAAGCAGAATCAGATGAGGAAAGTGGTGCTGAGCAGAGGGAGCTACAACCTGCTCCATCAGAGTTTACATGATCATCCTCATATCTGGACAACAACAGACACCCAGAAATCAGTGAACCTCCAGTACGAAGATCTGACTGAGGCCAGATTCCATCATCTAAATACTCAGGATCTGAATACATTCTACTTACTGACGAGTGGGAGCCAGAAACCTTCAACGAAGCTGTATCTCATAAAGACAAAGACAAATGGCTGCACCCAATACATGATGAAATTGAATCTCTGTAGAAAAATAACACTTATGAGATAGTCAAGCTCCCACATGGAATGAAGGCACTGAAGAATAAATGGGTGTTCAAGCTCAAGAAAGATAGCAGCGGAAATGTGGTAAAACACAAAGCTCAGCTAGTAGTCAAAAGATTCCTACAGAAAAATGGAATTGACTTTGATGAGATCTTTTCACCAGTGGTAAAAATGGCTTCAATCCGAGTCATCCTAGGATTGGTAGCCAGATTGAACTTGGAGCTTGAACAGATAGATGTCAAAACAACATTTCTTCATGGTGATTTGAATGAAGAAATCTACATGGAGCATCCAGAAGGATTCAAGGTTTCAGGAAAATAAAACCTTGTTTGCAAGCTGAAAAAAAGCTTGTACGGGCGCAAACAAGCACCGAGGCAGTGGTACAAGAAGTTTGACTCATTCATGGTGGGTCAATGATACAAAAGAACTACATCAGATCATTATGTATACATCCAGAGGTTTCAAGATGGAAATTTTGTTGCTCTTCTACTATATGTGGATGACATGTTGATTGTTGGACAAGAAGCAGCGAAGATCAGCCAGCTGAAGAAGGAACTTTCTAAATCTTTCGACATGAAAGATTTATGACCAGCTCAATTTATTTTTGGAATGGAGATTGTTCGTGACAGACAGAACAAGAAGTTGTGGCTTTCACATGAGAGTTATATTGAACAGATAATAAGGAGATTCGATATACAGAAAGCCAAACCAGTCAGCGTTCCGCTAGCACACCATTTCAAATTGAGCAAGAGTTTGCGTCCCTCATCCAAGAAAGAGATAGATGAGATATCATCAATACCATATTCTTCAGCTGTTGAAAGCCTAATGTATACAATGATATGTACCAGGCCAGATATTGCACACGCAGAGGGTGTAGTGAGTCGTTTTCTCTTTAACCTTGGAAAGCAACACTGGGAGGCAGTCAAATGGATTATCATGTACCTCAAGGGTACATCAAAGTTTCTTCTGTGCTACAGGGGGAGCTGATCCGATCTTTGAATGCTATATATATTCAGATATGGCAGTAAATCTTGATGGTAGGAAATCTACATCAGGTTTCATCTACACTTTTACAGGGGGAGCTGTGTCATGACAGTCGATATTGCAGATATATATTGCATTATTCACAACAGAAGTTGAGTACATCGCTATAGTTGTGGCAGGAAAGGAAATGTTGTGGTTAAGCATTTTCTCCAAGAGTTATGGATCAAGCAAACATAATACAAGATATATTGTGACAGTTAGAGTGCTCTGGACTTGAGCAAGAACTCAATGTATCATTATCGGATGAAGCACATCGATATTCGCTATCATTGGATACGCGAGGTGATGGATCAACAACTGTTGAGACTAGTGAAGATCCATACATATGAGAATCCAACTGACATGTTAACAAATGTGGTTACTCGGGACAAGCTAGAGCTGTGCAGAGAAATATCCGGGATAGCTGTCAGATGATGATTGTTTCGGATGCAGCTGGATGGGGAGAATTGTAAGAACTAGCATGCATGAGACATGCACAAGTTATCTTTTCCAGCAAGTATCAACAATCAAGCCATTGCCATGCAATGATGAGAAGCCTCCAAGCCAACTTTAGGTGGTGTTGAAAATGAAGCAAACAAACAAGCAACTTTAGGTGTCATGATTTTAGCGAGTGCAAGTTGGCTAGTGTGTGTTGAGTTGGCAAAAATGTGTGCACTGTAAAATGAAGCTCCAATCTTAGTTGAAATCATCTCAAAGTGTGTAAAGAGAGAGTGTAGTGAGGTTTTTATTTTTGTAAAGTTTAATACTTTGTATTTCTATTCTTGAGAGTAATAGAAAAACTTTCGATTTTTTCCTCAAACACATTCTAAAGTGATCAAAGAATCACAACACACAATACGTGGTTTTCGAACGTCAATACTAAATTACATCATAACTTGTTAAAATTTAAAATTAAAAAAGAAAATTGAGAACTCTCGTGGGGAATATTCCTCACTATATCCTATAATATGTGAAGCATAATCCAGGATTTTTTTTCTTATAGTCTATGAATAATTAATAATTAAATATCTCCATATTTTTTATTATAATATTTTATTATGATCGGAGACATCAAAATATACAAATAATTTAAGTCCTGATAATACTTGGGCTGGCCCGGCCCTAATGTGAGGGATATAGCCCATTATTTTGCCTGCAAAAGCAAAATAAAATGACCAATAACTCATTAACTTGTATAGTTGTAAAAAAAAAATGGACCTAACTCCTTTCATTGTTTGATATTTATCACTTCCTTAATCAATTATCTTTTTATCGTGTATCATCTCGTCAATAATATCTTAGCAAACGGTATTAATTATTAATTTTTGTGGGAAAAAATGTCATTACCCTTTTTTAATTAGTTATTAGGGTAAATTGGACTAAATAAATCTTGTGAAATATCAATTTTCTAACACCTGAAAAATTATATTTTTTTGATACCTGCGGGTGCACAATTTAATTGTTAAAAGTTTGCCCGTAGTTTTAAACATAAGCAAAATTTAATGTATAAATTAGAAAAAAATGATTTTTGCTATTGAATTTTTATTAACGTAAGTCATTATAAATTAATAGCTTTCACTTAATTTTTATCAAATTAAATGAACGTTCCTACTAAAATTAATATTATTGACTAGTTTTTTCCCCATTTGTAAAATGTGAAGCCCTTGTCATCCGTTGGATAAGGGACACATGGCACAATCCTTGCCGTTGTCCCAATTACCTTTATTTGCTCATCCTATATAAAGGCCACTTAGGTTGAGAATTAGGAGAGAGTTTTTCATTTGTGTATTCCCTTAATAATTGGCTAAGTGTTAAGCATATTCCCTAAGTCCAAGTTAGTGTAGTCTTCAATTGGAATTTGAGAGATTGTCACTTTTAGAGATTAGGGTTCTTTGTGAGATTAGGGGAATTACAATTTGTAAACGGATTCAAGATTCCGTGTGTAATCTTGAAATTGATTAGTGCAGCGAGCTCCCTATTCCGGAGTTCAACGTGGATGTAGTCGGGAATCTTTCCGGCGAACCACGGTAAAAGTCGTGCATTCTTGATTGATTGATTTGACGATTTTGCGATTAAAACTTAACAATTGGTATCAGAGCTGATTAAAAGATCCAGTGGGCTGAATTGAAGACTGATCTGCAAAGCAAAAGCCGAGATCAAGAAGCCCAAGATCGAGCTGCTTGGTTTGGGCGGCAAAAGGCAGAGGTTAATTGGAGGTGGGCCGTGAGAGGTTGATCGACAGCCCAAGACTCAGCCTGTGCGATTTTTGGCGGCAGAAGCAGAACAAAGGCTAATCCCTAAACTCGGTCAAGAAGTCACTGCCAATTAGAAGAGTAAGATTTGAAGATCAAAGCCCAAAGAAAAATTTTCTTCATTGCAAAACTCTCCCTAATTGGGCGGCAAGAAGAAGACGAAAACAAGACCCTCTTCTTCATTCTGAAAAGCAGAAGCCGAGATAAGGAAAACCTAAAAGACGCAGAGCAACAGAGGCGAAGGGGCATCAAGAAACCCTAAATTGGTCAAAATTAGAAGACCGAGAACCAAGAAGCAAGTACAGTGGAATCGGCAAGAAGAACAAGATCTGATCTGTGGCCAAATCAAAACCCTAGGAGCTGTTAGGGTGTTTGTCGATTGTAATCAAGAATCAAAGAAAAATTCAATTGCTCGGCCAAGAACACAGCCAAAAACCAGAGGCAAAATCAAGATCAACAGATCCGGTCTTTCTTGCGCCAGTGGCTGCCAATCAAGGGCAAGGAACCAAAAGAGCCAGCCGATCAAATCACCAAACCCAAATAGCCGATTCAAGAAATTGAAGAAATCGGTGGACCAAGACCGAAAGATCCAGTCCTTGGTTTGGCCAACTTTGAGTTGCAGGGTGTGTAATCTGGTCGTAACCGCGGCAAGGTCAGGAGTCGCACATCAAGACCTGGGACTGCCGGTTGTTGCCTGGGGGTGACTGAAACAAGAATTTGTATTGGCAGATTGAGGGGCTGAAACTACCCACGCATTATCCTGTCGAAATCAGGAAATTGAGTTGCTGAGAGTTGTGTGGGAAATTAGAACTTTGGTTGCGAGTTCTGCCCAAAGCCATTATTGCTGTATTGACTGCATCTTTGGTGAAGATAAACTTTGTGTGATTTGAAATTTGGGAACCAATTTTCTTGTTGAAATTGCAGTTCGGGAAATTAAAACTCTGTTGAAGTTGTGTTGTTGGGTGATTGATGGGTTTCTGCCTTGTGGGCAGATTTGGTGTGTATGCCGAATTAAGTTTAGGCAGGTTGGTGGTGTATCTTGCTGACTGTGTTAGGGCAAATTGGGAGTTGCTTTGCCTAAGGCTGAATTGGGGAGTAATTGCCGAGAGTGATTGCGGAATTGCATCGTGGGGGTGATTACTGTAAAAGAAAAGGAAATGTCGACGATGAGACTCGACATTGGAATCTTTGACGGGAAGGGAGATTTCACTACTTGGAAGAAGAAAATGAAAGTTCTGCTTTCCCACCATAAGGTGGCTTTGGCACTGGAACCGGATCCAGAAAAGTGGCCAAAGATGGAAAAGGAAGCGAAGGAGGAAATCCTGGAAGAGGCTTACAACTGATTTTCCTTCACCTGGAGATTCGGTCATCAGAAAGGTTGACGGAATGGACACTGCCATCAAAACTATGGGGTAAACTCGAATCTTTATATTCTGTTATTTCTGCACCAAATTTAGTGTTCTTAAAAGGAAATTTGTTTAATTACAATATGGTACTAGTAAGTCGATTGATGATAATTTGGATGAATTCACGGAAAACTGACTCAAATCCTTAAAGGTACTGACCAAGCCCTAGGAGACTTAGCGAAGCTATGATCATTTTAAATGCATTACCTGAAGAATATAGTGGCGTTAAGAACTCTCTACAGTAACCAGGAGTTGTACCTAGGCTAGACTTGGTGATATCTGGTATAAGGGCTAGAGAGCTAGAACTTAGAACAGTAGGAGAGGAGGAGCGAACTTATTCGTGAAAGGTAAAAACGAAAAGAAATATAATGGTCCTAATAATCATCAGACTAGTAACCAAGAACCTAAAGGACAGAAAAAGAATAACCATGATAAGAATGAGAATAGTGACAAAAAGTGCTATCATTGTGGGAAGATGGGACACCTTAAAAGGAATTGTTATAAGTTCCTGAGGGAACAGGAAAATAAAGGCAGTGCCACTGTGGCTGCCGAAAAGGAGTCGATGTGCCTATCTGAGGCATTGACTGTGTGTAGGGATCACATTAGCAGAGAATGGATTCTGGACTCCGGGTGTTCCTTCCACATGAGTCCGTATAGGGACTGGTTTGTCAACTTTAGAAATTCTGACCATGGGACTGTGTATATGGGTAATGACAATACTGTAGGATACAGGGGGTTGGGGACATAACTCTTAAACTTCATGATGGTAAAGTTAGGATTCTTACTGACGTTAGATATGTACCTGACTTGAAACGGAACCTGATATCACTAGGAACACTAGATGAATTAGGTTTCACATATAAGGCACATAAAGGACACATGCACATATCTAAGGGTAATAAACTGATCCTAACTGGTATAAAGAGAAATGGATTGTATGTTCTAAATGGCCAACATGTATTCTCGGATAAACCCATTTCTTTTAACTTCTAATGTTGATATGACTAATATATGGCACTTGAGACTTGGCCACATAGGCCAGAAAGGAATGCAGGTACTCAGCAAGCAGGGACAATTTGGAAAGGACCAGTTGAAGCCACTTGAGTTTTGTGAGATCTGTGTGTTGGGCAAACAACACAGACAGAGCTTCCCAACTGGAATTCACTTGTCAAAGGCGAGTCTGGAGTATCTACATTGTGATTTGTGGGGACCAGCAAAGGTCCAGACCATGGGGGTAAGAAGTATTTCCTCTCTATTGTTGATGACTACAGTAGGAAGGTATGGACATTCTTACTAAAATCAAAGGATGAAACTTTGACTAAATTTAAAGAATGGAAAATATTGGTAGAAAATCAAACTAGTAACAAAGTAAAGGTCTTGAGAACTGATAATGGCTTAGAATTTTGTAATACTGAGTTTGACCAATACTGTACTAGTGAGGGTATCCTAAGACATAGGACTGTTAGAAACACCCCTCAACAGAATGGAGTTGCGGAAAGAATGAATAGAACCTTATTAGACAAGATCAGATGTCTTTTATTTTCTTCCGAACTTCCGAGGGCCTTTTGGGGTGAAGCCCTCAATACTGCTACTCATTTGATTAACCTTAGCCCTAATAGTTCAGTTCAGTTTAAGACACCAGAAGAAATCTGGTCTGGTAGAGCTCATAAGCTTGCACACCTTAGAGTATTTGGCTGTGAAGCCTATGCTCACCAGTCCGTAGGTAAACTTGAACCGAGGTCAATCAAGTGTGTTTTCCTAGATACCAAGAAGGGACAAAAGGGTATAGGTTATGGGAAAGGGAATCACCTGGAGTCAAAGTCATAGTTAGTCGGATGTTATATTCAATGAAATTTGTTTTCCTTGTAAATCTACTAACAACAATGCAGGTGCCTTAGAAAAGGATCTAGCAGATTTTGATCTTGCAGGTGGAGCTCAGGTGCAGGTGGAGCCAGGGACATCAAGGACCGCTGAGCAAGTCGGTGACATGTCAAGCACGGAGACATATGAGGACACCCATCCCAGGAGAAATAACCAGGAGGAAAACAGAAATGAAGTAGCAGAGATACAAACAAAAGTGAAGAGGACACAGTAGATCAAGTGGATCATACCGAGCAGCATGATGAAACACCACAAGACACATTGGCCAACTACCAGCTAGCGAGAGACAGAAGTAGGAGGCAGGTAAGGCCTCCTACCAGGTATGATTACTCAACTAATGATTTGTATTTCTGTGCATTAATAGCAAGTCATGAAATTAATGGGTTTGAGTCTGCTAGCTTAGGAGAGGCATTAAAGTCTACCCATAAACTTGAATGGGAAGAGGCTATAGAAGAGGATATGTCTTCTCTTAGTACTAGACCTGACTTGTCATATGCTGTATCTTTGTTGAGTAGGTTTATGTCTAATCCAGGTGGAGCACACTGGAGTGCGTTACAATGGTTGTTAAGATACTTGAATACTGCTGTTGATTGTGACTTATGTTTTAACCAATCTAACGCTTTAGATTTGGTAGGGTATGTTGATTCTGATTTTGCAGGTTACAGAGACTCAAGAAAGTCAACTACCGAAGCTGAGTATCATTTTGTGCGGGAAATTATCTCAAGCGGTAAGATTGAGATTAAGAAGGTTCCAACAGAAGATAACCCATCGGACATGGGGACAAAGATTGTGGCTGCTACCAAACTCTTCCACTGCATGAAGCTGTTGCAAGTGGGGGTTGGCTGATCTTGCAGCCGACATGAGCGATGATGTGTGTAGGTGGTTTGCTGTGCTATATGGCCGTAGTGTGTCTTTGTATGATTGGGAGTGAGAAATGTTTTTGGGCTTCAAGGTGGAGATTGTAAATGTGAAGCCCTTGTCATCCGTTGGATAAGGGACACATGGCACAATCCTTGCCGTTGTCCCAATTACCTTTATTTGCTCATCCTATATAAAGGCCACTTAGGTTGAGAATTAGGAGAGAGTTTTTCATTTGTGTATTCCCTTAATAATTGGCTAAGTGTTAAGCCTATTCCCTAAGTCCAAGTTAGTGTAGTCTTCAATTGGAATTTGAGAGATTGTCACTTTTAGAGATTATGGTTCTTTGTGAGATTAGGGGAATTACAATTTGTAAACGGATTCAAGATTCCGTGTGTAATCTTGAAATTGATTAGTGCAGCGAGCTCCCTATTCCGGAGTTCAACGTGGATGTAGTCGGGAATCTTTCCGGCGAACCACGGTAAAAGTCGTGCATTCTTGATTGATTGATTTGACGATTTTGCGATAAAAACTTACACCATTAAATAGATCCCTCATTTATTATTATTAATTTATTAAATTCCCTATATACATGATTCAAAAATTAAAAATAAAAAATAAAAAATTACCTCTAAAATCCATTCACTAATTGTCTAGTGTTTTAATTACCCGTTGTTGATGGTGGGTTTTCACCCCGAGGAGCTCCGAAGCCTAAAGAGGGGTAGAATGAATTTTTCACAACAGACGAGGATCCAAGGCCCTTATAAGCATGAGGTCAGACAGAAGGACCCGAACTCAAGGCGCACAAGCATACTCGACCTGATGAGAAGATATTAGATTCAACAAACACTTGGACCCGAGGTGGTCATTCGCCTCGGCACACCAGCCTGGGGACCGAGGTGTGGTTTGCAGTATCCCGAGCTCTGTGTGGATGATGTATTCCCTATTTGGAAAAATAAGCTTTTAGAGAGACGTGATGATTATGAGAAAAGCAACGGTTCTCACTGAAAGTAGCTTCTGCCAGCCGCCATAAGCCGGTGCAGTGACATGGAGGTGGCAGAACAGAGCTGTCATAGGCCGGTACAGTGACAGAAAAAAGAAGTGTTATAATTGGCCAAATTGTGGGCAGTTGAGGAGAGTTGCTACTGCAATGATGACAAGTGACATGAGCTGATGTCATAAACAGTGGACCAGCGGATTCAGACGCACTATATAAAGGGATTGAAGACTCGGATATAGGGGTATTTCAGCGGCTTAGACAACGAATTCCCTTCAATTTTTATGGGACTATCAACTTTAAGCAATTTCATAAATTGTAAAAAGAGAGAGAAACACTTGAGTTAAAGAGAGAAAAAAAGTTCAGTTGACCTGAAATGGTAATAAAATAGATCATACATTTTGTGTCTGTGGAGATAGGTTTGATCCATTCCGCCAAACCACGTTAAATCATATGTGTTATATGTGTTTTCTCATGTTCTTGCTAAGTTTGCATTTGGTTCCCAACAAACCAAACAAATTCACTTCTTGAGAGATGTTTGTTCGATGAGTGATTTTCCCGAATTATCCCTGAAATGAAAACAACCTTCAACACTCGTAATCATTTTTATTGAGATTATAATTATTTTCTTACCGTCTTTTATTCACTACAAATTAGATAACCTTAAAACAAACATGATATAGTTACAAATTTGAGGTTCTATTAAAAAAAATCAAAAATTATGATTAATTTACCTCGTCCCATTTATTATCTGGGCGAATCAAAGAATGAGACTTAAATATGGTTGGTAAATGGATCGGGTTTTGAAAAATCATCCATAATTTAAGTGTTTTTTAATTTAAAGTTAGAAATGAAACAACATAATAAGAGTATCGATTTAAAAAAAATTATTTTTTTTTTAATAAATGAAAACATTAATAAACAACATTTGAATTTAGTGATGAGCTTTGTTGACAGCTGATTTTCATTATAGGATCGATTCAGGAAAATCATTCATCGAACAAACCTCCATCAACTGTGAATTTGTTTGATTTGTTGGGAACTAAATGCAAACTTAGCAAGAAAACCAGAAAAACACACAGACAAACCAGATGATTTAACGTGTTTCGGTGGAATAGATCGAACCAACATCCACGGGTGCAAGGGAAATAAATTTATTATTAGGTACTTGGGTCTGACCGACCTGCACTAGCTCTCACTTACCCTTAAGTTTTTTGCTCTATTTACAAGTTATGTATGAAATAATTTAGCCAACCCCTTACAATGAGTTCTCAACCTCTTTATATAGTGCGCCTAAAATCACTATTCCGTCAACTCGTGACGTCAACCACGTTACCAAGCCATCATTACGTAGGATATCTTCCTCAATCAACCCACAAGTAGTAGCTCTGCCGCATGACACAACTATTCTCTACCATATGAACCTCATTACTTCACTTTCTTTTGGTAACTGATATACACTCTGCACATTTGCCAACCTGTATTCCAACCACTCATGTTTGATTGCGTGTGTCAATCAATAAGTCTAAAGTCCTCTTCCATCCTAACAGTCGCTAGTCTACTCCTACCTTATCAGTCATTAAGAGGCTCAAACTACCATCTAAGAGTAAATACAACATCCCCGACCCAAATCCTCGGGTCGGTATTGTTGGGGTTTTGGGCGAAGGATGCAGCGGAAGCGCGGTTCGGGCGAAATCGTAATTTAAAACTTTTTCAAATTACCGAATAAATTATTCAAAATCTAATATGAATAATTTATTCATAGTTCACCTAAACCTATTTATTCAATATCAAATAGTGACATAAATAAGGTTGAAACTTCGTGAAATTTTTACGAAAACTGTTTTTCCGCAAAATGACACAAAACACGTTTTCGACTGAACCGACCACCCGATACTTATGGGGACTGTCCAGGTCAGCCTCAATAGTGTCAGGGAAGTTCATGGGCTACCCGAATAGTGACCAACTCACTGTTTGGACAGCCGTCACCCGGTTGGCTCAAAAGTCACCCGATAAAGCCTTTTTGGCCGTTTTCGCTTATTTCAACTCCGAAACACTTTTCGGAAATTGTTTCAACTCCCAAAACACATCCATTACATTCATAACACATCAGATGCATCACAAAATTTCCAGTTTTACAGAATCTGATCCAAAAAATAAAAATTCCAATTTTCATGGCTTAATTCCAAATTTTCAAAATTAATCTAATTAATCATAACACCAACCAAATTCACCACATATGAACAACCCAAGAACAATTCTAGGTGTCACAAGAGTGGTCATAACACTCTAGAATAGCAACTCATCAACAATTGATCAATTTGGATACAAATTACACTAATTTCACCTAAATCTACTTCACACATGCAATATAACTTTCAATCCATCATCCACAACCAAAAGCCATAATTTTTTAGATTTGAATGAACCCTATAACCTTTCTAAATCATCAAGAAATAAGAAATAAAATTTCTAAGCTTATGGTTAAGTAGATTACCTTTTAATCACTTGAAATCCCAAACTTTTTCCTTGATTTTCCTTATTTTCTTCATGGATTTGATGAAACAAACCCTAGGGCTTTTCTAATGGAGAGTGGCTGGCCATGGAGATGAAGATAATAAGAAGAAAACATTTTCCTCTCTTAAAAATGGAATGACCGACTTTTAGGGGTAGTATTGTCTTTTTGATAATTTAATCAAATTAAATATAAATTAAACTTTATGTAATCCAATCAAAATTGCACACATTGAGTTTAATTAATTCATGCCATTTGTTCCAATAATAAATGGACAAATTCCATAACATTTATGGAAAAAAGTTTAATTAATTAATTATTTAAATATTTAACAATTAAATATCTAAATAATCAATTAATGTAATTATTATTATATATGTTTTTTATTTAAAATAAATAACAAATACATATATTTATGACATGTGTCAAAATCTCATTTGACAAATAATTAATGTGTATTTAATTGTATTATGTATCGAATACAAATACACAATAATTATTATCGGACAAAATCCCTTAATACATGTGTTATTATTTAACGATTAAACGATCCGAATTAACTCATTTAATCTGGTGAAGTATTATGAATAATCAGTATTATTCATATCGCGTTGCCCAAGTGCTCAACGAGTACACTTCATATTGTGGGACTCTCTAAGTTTAAGTTTATCCGTCACGAAATCCAATTTTGTGTCTATAATCCACCAAGTCATGGATTATGACGACCGCAGATAATCTCACTAAAGTATGCAAGCTGATGTCATTGCATACGTATAATCTCTCCATCACAGGCTATCCATATTATAAATGGGATATAGATAAAAACGTCAAATTCGTTCGGTATAATACAGTTGACGTTCAATTTACGATCTCTAAATAACACTCGGAATTGATTTCGGATGTTATACCACGGTCATGGATTTACTAGATCGTAAACATGTGAGGATGTCTATGTCCTGTACACAGGACTGACGGATCATATTTTGATACGCACTGTATATCATGAGCATCAGTCCACACCCAACGAACATGTGGAGGTCTGATCATGAACAGATCAGTGACGTGACTGCTATCAAAGTGTGGAGGATAACTCATATATCCCACTGTGATATCTCAAGTCGAAGGACCATTATGCTCGCTCAACTCGAGCATTGACGTTAGTGTACCATCTATTAGGAAATCTTCAGTGAGTCGTTCAGTGTCTTATCAAATAAACACCTACATGTCTATACGAGTCTCCCGAGACTCATGGTTAATTAGGATAAACCATTCGAACCAAGTCACGATATACGACATGTACTGGTCTCAGCGGATTTTACTAACCGACCTGTGTTAGTAAATCTTGACCAGGAACTTTATTTAAGGATATACATCTTATAGTGCGCTTCCCACTGTCAATTACAAACCACGTTATAACTGCGCACTATATTGTAAATCATAGGGTCTTTGTCTAATATACATGTACTATCAGATTCAGTTTCGATCTAATCCTAATCATATTTCTAATCGTAATTAGATCGAATAAGTGTAGAAAAGACAAATGTGCTACCATTAAATTAGTAATATTATAGAAAATAGAATTGCTCGTATTTATGGATCGAACATAAATACAATCTGGATTGGCACTCTGAGCACCAACCCTAACAGGAATGCCAAAACAAAGAAGTCATTCATTGCATCTACTAGAATGTCAGGTCGGTAGAAAAGCCTTACTTCCCCCACATTTTCTTCAAAAATGTTAAGTCTGCACTGAGCAAATTTTCATGTAGAAATATTGAGAAAAAGCTTCCCTTGATGACAATCTAAACTGTTATGACTTTCTTACAGCTTGTATCTTATAGTGATCACCTTCCTCAGGTGTATGTGACTGCGTCTCGGCTTGTTCCCAATGTTCCTCGGGTCAATATCCAAACGTAGCCGAACCTGATCCACTGGTCAGGTCAGACACTTCTGAACCCTTATCCTTGTAAAGATTTTGGGGCCCATCGTGGCAAGCGAAATCCCCTTAATACCATTCTTCATATTCGGCTCTTCTTGGATTCGAAAATCACCATCAACAAGTTTTTCAAAACTTGACCTATTGCCAACTTAAGTCCTTAACATATGTCAATTTTACATTAAATTTATAATAGAAAAACACCTTTTTTGAGTTCTCTTACGAATATATATATATATATTAGAATACATTTGTAAAATTAAAAGAAGGGTCATATTTATCCTTCAACAGTCGTATATTAAAATAAAAATAAATGATACAATTGGATGTTTAAAAAAAAAGGTCATTTCATAAATAAATATCCCTAAATGATATAAACAAACGATTAACACATTGATATCTCATTTAGTTTTTATGGATTGGGTGCTGAAAATGTCAATTTAATCAGTTGCTGATTACCTGGTAGTGTGACTGTGACAGATAATTAAGGGCATTTATGTCCAAAAATACCCATTCTAACTACAAAAATAAGAAAAATTTTGCGCAGACTTCTATAATTAGTTAGCCTTAATTATAGACAATTTAGGCAACTTTCCGTCTTTCCCAACCTTCTTAACCTAACGGCTAAAACTTCACATGAATCATACGATACAAATTTAACATACTTTTGACTCATCACATCACACGGCCACAAATACAAATCCTCACTGACTGACTAAACACATATTATCCACATTTTTTATTTTTGGATAATCGGATTGTCTGTACCAGCTTACGCGCACCTCGATTAATCCCCGGGATCTATGTCCCGTGCCCTCAGAAGTTTCCTAACACAGATCAGGGTAAGTCGCTGGCTTTTCACACCATGGGGTATGGCTCCAAGGAAATGCATCTAGTGATATTCGAATCTTAAACCTGAGAGGGAGCAAACCATTAAACCCAAAATCTTTACCACTGAGGCAACCCATTGGGATTATATTATCCACATATTTGCAACATGCGAATTTAATAAGATTTTTTTTTTTTTAAATATCAAAGCAAAGCAAACGTGCCAAATAAGGTGGGAAAATTCAATATAATTTATTTTTGGTTTGGAATATTGATTTATTACTTAAAAAATCTCATATCTCAAATTAAATAATTTGAAATCATCCATAATTGATACAAGATGTGCATTGGTAAATCTCCCCCAGTTCAGATGGCAACTCCAGTACCCTGATTAGGGTTGGCGAATGGATCAAATTTTGAAAAGTCCAATCATATTTTAAGTATTTTTGTTATTTAAGTTCCAATATGAAAAACACACTAATAATATCAATTCAGAATTTAATAAATTAAAATTTTCTAATTTAGTGAAAATATTAACAAATAATACTTAAATTTATGAATACATTTTTCAAAACATGACTCATTTACTAACCTTAACCCCGTAAAATTATACTTCACTCCTGACTCTTAACTAGAGATTGCAATTTTGCCCATAAACCTGCAAACCCAAAAAAATCCGCCGGCAATGGTATGATTTGGTAAATATATAAGCGGATTTGGTGCAGATTTGGTAAATTAAAATAAAACATGTTACTGGTTTGGTACGGATTTGTAATAAAGTAAAATCCACGGATACCCGCAGCAGATATCCGCTACCCGCAAATTAAATTTGTTTGTTTTATATTTTATAGGGTAAAAAAAATCCACTCATATAAAAATGACTCACATATGTAGTTAACTTTATCATTTTTTTGCATTGTTTATGGTCTTGTATTGGTTTAATCGGTAATTAATCTGTTAATTTTTTTTCAATTTCATCATTTTTTGAATTGTTTTTGGTCTAGTATTCCGTTTAATATTTGCGACTTTATATTGACTTCAAACCAAACTTAATACTGATATGTGAATAAATTATAGATGATTTAATATTCTGTTTAATTTGATTTTCATATTATAGATTAATAATATTATATTATGAGAAATTTATTTTTATATGATATTTTAAAAACCCGTAAAAAATCTGATGGTACTAATGTAAGTTTGGTAATTTATTTTTATATACGGGTGCATATTTGATAATAAAAATTAAAATCTACAGCGAATATGACATGGATTTATTAATTTATTTATAAATACGACTACAAATTTAATAATAAACTTACATTAAATCCTATCCATTGCGATCCCAACTCTTAACAACCAAGTAACACCTTTAGGTGTTCTCTCGTGTGAGTAGTATTAGCGTCACCTGGCCGCTACGCTGCTCAGGTAGTCAAGTGGTTAGTTAGAAAAGGCGTACGAAGAGGATACCCACTCGTGACCTTACACGTGTCACTCCAAAACTACCATTATCGGTATAAATATTGGATCTTCGTTAACAAAAAGCATCTTGGGTCTCGATTCTCGGCATCTCTCATCGGATCCCACTTTCCACTTGCCTCATCCAACGGCCCACGTCCACTCTTGCCTTCCTTTATATTAATTTCAACAGGCCCAGCTCTTCCACACCACCCCCACAAATAAAGACACAAATAAAAAAAAAAGTATTATTTCATCATCAATCACCATTATCATTAATCGTGAACAACATGTTAGATTCGTCGTCTCCTCTTGAAGCTCTCACGTTGAATTACGCCAGCTTCGGTCTTTTCACCGTCGTCAATAATCTGTGGACGTGGGTCGCCGTTATAACCGCCGGTATCAGTTTTTGGAGGATCAGAGCCAACTCGTTTTCCGACAAACCCGACCACCACCAACAACAACGTATTGATCGAAATACAAGTGGGTCCCAGGTTAATCCATCATCAACTAACACCTACGTTGAGACTCTAGCTAAATCTCCGTCTCCAGCTCCAGCTCCCATTCCAGCTCTTCTGTCAGCTTGTGAAGTTAAGGCTGTTGACGGAGTGACGGAAGGGTCGAAGTTTACGTTGTATTGTTACGAAGAAGAAGAAGAAGAAGAGAGGGAGTGTGACGGCGGTGACGGGGACGGAGAGGTGACGGTGGTTAAAGAGTGGAGAGATGATGGTGGTGATAACGGCGTTAGTTGTGGAGAGTGGTGGGAGAGAGTGACGACGAGAGCGAGAATAGGGGATATGGGATGGTACCGTTACCAGGATTTGACGGTGCTTAACGGCAACGTTGTTAGGTTATGGGACTAATGTACGTAGGAGAAGATGAGAAAAGAGCCCATGTTGTTCTGTTTATTCGTTGGTTAGTTGAATTAATTAAGATTAATTATGCATAATTTATGCTTAAGGGTTAAGATCTAAGGTTTGTAATCGTAAATATATTGTTAGGTACAGCCATTTGGATTACAAAAACGCAACGTGCGTACTTTTTTTGGTTGCAATTAATATTATTGATATTAAAATTGTTTACTTACTTCGATATAACTAAGAAATTCAAATTTGGTTCTGATTAAATTAATAAATATATGCTTACATAAATCTTAGCATGGAAAATCTATATTAATTTATATAAATGTAACCATGATTAAAACCAAGTATTACCAAATATTTAGATGCACAACAAAACAAATATAATTGGCAGGTCTTTATTGTAATTTTTTTTTTGGAATGGTACAAAAAGTCCAATATTTGAATTTGAACACCACGTATCACATGGGTGTTTATTGGGTCGGGTCAACCGCGACCCGATCCGATGTGACCCGACCCGACCCGTACGGGTAATTTTTATTTTTTTTGTAAAATTTCAACCCGACTCGACCCTATAATATTTTTATTATTTTCTACAATTTTTATTATTTTTCTAAAATTTTTATAATTTTTTTAAAGTTTTTACTATTATTTAATTTTTTTTTTTTTTTGTATTAAAACTTTATATATATGATAATTTTTGAGACATAAATTAACTAATATTTATATTTCAAAATAATTAATTCATTATTTTTTTATTTTTTAATAACCCAACGACCCGACCCGAACCCGATCGGGTTCCACCTTCATGTGACCCGACCCGACCCGACCCGACGCGTCAACACCCTTATCACATTCAGAGGCAGAAGATTGGGATGCCATTCTAGGGGCACAAGCTCATTCTAGTTTCTACAATCTATTGTGTTCTCTGAGTTTATGTGATATGCCAATCATCTAATCAATAATTGAATTACACCTCAGATATTATAACATGATAGTATTTACAAAGAGTGTTTCCTTAATGTATTACTACATTATTATTTTGTTTAATTATAAACAGAAAGGTGTTTTAATTGCATATGTTATATCGATCGTATTGTTAATTATGGGATGTATTATTCTGCAATTCTCCATGTATCTCAATGAATTAGAGATGATAATCAGCTGGACTGAAATTCGTAATTTCGTTCCCGTCTCGAATATGGATTCAGGTTGGGGTGCTCGCGGTACGGTTCGGGTCGATTTTTTCGTTTAACACTTCAAACCTCGCGGGTTGACGGTTTGAGAAATTAGAAATCGAAACCTCAAATTTAATAAGGAAAACTGAGGCGGTTCGGGCCAGCGGTTCAGCAATTTGGGCGGTTCGGGTCGACGGTTTGGATAATAAATTTTTTAAAGAAAGTTTTGGGTGTTTTCACAAAATAATTGAATAGAAAAATTACATAATTTTCATTTATACATTGTATATTGTCATATGATCATTAAATAACTTAAATTTAATGGTTAAAGAAGAAAAAATATATAAAATAATGTCTAATTTAAACGCGAGTTTACGGTTGCGGTTCGAGATAAAATTTAAGGGTTGGGCAGTTCGGGTCGCGGTTTAGGTCAAAACCGCGCACCGACCCAAAATTTACGGTTCGGTTCAGGCCGACCCGAAATCATTTTCAATATTTTTCCAAACCGTGTGGTTGGGTTCGGATCAGTGCGGTTCGAGTCGAGTTGCGATTTGAACCAAAATTATGCACACCCCTTTGAAATAAAAAATCATCTCAAATCTTATATTAAATGATGTGAGATCTTAAATTCTAATCGGGATTTCAAATTTTCTACCCTATCATATGTCCATGCAACTAATCTATTGACCAGTGGCTCCAGTAATGGATAAATATGATATCACGCAGCGAATGTACGCACAATTTGCGAACAGAGCAAAGAGTGAATGGAGTCCATGAATGATATCGTATAAACTTAACCTGAATGGAAAATTAATTATTCAGGGATAGTCACAATAAGTATCATCCCGTTAGTCATAGTCAATTAATTTTAACTGAATCCGCTGTTATGATTTAATGGGATCAAATTCTATGATTCTTCAGTGAGTAAGTATCATTTTGTTAATTCAATAAATTATGTGATTTTTACACTTAATTCCTAAAAGGATAATAGAATTTGGTCCTGTTAATCCATGTTAGCGGGGCTAACAAACTAATACTAACATGATGATATTTACTCACTTGGACTAAATTACAAGCAATAACTTTTATAAGATTGGAGTATAAAAATCGCATAACTTATAGGACTAAGTTGAACCATTCAAATCGGGAACCAGCCGTAAGTCCGGTCTGATTGGATCATAAAAACCGATGTGTATAAAATGTCAAAATTGGTAAAAACCCGCCCGGTCAGTTCTTAACAAGAAAAAAATTAAACCAAAAAATGTATATAAATATTTTTGGTAATTTTTAATTAATTATAAATATTTAAAACGTCAATCGATTCAATATGAATTATTTAACCGGTCAAATTAATAACTCATTAAATATTTTAGACTATCGATTTAACACCCAATCGATTTTCAAAACATCTTACAGGATATCCCAATTATATAAATGAGGAGATGCTCTTTCCAGCAATACCGAGTGTGGTGACTTGCGACGTATCAGGACAAATCAAAAGGAGGGTCACGGGCAATGGACGACTAGATGAAGCGAGGCCCATGAAATTATAGAAGAGGGTCCCAACCATCGCTGTGATGGAACTCCACCCCACATTTGTGAATTCTGATTCACGTGCCGTGGGCAAAAACCTTTCAATGTTCCAGCCAAAATTGTAGGCTTGCTTGTCCATTCCCAGCCAAGCAGCGTGTTACGACCCAGTTTAAGGCTAGCAATATTCACATCATTTTTCTTCGACTACATGCATTTTCACAAGTATTGGAGATGTGTCCTAAGTTACTTTTGTATATTTACAGTAAAGCCATTTTTTCTGCTACCTGCTAGCATATTATTCCGCTTTGTAAAAGAGCTAATGTTTCGGGACACCAAATCAAGCTTGCTCAAAGTCAAAAGTAACTCACATGGGCACATGCACTAGTGAGATTTCGTATGTGAGATCCCATTCTAAAGTTTGCTGGGAGATTTAGAAGCATGTTCGCTTGACGCTAGCCTAGTTTTGCAGCATTGTGAATGAGCTGATATTTCGGGGTGCCATATCGAGATGGTCGGAGTCATGAATGAAGCCCATGGTCACATGTATTGCGGAAATTTTCACCGTGGAGTCTGATTTTGAAGTTTGCTGGGAGATTCTTGCAGTGTGCTCACTTTAGGCCTTAATCATGCACGTTGACGTAAAAGTGGGAGTATTGTAGAAAGCAATCGAGATGAGCTTGTACATGTATGCAATTTAAGCTCAAAGTCACTTATATTATGGTTTATTGACTTGCTGAAAGAGTTTCCAGAAACTCATTGTAATTTAGATTTTAGAGGGGGTGTGACCACTCAAGCGATAGGTGTGCATACTGTTGAAACTTGTGCAATGTCTTTAAAAGCTCTTTAGAGAGGAAGCTTAGGTGAGCTTTGGGGTGGCAAAGGGGGCTTCAGTGATCTTGGGGCATTAGTCGTGAACCCTCTCGTCCTTAGATGTTGCTTGTACAATGATGTAATGTAATGATCACGTTAATAATAAAATGCCATATTTTTATATCCTATTGTGCTATTTATTTCTCGAGTCATGTATCAGTGTGGGCCCACGTTCGTATGTTATGATAATACTTATTAACTTACATAACTTGCCATTATATGAGTATGTAGACAACTAAAATATGAAATTTGAGTCTGTGTGTTATGAGAATGCTGACTTACAAGGTGTGACACTTGGTAAGTGTCGCATGAGCCCGATTTTCACATGGAGGAAAAGTAGGCCTGTGACACAGCGCACCACCAGTTGAGTTTTGGGGTATGTGCCGCGGCTAATCTTACGCTTATAACTTCAAACACACATGTCATTTTGTGCCACCGCCATACCGCTAATTATGGCATAAGAGAGGATTTGTGGCGGAGATCAGAATCTCCAAACTCTAAATCAAATTATTAACAATCTCTAAACCTATTCTAAGAAAATCTCAAACTTTTTTTTTTAGAATTTATGTTCTTAAACTTTTAAAAAATTAAAATTAATCATTTAGGGTGGAGTTCACTGTTCAGAGTCAAAGCTAATATTTCGAACCCGACCCGATTCAAATAACCAAGTTTGAACCAATATTAATTTCATGCAATGTAACAGTAAATAAATTGACATCAATAAATATACTATTTTTCAAAATTTGAACTACTCAAACTATATATGAGAAATATTTGGGACTGTCTGCGATGAGATAAGACTCAAAGTCATAGGCAAGATCACTAGTTGGCAATCCAAGCTTTTTTCGAGTGGGGGCAAGAAAGTTCTCATTAAAGCAGTGGCCCAAGAAATACCAGCGTATGCTATGAGTGTCTTCAAGTTACCTCAATGTGTTTGTGATGATATTCAGAGGTGTGATGATATTCAGAGGGAGATTGTGAGGTTTTGGTGGGGGTCAAATAAACATCAGAAGAAAATACACTGGGTAAATGGGAAAAATTATGTTTTGCGAAAGTCCGAGGAGGGTTGGGGTTCAGGGATCTTTCATCTTTTAATCAAGCTTTGGTGGCTAAACAAGGTTGGAGAGTGATTCATGAGCCAAATTCCTTGATGGTCTGAGTTCTAAAGGCAAGGTACTTTCCAAAATCAGATTTCCAGTGAGCAAGTTTGGGCTCTAATTTATCCTTTGTTTGGCAGAGTTTGTTGTGGGGAAAAAAGCTTCTTGAGAAAGGGTTATGATGGAGAATATGAAATAGAAATAAGGTGAAGATTTTTGAAGACAAATGGATTCCTAGGCCAAGCCTATTCAAACCAATTTTGCTCTCAATAATCGGGGGTGAGGCCACTGTGGCCAAGTTGCTGACAGAACAACATTGGAATGAAGATGTTATTCGAGGGAATTTTCACCAAATAGATGCTGAGGAGATTTTGAGGATTTCGTTACCTGGTGAACCAAGAGAATACCACAAGTTTTGGCATTTTGATAAAAAAAAAAAAAAAAGGATAGTATTCAGTTAAGAGTGGGTATCAGTTGGCATGGAATGACATGTTTTCCTTGGAACCAGGCAGCTCGGAGAGAAGAGGGATCATTGGAAGCTTATTTGGGCTAGTGCGCTTCTTGCAAAGGTGAAGATTTTTATTTGGATAGCAGTGGTTTATATGCTTCCCGCAGCAGAAAATCTTTGGAATAAAAGAATTTCAGAAGACCCTCATTGTTCTTGGTGTGGTGCTTATTGTGAATCATGTTTTCATGCTTTGTTTGGGTGTAAGGAAGCTAGAAAAGTCTGGAGGTTATTCCTTACTTTTTCGGTGATCAATATTGATGGCACAGCAAGCTTGCTGGATGTGATGACAGAGCCGGTACGATCAGGAGGTGAGGCAAGACTAGAATTGTTTAAAGTAATTTGTTGGGTGATTTGGCAGGTTCGAAATCAGAATATTTTTGAAGGTACTAGTGAAGACCCCATTAGATCTTTTGCAAAAGTTGAAGCAATGGTGGAATCGTGTAAGGTTCTCTCGATATCAGAGTTGAAGTTGCCAAACGAGAGGCTTTTGCCTGAAGACCGAATATGGAAGCCTCCTCCGGAGGGATGGATTAAAATGAATACTGATGCGGCAATAGATTTTTGTACCTGCAAGGCTGGTCTGGGGGTGGTGTTTAGAGATTCAAAGGGAGATGTGGTGGGGGCTGCTGTTAAAAATATTACTTTCAACGGGGACGTACAAGTTGCGGAAGCTGAAGCTGTTAAGTTTGGTCTCCAAGCTGCGGAAGATCCGAGGTTGCGTCATTTGGTGGTGGAAACTGATTGTAGTCAGGTTGTGGATTTGATCTATAACAGGAATGGCACTTTGACAGAAACGTGGTGGATTATTGAAGATATTTTATGAAAGCTATATAATTTAGATAGACATTTTATTTGCTATGCTTCTCGTTTTTGCAATATTATTGCTCACGCTCTTGCGAAATTGGCAACTAGCGTTTATTATCCTGTTATTTGGAAAGACAACTTTCATTCAAACATTAAGTGTATTTTCACTTTGTTTAAATAATGATATTTCTCTTTCTGTCAAAAAAAAAAAAAATCCTTTTAGAAAGCTATTCTCTTAGGTAAGACGATGCATGATTCCTATGACTTGGCGGCAATGATCTAAGCTAAACACTAAACACCAACAAACTTTAATTATGTCACTGATGAGTTACCGGCTATTGTTCTTACGTCCTTAATGAACGTGACTTGATGATGTAAGGTTCAATATCTCACTTTCAAGTATTGAGTTCGAATTCAGGGAGTGCGTTTCTTATAAGAGTATAGGACATCAGAGTGTTTTATCTGCTCCGCTTAAATCCGAAATGAGTGATTTTACGGTAAAATTTTCAACGATTTCAAAAAAATATAAATATATTCCTAAATTTTTCACAGTGCTAAACAAGTATCAAGTTCTTGATACGGCTATTTATTTCATATCCTTGAGAAATAGTTTTGATGTTATAGGTAGCTCTTTATACATAAAAGTCAATGAAGTGGTTTTCAAATTTTACAATAATTAATGTATATTAGATGAGTATCCAAAATTTCGTTTTGTTAAATTGTGTGATCAATCATTCATTCATTATGTCAAGGATCTTAAGATGCGTCTCACCGACAAGAATAGTGCATTGTTATCCTCAATCAGACCAGCTGAGCTTCTTCTAACTGGTTAGGTTGAGTTTGATAGAGACTGAAAGTATACATTTGTTTTTAAACCGTGTAATAAAAGTTATATTAAAAGTTAGCGTATAAAATAATCTCATATTTGAAATTATAATTTTGTAAAAATATAAAATATCATTAATGCTATAATTAATTATGTGTTTGATATATTATTTAAACGCTAATTTATAAATTCAAAAAATTATATATCAAACAATGTCTAAGAGATTATTGTGGATACTCACTATTAGAATTTCGTTGTTTTATGACGATTTTAAAATTATCATAAATTGCCGTGTCATTTTTTTATGATGATTTTTTATGTGTCATAAATTTATGACGGTTTAAAACCGTCACATAAATGTCATAGATATATGACATATAAATGTCATAACTCTTTAATTTTATGACATATATTTGTCATAAAAAATTTAAATTTGTTGTAAATTGTGGTGATCCCAACTACTTAATCTTAATCTTGTAATTTATTATTATATTTATTGTTTTGTAACTTATCTCTACCATAGCTCCTCTATATAAATATAGAGGAATCCACTTTGTAAAATCAATAAGAAAAGCTTGCAGCTTTCAAGGTACTCTCTTCTTCTATTTTTCTTTACTTTTATAACACGTTATTATTTATTATTTTGAAATGAGGCCTGAAGCCGAAAATGAATTATTATTCGAGACAAGGCTAGAAGCCAATTTACTAAAACCGAAAGCCGAATCATCATGAGCCTCGACCTCATGTTTGAATCAGATCATGATCAAAAGGCTTTGATCATTGGACTTCTTTTACCATTGATCATAGCAATGATTGAAGCCATGAATTAGACAACATGATCATCATGATACACGGCAATTTTTTTTATTACGAATTAGGCCTGAAGCCAATTTATTTACGTAAGAGGATTTTGATAATGATCCAGTGGCATCAGTTTTCATAATCAATTGTTGATCATGCGCATGTTGTGAGCCATGAGCCACATAATCTGGATACCAAATAACTGGTATAACTATTGAAATGCGTAGAACCTGTAGTTCTCATTCAGAATCGGAAGTTCTGTAGTTCTGATTAAGAATCCGAAGTTTTGAATCTCAATATTAGAATCCGTAGTTTTGATTCAGAACCGGAAATTCTGAATCTCAATATTAGAACTCGTAGTTCTGATTCAGAAACTGAAATCTCAATATTAATATTAGAAACCGTAGTTCCCATTCAGAACCTGAAGTTCTGAATCTCAATATTAAAATTAGAACCCGTATTTCTAATTCACAACCTGAAGTTATGAATCTGAATATTAAAATTAGAACCCGCAGCTCTAATTCAGAACATGAAGTTCTAAATTTTAATCTTAAAATTATAACTTGTAGTTATAATTAACTATGTTATTCTTTTATTTATTATTAGTTTAACAAATTAATTATTTTTATGAATATGCTCTATGGTTGCCATTAATTTGGATCATTCACATAAGAAAATAAAAACTATTTTTTTAATTTCTTTCATAAGTATGATTAATTATTATAGATAAATTAGAACCAGAAGTTCTAAACTCATTAATTAATAATCAGATTAGAACCTGCAGTTCTAAATCTAGAAAATAATTATAGAACCCGAAGTTCTATAATTACACTACAATTAAAGAACTTGAAGTTCTAATCTCAATCAATCAGACTTTTGATTAAAACTTGCAATTTTAAATCTTTCATGGAACCTGAAGTTCCGAATCTATAATATCATATTTATGAACCTGCAGTTCTAAATATTAATGTTATCAATCAGAAATTGCAGTTCTGAAATATAATTCCCTTTTAGAATGTGATGTTCTAATTGATAATGTAAGAATGGAACTTGAAGTTCTAGGTCAACGAATTATTCTTCTGGAGAACTTGAAGTTCCAAATATGTATGTGTAATTTTTTATTTATACATATTTATGTGATATTTTTATCGCACGTTTCGCGGATTGTAATTTTGATGAGACAAGTTTTCATTAGGGGAAAAGAAAGAGCCTCCAAAAGCAAGGTATGAACTTTCTTGGAAAGTTCCTACCATGTCTCATTTAGATCCTCGCACCAATCAATGTGAAAATGAAGTGCAAAGGATAATTCATTTGCAACAAATTGCAAATCAATTACCAGATGCATTTACAGATGCTGCAAAAGTAACCAAGTCTCATATACCAGCTGCTAATACACCAGCTCGGGTGGTTATTCCTATTGAACAATCTAGTGTAAATGCAGCTAATGAATCATCTATTACACGTCAGAAACGTGGTAGACCACTTGGTTCTAAAGATACTATTCCCCGGAAGAGGAAAATGAGAGATTTAGATTCTGTTGAAAATAATGCTCGAGCAATGACTATACCCACATCTTCTCAATCACCAGTTCCAGAAGAACTGATAGTCCCTGAAGAGATATCAACCCCTGAAGAGGCTCAAAATTCCAAAAATGCGGAAAAATCTACAAATTATACTTATACAAGAGAAATGTGGGATCGAAATGAAATAACCATAGACAATGTGTTTTCATATACAGTAGCTGCTGAAATTGCAAATGATTTTGATATATCAAACTGTCGATGAATGTAGACAAAGACACAATTGGCCGAAATGGAAAGAAGCAATTCAAGCAGAATGGACTTCTTTAGCCAAACGTGAAGTATTTGGACCTGTAGTCCAGACACCTGAAGATGTCAAACCCGTTGGTTACAAATGGGTGTTTGTACGAAAACGTAATGAACATAATGAAATCATTAGATATAAAGCGCGACTAGTTGCACAAGGTTTCTCGCAGAGACCAGGTATTGATTATGAGGATACATATTCTCCAGTGATGAATACCATTACATTTCGATTTTTAATCAGTTTGGCAGTCTCTGAAAGATTGGACATGCGTCTTATGGACGTAGTGACAGAATATTTGTATGGGTCACTTGACACTGATATTTACATGAAAATCCCTGAAGGATTGAAAATGCCTGAAGCATATAAATCAATTGATCGTAAACTATGTTCAATCAAGTTACAACGATCTTTATACGGATTGAAACAATCTGGACGCATGTGGTATAATCGTTTGAGTGAATATTTGATGAAAGAAGGATATATAAATGATCCTATCTGCCCATGCGTATTTATTAGAAAGTCCGAAATTGGATTTGCCATTATAGCAGTATATGTCGATGATATGAACTTAATTGGAACCCCTGAAGAGCTTCTAAAAACTGCCGAATACTTGAAAAGAGAATTTGAGATGAAAGACTTGGGAAAAACGAAATATTGTCTCGGCTTGCAATCGAGCATAAAAATAACGGAGTATTTATCCATCAATCTGCATATATTGAAAAAAATTTCAAACGTTTCAACATGGATAATGCTCATTCATTAAGTACTCATATGGTAGTCCGATCTCTTGATCCTAAAAAGGATCAATTTCGTCATAAAGAAGATAATGAAGAGATACTTGGTCCAGAAGTACCATACCTTAGTGCAATCGGTGCCTTGTTGTATTTAGCTCAATGTACGAGACCAGATATTGCATTTTCTGTTAATTTATTGGCAAGATTTAGTTCTGCGCCAACTCGAAGACATTGGAATGGTGTCAAACATATCTTTCGTTATCTTAACGGCACTAATGACTTGGGGTTGTTTTATTCAAATGAGCCAACACAAAATCCAGGCATTGTTGGTTACGCTGATGCATGATATCTCTCTGACCTCATAAGGCACGTTCACAAACGGGGTATGCTTTTACCTATAATAATACAGCAATTTCATGGCGATCTACAAAACAGTCTTTTGTTGCTACCTCATCCAATCACTCAGAGATACTTGCATTACATGAAGCAAGCATGAAGTGTATATGGTTAAGGTCACTTATACATCACATTCAGAGCACATGCAACTTAATTCTGCCACAGATATTCCAAAGTTATATATGAATATAATGCTACATGTATTGCACAAACCAGAGGAGGGTACATCAAGGGAGACAGAACCGAACACATCTCACCTAAATTCTTTTATACTTATGAGCTCTAGCAGAGCAAGCAAATTGATGTCAAGCAAATAAGGTCAACCGATAATTTTGCAGACTTATTTACTAAAGCTTTACCGACGTCAACATTTGAGAAGCTTATATATAGCATTGGCATGCGCCGACTGAGCAAATTATTTTGATGATATCTCTCATCAGGGGGAGCATATTCATTGACATGACATAAGTACATTGTACTCTTTTTCCTTCGACCAGGTTTTGTCCCACTGGGTTTTTACTAGCAAGGTTTTAATGAGGCAATGTTATTCCGCTCAGAAGTCAAACAAATTATTTATGACTAAAGTAGTCGGGCTCAAGGGGGAGTGTTGTAAATTGTGGTGATCCCAACTACTTAATCTTAATCTTGTAATTTATTATTATATTTATTGTTTTGTAACTTATCTCTACCATAACTCCTCTCTATAAATATAGAGGAATCCCCTTTGTATTTTGAAATCAAAAACCATTCATTCTAAAATCAATAACAAAAGCTTGCAGCTTTCAAGGTACTCTCTTCTTCTATTTTTCTTACTTTTATAACAATTATGACACAAATATATCATTAAATTATGACATATTTTTGTCATATTTATGAGCGAATTAAATTTTTAGAATTTAAATTTGGGCGGGAATTTTTTATTTTTAATTATTTTTACAATCTAATTGTGTATATAAATTTTTACAAAAATTAATAAATTTTTTTTTGGCAGCGGCTATATCTAATAATTTTTTTGACAAAATAATTATTTAATTAATTTTATAAAATTTAATATGAATATAAATTACTATTATAAAATACAAAATTGATAAGAATATACAAAATAATAACATTAAGATTAATACAATCTTTCAAATGATAACTTACTATAAGATAAATATTATAAATTACTACATACATGATAAATAAAATACGTCATAGGTTTATGACATATTTATGTCATAAAATAAAACAACATTGTTTTAATTTATTACAGTTTTTTGTCATTTTTTTACAATAAATTAGTAGAAAAGTGAAAAATATAAAAAAATGACATATATCTGTCATATTATTTATGACATATATTTTTACATTATAAATATGTCATAATTTTATCACACAAGTAATTTTATAACAGAAACTATCATATATTTATGATATTTTTGTTGTCATAAAAAAAAGGTCATAAGTTTGAGTTTGTGTAGTAGTGACTACTCAAAACTGTTACAGTAATTTAAAAGGTATGATGTTCGAACCCTATTGATATCATATGATACGACCCAGCATTGCCGATTTACACATCTCGCACTAGGTGCCTGAGATATTGGCGGTAAATACTAATGGTTACCAAGCCGTCGAACAAGGTCTAGGTGGTTTCGAAAAGAGCTACCTCCGAACTTTGCCCATCATTGAGCCTATGTTGTTTTAGATTTCAACTTTCTTGCTTCGGACTAGCTTCGTTAACGCTCGGCTAAGTCTTGAACCTTCGCGCTGACCGTTCGCTTACGCTGGATAATCTGGAATGCGACGTGGCATACCCGAAAGCCCTAAGAAATGCATGGGAAAGAAGGTCAGATTAACCCCGAAAAAAGTGATCCAAAAATGGATTTGACCTAAAGTTTCAGGGTATGTCCGACCAAAGATTTTACCCACCCAATAGTGAAATCCTGCAAATAAAGCAAAAACGGCTCCCATAGAAAGTACATAATGGAAATGTGCAACCACATAATAAGTATCATGTAGAGCAATGTCTAGCCCAGAATTTGCCGGGACTATTCCAGTGAGTCCTCCTATAGTGAACAAAAGATGGGAAGAAAGAGATCTTGCTTGGCTTGCTCTGCCCTTCGTGCTAAAGCTGTTGGAAAAATGCTTATTTATAAGCATTTTGAGGCTCAATTTTAAGCATGGTCCACTTCGTGTTAGTGGTTGTTATTGAATAATTCGGATACTCCTCCGTGAGTACTTCGAAATGGTATATTCATATGCTTAAAATGTGTTTGGGTGAATGAGAAATTGTTGCTCAAAGTTCACAATTTTCAAGCCTTTTGTAATTCCATAACAGCTAATTTAATTAGCTTGGTGGTTACAAAGTTTAATCTCCATTAGTGCTAATTTAATTAGCTTAGTGGTTACAACAATGTGTAACATCTCCCATTATGAAATTTAATTGGCTAGTTAATTTCTATTAATTGAGATGTGTTTTCTTTTCCTATATAAACAACATCAGTTCTTGTTTTCAAGATCAGAGAATGAATAGAAAATAGAGAAAGACATAGCACACACACGAAAGATCATTTTCTTTGTTTTGTTAAAAGGAGAGTTCAAACACTTTGTGGTTCGTTGGATACGAGTCTGGTGGTGCCCTTTCTCGTACGTTTCCGTTGTATCCTGGGAAACAATCGTCTCACGTTCTACTGCACCTACGGTAGGGGACGAATTTGTTTTAAGGATATTGTTGTTTTACAACAAGCCTCGGGAAAGTTCTGATTTGCATCAGCAACAGCCTCTGCCTCAGCTTCAGCTCCTGCCTCAGCCTGCCAACAGCCTCTGCCTCAGCTTCAGCTTCTGCCTCTGCCTGCCAACAACCTCTGCCTCAGCTTGCCAACAGCCTCTGCCTCAGCTTCAGCTTCTGCCTCTGCCTGCCAACAGCCTCTGCCTCAGCTTCAGCTCCTGCCTCAGCCTGCCAACAGCCTCTGCCTCAGCTTCAGCTTCTGCCTCTGCCTGGCTCAGCATCTGCCATCAGCCTCTGCCTTCAGCCTCTGCCTCTGCCCAGCATCAGCATCTGCCTCTGCTCAGCATCAGCATCTGCCTCTGCCTCTGCTCATCAGCCCCTGCCTCCGCTTTCAGGGTCTGCCGTTAAGGTCTGCTCCGAGGATAATAATTATAATTGTAATTTTTGTCATATTCGGATTTCCCAATTACCGTGTAATAATTGTAATAATTATCATCTACAGTCTTAAAACAAATTCGAGACTCTGTGGATATGGAAATCAGTCCAAACACAGTAGATCCGAATATGGCAGCCTCTTCGGCTGGCCAGAATGTTGTGGCAGCCCCCGTGGCTGACCAAAGTGCAGTGGCAGCCCCTTCGGCTGGCCAACTTGCATCAGCCTCTGGGCTTAATATGGCAGCCGTTGTGGCTGGCCAAGGTGTTTCTGCCTCAATGGCTAGACAACCTGTTGGACATGTGAGCCATGTCAATCCTGCTGCGGAAAAACCTGAAAAATTCAGTGGTCAGAATTTCAAAAGGTGTTAACAGAAAATGTTCTTCTACCTGACCACGTTGAACCTTGCGAGGTTTCTAAAGGAAGATGCTCATGTACCCAAAGAGGGTGAGATTGATATCCAAGTCATCAGTGCCATTGAAGCTTGGAAACATTCTGAATTCCTATGTCAGAATTATGTGCTGAATGGGCTAAGTGATTCCTTGTACAGTGTGTACGCTGGAATGAAAACAGCTAAAGGGCTTTGGGAATCTTTAGATCGAAAATATAAAACTGAGGATGCCGGTACTAAGAAATTTGTCGTAGGCCGTTTCCTAGAGTTTAAAATGATTGATTCCAAAACTGTGATAAGCCAAGTACAAGAACTGCAGATTATTCTAGCAGAAATTCATGCTGAGGGGATGAGTTTAAGTGAAACCTTCCAAGTAGCCTCGATAATTGAGAAACTACCACCTGGTTGGAAAGATTTCAAGAATTATTTAAAGCATAAGCGAAAAGAAATGAGCATTGAAGACTTGGTTCTTAAGCTAAGAATTGAGGAAGATAACCGAGTTTCTGAAAAGAGAGGTATGACTCATGAGGCCAAAACAAATGTTGTCGAACATGGCCATAAGAACAAGAACTTCAAGAATAAAGGGTCAAAGATGGGCCCTAAATGAGGAGTTTCCAAGAAATCAAAATTTCAAGGAAAATGCTTCAACTGTGACAAAATGGGTCACAAGTCTTCTGAGTGCAGACTGCCGAAGAAGAAAAAAGAAACAAGAAGCTAATGTGCTAGAAAACATGACTCAAGATGTTTCAGACATTAACCTTTCTGCTGTGGTTTCTGAGGTGAATCTGGTGGGTTCTAACCCAAGAGAGTGGTGGCTTGATACTGGTGCCACTCGACATGTATGCTCAGACAAGAGCATGTTTCTTCATTTGAGCCTGCTGAAAATGGGGAAAAGATATACATGGGAAATTCAGCAACATCTGAGATAGAAGGTCAAGGAAAGGTGATTCTGAAGATGACCTCTGGGAAAGAGTTGACTCTGAACAATGTTCTGTATGTACCTGAAATACGGAAGAATCTTGTGTCTGGATCGCTTCTGAACAAGCATGGTTTCCGAATGGTGTTCGAGTCTGATAAAGTAGTTTTGACTAAAAATGGGATGTATGTGGGAAAAGGGTATGTAACTGATGGGCTTTTTAAGCTCAATGTAATGGTTGTTAAACTCAAAAATATCAATAAAGCTAGTTCTTCTGCTTATATTGTTGAGTATTCTAATCTTTGGCATGGTAGATTAGGACATGTTAATTTTAATTCATTGCGAAAGTTAATTAACATGAATCATATTCCCAATTTTAAAATTGATAACAAACATAAGTGTGATACTTGTGTTGAGGCAAAACTAACAAGATCATCTTTTCATAGTATTGAAAGAAACTTTGAACCACTTGATCTAATTCATACCGATGTATGTGATTTTAATTCAATACAATCGAGAGGCGGTAATAAATATTTTATTACCTTTATTGATGATTGCACAAGATTTTGCTATGTGTATTTAATGAAAAGCAAGGACGAAGCTATAGAGAAATTTGTTCTCTATAAGAATGAAGTTGAGAACCAACTGAATAAAAGAATTAAGGAGTTAAGAAGTGATCGTGGTGGTGAGTATGTTTTCCCTTTTGAATCACTTTGTGAACAAAATGGAATCATACATCAAACCACAGCTCCTTATTCGCCTCAATCCAATGGGATTGCGGAACGTAAGAATCGTACCTGAAAGAGATGATGAACGCTATGTTAATCAGCTCTGGCTTACCTCAGATTATGTGGGGAGAAGCTGTCTTATCAGCTAATTACCTTTTAAATAAGGTACCACGGAAAGAAGCAGGGAAAACTCCTTATGAAATGTGGAAAGGAAGAGTACCTTCCTATAAATTCCTACGAGTGTGGGGGTGTCTTGCCAAGGTAGTCATTCCTCCACCTAAAAAGGTGAAGATAGGACCAAAAATGTTGATTGCATTTTCATAGGATATGCACATAACAGTAATGCTTATCGATTTCTTGTGCATGAGTCTAATGTACCAGATATTCACAAGAATACGATAATGGAATCGAGGAATGCTTTTTTCGAATACGTTTTTCCTTGTAAAACTAATTCGAATTCAGATGTGCACAAAAGGGCACATGAGACTATCATTGAAGATAGTCAGGACCGAGAACAAATTAATGTTCCAGAGGATCAACAAGTTGTTGAACCTGAACTAAGACGTAGCAAAAGAGCTAGAACAGAAAAATCATTTGGTCCAGATTTTCTGACATTCTTGTTAGAGAATGATCCTCAAAGCTATAACGAAGCTGTAAGGTCAGCTGATGGTGCCTTGTGGAAAGATGCCATCAATAGTGAAATTGAATCCATCTTACAAAATCACACCTGGGAGTTAGTGAATCTTCCTCCAGGATGTAAACCTTTAGGGTCCAAGTGGATTTTCAAAAGGAAAATAAAGGCAGATGGATCAATTGACAAGTACAAAGCAAGACTTGTAATTAAAGGTTATAGACAACGTGAAGGTCTTGATTACTTTGATACTTATTCTCCTGTAACGAGAATAAATTCTATAAGGATGATACTAGCGATTGCAGCTTTGCGCAATCTTGAGGTACATCAGATGGATGTGAAAACAGCCTTTCTGATGGAGATTTAGATGAAGAAATCTACATGGAACAACCTGAAGGTTTTATAGCTCCAAGACAAGAAAAGAAAGTCTGTAAGTTAGTTAAATCCTTGTATGGATTGAAACAAGCCTCGAAACAGTGGCATAAAAATTTTGATGACACCATGTTGGCAAATGGTTTCAAAATCAATGAATGTGATAAATGCATTTATGTCAGAGAGACAGAAGTTGGCTATGTCATTTTATGTCTCTACGTTGATGACATACTGATTGTCAGGAGTAATGTCAAAATGGTGAAATCTACCAAGAATATGCTAAAATCCAAGTTTGACATGAAAGACATGGGTCTTGCAGATGTCATTCTGGGAATAAAGATCTCGAGAGTCCAGATGGACTTATTCTTGATCAGTCGCACTATGTGGACAAAATTCTTGGTAAATTCAACGATGATGATTCAGCTGTGGCTAGAACTCCTTTAGATGTGAGTTTACACCTATCGAAGAATAGGGGAGATGGTATATCTCAAGTAGAATACTCTAGAGTGATCGGGAGTTTGATGTATCTATCGAGTTGTACAAGGCCTGATATAGCCTGTACAGTAAACAAGCTCAGCAGATATACGAGTAATCCAGGGGTTGATCACTGGAAAGCAATAGTGAGAGTACTTAGGTACTTACGTTTTACTCGTAATTATGGGTTGCACTATCATAGATATCCAGCTGTAGTCGAAGGATACAGTGATGCTAATTGGATATCTGACATGAAAGACTCAAAGTCTACTAGTGGTTATGTGTTTACACTAGCAGGTGCAGCTATATCATGGAAATCCTCCAAACAGACTGTGATAGCCAGATCTACAATGGAATCAGAATTCATTGCATTAGACAAGTGTGCTGAAGAAGCAGAATGGCTTCGAAATTTTCTAGAGGATATTCCAAGTTGGTCTAAGCCAGTGCCAGCAATTTGCATTCATTGCGATAGTCAATCTGCAATTGGAAGGGCACATAACAATATGTATAATGGTAAGTCTAGACATATTCGTCGTAGACACAATACCGTTAGACAATTACTCTCTACTGGAGTTATTTCGATTGACTATGTAAAGTCAAAAGATAACATTGCGGATCCGCTAACCAAAGGGTTAAATAGAGAGTTAGTTGTGAAATCATCGAGGGGAATGAGACTGAAGCCCATTAGATAAATGTTTATTACGAAGGAAAACCCAACCTTGTTGACTGGAGATCCCAAGAACTAGGTTCAATGGGACAACCTACTCGTAAAATACATAATTGGATCACTGTGGGGGTTACCCTCTAGTCCATTCCTATGATGAAATGAAACAGTGATGCTCGTATGGATAGAGGTTAAGCAAAAGCTTTTAATGATTCTTATGCGTCGGGAATCCGAGCAGAGTATTACGAGATACTCTTAAATAAGAAATCACCTATGTGAGAGAGAAGTGGGGCCGCTTCAAAGGAATTGTACGGGGCACAATTTTTAGAAACTCTTGCAGAACCAGGTAGATGTTTATGGCCAAAATGAACATAATAATGAGAACTCAAATGTGTAGGTAAAATATCTGTGTGATATGTGTTCTCCAATTACATGAACGGCAGTACAGTTCAATGACATCGCGTCAACTGTCAGCCAGTAATGAGATATATTTTCACAAGGGAAGGTTCAAAGGCTGTGGCCTACCTATCCTATGCAGGTGTTGAACCGTTGAACTCTTCTAGGTCAAAATAAAATGTTTTATAAAAATAATTGTATTCGAAGTTTTTCGCCAATTTCATTCATGTGGGGGATTGTTGGAAAAATGCTTATTTATAAGCATTTTGAGGCTCAATTTTAAGCATGGTCCACTTCGTGTTAGTGGTTGTTATTGAATAATTCGGATACTCCTCCGTGAGTACTTCGAAATGGTATATTCATATGCTTAAAATGGTGTTTGGGTGAATGAGAAATTGTTGCTCAAAGTTCACAATTTTCAAGCCTTTTGTAATTCCATAACAGCTAATTTAATTAGCTTGGTGGTTACAAAGTTTAATCTCCATTAGTGCTAATTTAATTAGCTTAGTGGTTACAACAATGTGTAACATCTCCCATTATGAAATTTAATTGACTAGTTAATTTCTATTAATTGAGATGTGTTTTCTTTTCCTATATAAACAACATCAGTTCTTGTTTTCAAGATCAGAGAATGAAATAGAAAATAGAGAAAGACATAGCACACACACGAAAGATCATTTTCTTTGTTTTGTTAAAAGGAGAGTTCAAACACTTTGTGGTTCGTTGGATACGAGTCTGGTGGTGCCCTTTCTCGTACGTTTCCGTTGTATCCTGGGAAACAATCGTCTCACGTTCTACTGCACCTACGGTAGGGGACGAATTTGTTTTAAGGATATTGTTGTTTTACAACAAGCCTCGGGAAAGTTCTGATTTGCATCAGCAACAGCCTCTGCCTCAGCTTTAGCTCTGCCTCAGCCTGCCAACAGCCTCTGCCTCAGCTTCAGCTTCTGCCTCTGCCTGCCAACAACCTCTGCCTCAGCCTGCCAACAGCCTCTGCCTCAGCTTCAGCTTCTGCCTCTGCCTGCCAACAGCCTCTGCCTCAGCTTCAGCTCCTGCCTCAGCCTGCCAACAGCCTCTGCCTCAGCTTCAGCTTCTGCCTCTGCCTGGCTCAGCATCTGCCATCAGCCTCTGCCTTCAGCCTCTGCCTCTGCCCAGCATCAGCATCTGCCTCTGCTCAGCATCAGCATCTGCCTCTGCCTCTGCTCATCAGCCCCTGCCTCCGCTTTCAGGGTCTGCCGTTAAGGTCTGCTCCGAGGATAATAATTATAATTGTAATTTTTGTCATATTCGGATTTCCCAATTACCGTGTAATAATTGTAATAATTATCATCTACAAAAGCTTTCTTGTGTCTGGTGCGCTAGAAGCATCAGTCTATGGCGCGCGTTGCGCTTTCTTCCTGCCCACCGCCTATAGATCTGTTCCGATTCTTGGTACTACCCATGAGTACACTTAATTCTGAAGTTATATAAGGAGAGATTTTGTAATTTGAATGATTTAATTTATAAATTCAGTGTAATATTTTTATTATTTATTTTATACTAAGTATAACAGTTGGAAAAAATATATTTGAAGGGGTCATACGAGATATTTCCCCTCGTATGTGATGAGGGAATTAACTTGCCATCAAACTTAACAGAAATGATAAACTATAAAATTTGTGACACAGAATTTGCTTATTTTGGACATTCACGTAATAATTAGTTATTGATCATCATCATTATTATTTTAAAATAGAAGAGCGTGTGTAAATCTAAATTTAATTTTTATTCCATTATCTCCACAAAACTCACGTGATAATATAACTACTTAAGAACTATCAGTATCAGGACATGCCCAGGGCTTATTAAGCCTCAGTAATCTTCTGACTACTATTTTATATGTATTTTAATTCAAAAATGATAAATTTATATAAAATTATAGGAAAAAAAATTCATATATTAAAAATATTTGTGTCTTGTGTGGAATTTTTTTTTGGGTTGTTTTTTCTATTGACCTGTTATGTTGGAGTTTAATAAATATGGAGAGCAAAATTGATCAATTCATCGAATTTTAGCCTAGGTCGAGACTAACGGGGCTTGAACCCGTAGCTTCCGTCTTGACAGGGCGGTGCTCTGACCGATTGGGATTGTACCCAAACTCGACTCAACACGTGAATATCCCTAATATAAATCTAATGGACATTTATATAAGGATATTTTTCAATGACATTCTTGTCTCAAGCAGTTGTATATTTTAGAAAGAGAATATAATGTGTAACTATTTGAAATATAAATATCCATAGAATATAATTAAAACAATGTCCCCATAATTATTGAAATCTAACAACACACAAATTGGCAATTTTGATTTTCGAGGTGTGGTGGTACGTGAGAAAATCTACAATGTAATAGAGATATCACGTTATCCATACAATAAGTTAATTATCCATTGCCACGCGTACTAAAAAGTTAAAAAATAATTAAAAAATAGGTATTAAATTATACATGTCATTTTCTAATTCGTTGATGGTACCACATCACCATACCTCCGTTACACCAAAAAATTACTCCCTGTATACTGTATAGCACATGACATGTTTGAAGTTTGAACCAATGGCTTTGTTTGTTCATATTGCGTTCAATAATTTATTTATTTCAGGGTCACATGTCACAGACATTTTGGAGATCCAAATACCAATAAGATTCCCTTTCCATCAACTACCATTCCCCATGCTTAAGAATCACAAAACGATGTCTAATCTCCAACAACATGTTCAAAACACACACTACAAAAAGCGTTTATCAAAATAAATTTTTAAAGAATCACTCTAAATTATCTCTTAAAAAAAATTTATGTGGAGTGGACAGAAGGATGGCTAATAAAATTGGAGCAACTAAGCCCCTGCCCCCCTGCCGAGTTCCAATAATATGCGGTGCATTTACTGCTACTACTTTTAATATTCCAACACTACCCTTACTAATTCTTTTAAAATATTGTTCCCAGTGTATCACTATCACTTCTCTTGGGTTGCGGTTGCTCATTCTCAGATCTATCCTTCATTGAGGCATTTTCACAAACACAATGCATCGGTTTTGCTTATTCACTCTCTTTCTTTTACTCTCCTGCTCCGCCGCTGCAAGTAAACGGCGTGATCTGGTCCGTTCATCATGCGCACACGCCAGCTACCCCACCGTCTGCCTCCGCACGCTGTCGTCCTACAAGGGCCCCGCGGAGACCCCTCGTGACTTAGCCCAAGCGGCTGTGAAAGTGAGCCTTTCTCGCGCGAGCAAGGTCTCCGGCTACCTCTCCCAAGTCTCGTCGAACGTGAACAAAGGGAAGAGCACGAACAAGCGAGAGCGAGTCGCACTGGGCGACTGCGTCGAGCAGATCTCCGACTCCGTCGAGGATTTGAGCAAGACGCTCCATGAGCTTAAGCACTTGAAGGGCGAGACGTTTAGCTGGCAGATGAGTAATGCGGAGACGTGGGTCAGCGCGGCTTTAACCAACGAGGACACGTGTCTTGATGGGTTTGAAGATGTCGGTAGCAAGGTTAAGAGTGATGTGAAAAGGAAGATCACCAACGTGGCTAGGGTTACTAGTAATGCTTTGTACATGCTCACTCGTCTTGATGACAATCGTCATAGATAGGCTGCGAATTAAGCCTTTATGAAGATGGACGGCTGTGATTCTTCTGTGGCCCTGTGATCAGTGATATCATTTTATTATAGTATGCTCTTTGATCTGCGTGTATTTATCCTTATTTCATTGTTTTTTTTTTTGTGTGAATGTTATATATATATAGTAATAATTTTTGATTTGAAGAAACTAAGCTATGAAATTGGCTGCGTATTGTTTCTTGTGCTACTTTTTCCCGAGGGTAAAAAAATAATGAATTATATCAGATTTTGAGAAATTTCTAAGGCCACTAGACATCAATCTTTGGGATTAATTGAGATGTACGTAAGTTGATTCTAACATTATGATTATCATAAAAATATTTTTTTAAAAAAATTGATTGTCACATAATCTAAAATTTCCAAATATGTTTTTCAAAATTGATTGTTTGGAAATCTAGGCTTGGGCAATGGATCAGATCAAGTCTGTCTCTTGAGTCCGATCAAATCGTGTTTGGTTCATCGGATTTCGGATCGGATCAGATAAATTAGATAATTATCGGATCGAATCGAATCAGATTTCTTTCGATCTGAATCCGATAGAGCATCTGATTTGATAAAATGATCTGAATTTAATTGAGCATTCGATTTGATAATGAATATCATACTCATAGTGAATTCGATTCGATAAAATCGATCTGAAAATTTATAAATTCAAATCAATTTTATCGAACCGGATCCGTAATCAAATCGGATCCATTACCAATTCCAATCCACTACCAGATTCGTTATCAAATCGGGTGTTCTATCGGATTCAAATTCGGATCTGTTATCAAATCAAATTTATTTGAACTGTCAAGGCTTCAAATCATATTGAATGAAATCCGATTCAATTCGATAGTATCATATCATATTAAATAAGGACTTAAAATCCGATGAGATTGAATTATTCCAATTTTATCAAATCGAATCAGATTCGGATTTAGTCCGATTCAATCTGAATCTGATAGTGCCCACTCTTAGGAAATCTGATGTATAAGTTAAACATTTTAAGTCTCCTCATCGCGTCACATGACGACTCACTATTAAATTATAAATTTAAATTAATAAATCTATTAAATAAAAATATATTATAATAAAAATACATATTATAATTTTATAAGATTTATATTATAATAAGAAAACATCATATATTATCATACTAAAATAATAAATACTATTCAATAATAAAATTAAATTAATAAATCTTAAAAAATCCTTATTATATTAAGAAAACATATTATACTATCCTATTAAAACAAGAAATACTATTAAATTATAAAAATAAATTGATAAATCTAAAAATAACAACCTTATTATTTGTAAATTTCCAAGAAAAAAAAACATATTATACTATCCTATTAAAATAAGAAATACTATTAAATTATAAAATTAAATTAATAAATCTATTAAATGAAAAACCTATTACAGTAAAAATATATATTATAATTCTATAAGAACTATATTAAAATCAGAAAATATATTATATTATCCTATTAAAATAAGAAATACTATTAAGTTATAAAATTATATTAATAAATATAAAAAAAAAACCTTCTTATTACAAGAAAACATATATATACACACACATATATATATTTATATATCTGAATTATTTGTAATATTATTCAAAAAGTCATAAGATAGTATAATATGTTTTCTTGTAATAAGAATGAATATAATTGAAATATTTTAAAATTTTATCACCGCATCATTTGATATATAATCTTTACAATTATTATTTTTAATTAAATTACAAAATTAAAATATCCCTAAAATTATTTCTTATTATTAAATTATAAAATCAAAATAATAAATTATTAAAAAAAGAAACATAATACAATATAAAAATATAATCTCATAATAAAATAAGAAACATAACACTATAAATAATTAATATTGTAATTGATTATTTTTTTTAAAATTAAAATGATAAGCTATTAAAATAATAAACCTATTACAATAAGAAAATATATTATAATTTCCCAATAAAATAAAAATATATGTGGCACGTAATTTCTATAATTAATTTTTTTATTTATTAATTTATAAAATTAAAATAATAAATTATTAGAATAAGAAACCTATTATAATATAAAAATAAAATCTCATATTTATTATTAAATTATAAAATTAAAATATCTTTAAAAATAATTTTTTAGTATTAAATTATAAAATTAAAATAAGAAATCTATTACAATATAAAAATATAATATCATCTTAAAATAAGAAATGTATTAATTTAATTAATTAATATTGTACTTTATTTATTTAAATTATAAAGTTAAAATGATAAACTATTAAAATAAGAAAGTTATTATAAAAAGAAAACATATTATAATATCTCATTAAAATTAAAAAACATATGTGGCACCTAATATATAATTAATTTTTTATTAAATTATTAAAATAATAAATCTATTATAATATGAAAATAAAATCTCATATTTATTATTAAATTATAAAATTAAAATAAGAGATCTATTACAATATAAAACATAATTTCTTATTAAAATAAGAAAATTAAATAGTAAATGTTCACAAAACCTAACCATTTGTTTTTTTATTTCGGGTCTATTGTTGATTGTTATTTTACTTTAAATTATTTATATAATATTTTTATTATTTATTGTACTTAAGAATGCAAACTCTAACTATTAGTTATTGTAAAATTAATATGAACTTTAAATTATTTCTATATTTTTTTATGATCTTTTTATTATTTGTTATGTTTCAGCATACAAACTATGACTATTAGTTATTGTAAAGTGAATCCATATTGATCAAGATTTAAAGTTGGATAAGAAATTTTAAGATTTAATTGAATAAATTACATTAAATTTAATTGAAATTCATCTGAAATAAAATTAAGCATTTAAAAAGTTATTTATGGTCAGATATGATTTCTAATGAGAGATAAAGAAGATAGAGAAATTATAATATGAATAATAAATATTATTTGACAATTACGAGATAAACAAACATGATATATTCATATATAGATTATATATATATATATATATATTAAATATAAATAAATCAAATTATATCCGAAATATTTACAAGATTAATACATAAAAATAATATTAAATATAAATAAATCAAATTATATCCGAGATAAACAAACATGATATATACATATTGTGGTGTATCTTACAAATTTACTAGAGGCTATGACAATATGAACAAGCACTTAGATAAACATCATGTCGCTGGAAGTGGACTTGATACAACATAAAACTCAAATGGACAGGTACGCTTCATCTAATAGATATATGAGTTTTTTTAGATTTATTTAAATATTCTGATGTTAAAAATAGAGAAGAAATTACTAAATTTACTTGTATGAGACATATTTATTTAAGTTTTGGTGAAAAAAAATATTTTTACTAATTATGTTTGAAATGCTTTAAATTCTACTGCATGTAAAATGCTTAAAAATACAACAAAACGATATGTAAGGAATGATATGATATTATCCATTTTGGGTTGATATTGTCCACTTTGAGCATAAACCCTCATGGATTTGATATTGGGTCATACCCAAAAGGTTTCCACCAATGAAGATATATGTTCATCCTTATATACCAATGATCTTCCTCATTCCTAACCAATGTGAGACTTTGTTTGCTCACAATATGGGTGGACACTATCGGATTTGGATCGGATTAGACTGAATTCGAATCCAATTCGATTCGATAAGAGTGGACTTGTTTGGTTCGATCAGATTTTGAGTCCTTATCGAATCAGATCGGATTTGATCCGATAACTATCGGATCGAATCAAATTTATTCGATCCGATTTGAAATCTTAACGAATCGGATAAATTCGATTTGATAACATATCTGAATCCGATAGAGCATCCGATTTGATAATGAATCCGATTTGATAACGAATTCGATTTGATAACAGATCCGATTTGATAAAAATGATATAAATTTTAAGTTATCTGATCCAATTCGATAAAATTGATATGAATTTATAAATTTTCAGATCAATTTTTCGAATCGGATCCGTTATGGAATTGGATTTGTGATCGGTGAAATCACACACGTAACGCAAGCGCACGTATCGCTCAAGTAGTATAAAAATATCGACACGATGACTTAATTTCTATTGTTATTATTAATTATTAATGCTAATTATTTACACGTATCTAATTAGGATGATGATAGAATGATTGCTTGATTGGTTGGTTGAATGTGGATTTGCTAAATAAATAAAAATACAAAATAAAATAAAGGAAATTAATAATAAATAAAATAAACATCTAGGGTTGTGATTCCACATAATATTATTCTAATGATGAATTGATTCTCTTATATGTGTGTAATAGATTAGTTTGTTAACCTGGAACACAAAGATATGCAAAAGCCTCTTCCGATGGTCAGATGCAAACACCCAAAGTAACCCAATTAACTATATTCCTATGTTAACCATGAAACTCTGAATTCATTAATATTAAGTTCCAATAATGGCTACCAACGCCCAACATGTATATGTTTATCCTATAAGGAAATCTATTTTAAGAGATATCTACCATAAGGTGAGATTGTGAGCTATTGAATTTAAGGGTGAAACCTAAAATCTATTTTCCAAGTTCATATTAAGTTTACCACATCAATCTTATTGGTGATCAGGCAACAAGAAGCATTAAGCTTAAGATACAATAAACAAGCCTAAAATATACCCATAATATAAAGAAAATCAATTATTAAACTCGTGAATATTGTGCTTCATCACTTCCCTAAATTAAAAATAAAATAATGGGGTTAGAGGATCCACATTTACTATTTCTAATTTAGAAATCTCTCTTATTGTAATATATAAATTTGCATGATATTATCAACCGACCATATAGGCGGTATCCTAATATAGTCATATTATAATTAATTTCAACCGACCATAAAGGCGGTATCCAATTAAGTCAGGTTAAAATCAATCTAATTAAGTCCAACCGACCATAAAGACGGTATCCAATTAAGTCAGGTTTTAAGATTATTTATATATTATAATTTAATAGAGATTAATCTAAATTATCATAATAAAAGCTTCACCCTTCCCCCAACATAAATTAACTACAAAATATAAAAGAAAGATAAAAGAAACAAACAATTATTACTACTCGAAATAAAAATACATAATTAAAATACTAAAAAATAAATACAATCAAGATACAGTCTTTAGATCCTTATTAAGAACCTTAAGGAAAGTATATTTACTACTATTAAAAATAAAAATAAAATATAAAAATATATACAAACAAGATAAAATCTTCAGTTCCTTATTAGAAACCTTAAGGAAGGTATGAATATTCTAAATGAAATCAGTTTCAATTAATAGGTAAAATTTGTCTTGCGCATCGCGATGCTCCGTTGATGCTTGACACGTGTATGTGGCTTTGACGAGATGATGACACATGGCACGAGACTGTCGGCAGCTGAATTATTGGCTCTGCGTCGTGACGCGTGAAAGCTTAGCGTCGCGACGTTGACGTCGTGCTGACGCAAGGAATGACGCGTGTCGGCAGACTGAATTATTGTGATGACGTGATGATGACGCATGTGCTGACGTGGCGATGACGAGTTTCAGCATCATAGTAACTGAGGCGCGTCACGACGCGTGATTCCATTTTTACCATTTTGTCCGTTTTTTCGCCGTTTAAGCCCCAAGTTGATTCCATTGAGTCCCAAAACTTTATTTATCTACGAAACATACAAAAACACATCAAAATATTCATAAAACCTCAGAAACCATACAAAATATTAGGTCAAAAAGACGGTAAAATTGTGATATATTTTACGCTCATCAATTTATTATCGAATCGAATCTACTATCGGATTCATTATCAAATCGAATTCTCTATCAGATCCGAATTCGTTATCAAATCGGATTCTCTATCTGATTCAGATTCGTTATTAAATCGGATAAAATCTGATTCGATCCGATAATTATCAAATTTATCCGATTTGATCCGAAATTCGACGAGCCCACCAAAAATGATTTGATCGGATTCATGAGCCGGATCCGATCTGATGCACAGGCCTAGCTCACAACAAGATAAAATTTTAAATTATACAAAGATGATAACATTATTTAAGCATTTTAGAAGCAACAACATGTGTATGATTAGACCTGAATTGATATGAGGTAATAAGAATATGCTCCCGATGACTTTGAAGACTTGTTCTACAATGCATCTTCAAGTATAGGCGGAACGCGAGCTGAATGATCAACAACAGACACATATAATGTTGATGAGTAAATAATTATAATGAGAAACTATATAAAAAAATATAATGGAACCACGTAAACTTTCATTCCTCTCACCTCAAAATGATACGTAACTTAAGTTTTTAAAAATTTAAATTCAAGCTCTTTAATTTATGTTTTTAATTTAATGTAATATAAATTCAAATTAATAATTTCAGATTAATAAATTTCCAATCCCATTTTTTTTAAAAAAAAATTAAAAATTAAAAATAATTAAAAAAAAAATTCGGAACCATTCGATCGGTTCTGGTTCGGGTCCACAAACGTGGGATTGGGAACTGAACCGAATCGATGACGGGTCTAGTTACATGCCAATAATATAAAGTTAGCCAATAATTACATGCCAATGTGAAAATTCGGGGTTATCCTAAGTTCTGACTCTATGCGGAATTACAAACAATAAGCATGACAAGTCCTGTTACTGCTACTATGGATGAAAAATAGGCAACCACAATAACCAACAAATAATTATGCTGCAAATATAAAAACAATAATAATAAATTAAAGCAGCAAATTAAATCAAACCACACAAAATTCAACATAATGATTTTGGTGACGAAGTGGAAAACTCTTCCGAGTAAAAAACCACTCCGGGTATAGGCTACCACCCGAATCCACTATATAGAGAAAAACTTACAGCGATGGTCAAGACCTATGGTGGCAACTCCACCGACTCAAGTACCTCAATACTGCAAGAACTCAAGGCAACTCCTCAAGCCCGCGACCCACGGTTTTCTTCAGAACCTCTGAAGTCTCTGAGTAGATTTTATCACCAATGACGCCGGAACTCCGACTACCAAACTTCCTCCTAAAGAACTCTAAAGGATTATGGAATTTGGGTTAAGTTGTGTTGAAGATTTAACAAAGATGGAATCACACCATTAATGAAGAAGACAATAAGAAGAAGAAGTCTTCAATGGTGGATTCAAATAAGGTTGAAAGCTTTGAGAGATTTAGGCTCAAGAAATAATTGCTTCAACTAATGAGAATGGCGGCTAAGGGTTATATTTATAGGTAGGGTGAAAAACTAGGGTTTTGCAGGCCAAAAACGCGTTCAGATCGCAGTCGCGTTCGAACGTTTACTAGAACGCTCTACGAACGCGTGCCTACTGGAAAGACTCGTTCGAACGCCACTCGAACTCACAACGAACGGACACTCTCTGGAATGATCTCGTTCGAACCCACCAAGAACATGACTCGAACGTTTGCTCTCTGGAATGCTTCCGTTCGAACCCAATAAAGAACGTGCCACTAACGCCACACGTTCGAACACTGCAACGAACGCACCGTGAAGGCATGTCTGATGCACAGCAGCCAGAAACCAGTCCAATTGCACAAAGATCTTCATGAAAGATTACAACTCAATTGAACTTGTTTTGTCACGGACACATGCCAATAAAAATGGAACTCACAATCTCCCCCTTTGGCATTCCGTGACAAAACACTACCTAATACAAAGACTACGGTAATAGACCCAAAAAGCAAATAGTCAACTGTTAACCATCAAAACAGTGACTTATTACAAATAGACTCGATATAACACCTAACAAAGTAGTCTTGAAATAATTGCCACCGCAGCAACATACATGTTTACCTGAAACATCCACAATCAACAATATACCGTGAAAAGCATTGAGATTATCAAGTATAAAATAAACAGGTAAAAATCTCATGCATGAACAAGTAGAAATCCATCTCCCCTTTAATCGTAACTCCCCTTAAAACGGAGATATCTAAAGGATATTCTACGGCTCTCTCCTATATATTAAGGCTTTCCCCCTTAATATATTACTCTCCCCATTTTTGTCACGAAATGCCAAAGGGTAAAAGAAACAGGAAAAATAACAGGAGAACATAAGACAACACATGCAAGAGCATAAACAGACAGGATTACTCCCCCTCACTAACAGGCACATACAGTTAGTAAAATAACACACGGGAAGTAAACCAAAACTCAGAAAGGTGCACAGGAAAGAACAAATTGGTATGCAATAACATGAAGCACACACAGGCACATACTGAGAGAAATAAAAATCATGTCAAAAACTGACTGAAACAACATTTCAAGCTGATACAATGATACCCAGTCAGTATTCAGCTGTTTATGACATGAAACAATATGCATCATTTTAAAAGCTGCTAAATACAACACTTATGCATATGACATAAACACCAAAGCATATAAAGCACTTGCGTGAAAAATAAAGTGCATTACGAATCAAGGCTTAAGACCTTATTTTATGAGTTGGACACAGCCAAATAAATCCATCTCTAAACAAACCAAGTCCACAAAATAGGTGTTCAAACCCAGCACCACTAGGACCTGAAAATAAGCAACATTGGTTGCATGCTATATTATTTACCCCAGAAATATCATGAGCTCATATTTAACAACTCTTTCGAGTGAATGGTTTTTACCCTTATCTTTTGGATTTGGCCATTTTGGCTCTTTTGCACTTGAGTCTCATTTTTTTTAATTTATTTCTTTTTACTTTTGAAAAGGGGATAGTAAGGTCATCTAGTTAAAGGTCACACTATTGAGCAAACAAGAAATGATATAAATTAGATTGCTAGTCCAAAAACTCATACATGCGACCAAGCCTTGACAAAATAAAAACGTGTATGTGAGGTGCAAGCACAGGATATACCAAATGTTTTTATCACACACACTCATGTATATAGAGCATCAAGAAAAATAAAAGCATATCATACATGCATAATCATATATCCTACATACCAGGATCACATGCATAAGCTTTTCATGCTCTAACAAGCCGTAAAATTTTTTTTGTCTTTTTCATTTTCTATTTTTTTTTTGAATTTTTCAGATTTTAACAAATAAAATAAAGACACAAACATGCTTGTAAAACATCCAATGGTACGGAGTTGTATCCCGAGTGCAGATCATACTACCATCCATTCGGAATCGGCTATGAAATTTATGTCCGGGTTTCCATCCTATATACCAAGAGACATATAACAAAAACAAGACACACACACCCCCATATGCTGTGAAAACAAAATAAACGTGCAAAAACATAAAACACACGCACACACACATGCAATGGGAAAATTAAAATGCATTTTTTAAGCAGAGTTACACCGAAGTGCACTCTCATTATGTCCATCAGGACACGCAGAAGAAGATGGGAATTCATCTTGCTTCTTCACCCAAACCTTTCTAGGAACCTCATCCACTTGAGAAGTCATAGTCAACAAATTAAGTTTCTCACTAAGAAATTTTGTCTGTTTAGTTAGTACAGAAACTTGAGAAGCTAGATTTGAAGAGTCAAATCTAGGTGACACCTTCTTAGGCCTATTCTTTTGCTTGTGAAGCATGAAGCACTTAGGCCTAATGTGTCCCGCCTTGCCACAATGATGGCACACAGGCACAAACCTCGGATGAGAGCGAGGTTTACCCACAACACCTCTAGATTGAGGTTGGGAAACAGGACGAGGAACAACATGATGAGAAACATGACTACACACAATATGTTTCTTACCTAAGTCACATTTAGCTGCTACAAGCACAACTTTGGAAGAAGAAGCCTTATTACAGTTAGGCTCAGAAATAATACCAAACATATGGTCCACCTTTTTATTTCCACTAGAAAATGCAGACAACTGAGTTCTAGCATCTTCAAGCTCAGTCTCTAAAATATGGACCCTATCAACTGTAGATCCTGATTTCGGTCGAGGTCCACAATTGAGAATGAATTGAGGGGCTCAAGCGAACCTGCAAAATAAGAATAGAGCAAAATAGGTGGTTACTGCCCACCGGTGTGATGGAAACCGTAGGCACTCCGATGCTCAAGTTAGCCAAAGTATGAATGAATCAAAGTCGAATGGATTCAGGTGTTAGGATACCTAAACCACTGATCAATTGCCGTGAGGGCGGAGTGTTGGATTTTATCAGATTATAGGAGTTGTGTATCGATTCCCTCTTTTTCTTTGCCTTACTCTTTTATAGGATCCATCTTCTGCGCGTTGGAAACTTCTTCAATGATGTATTTAATTTAGGTCCTTTAGATCCCATAACCGTCGACTTCATGATAATGTTAATGAATTCGGATCCACTTCCTGATCTTTGTAACTGGTGTCCGTTTGTCTGTCTTTATGTTAATGAATTTGGGCTCGTGAGGCGGCCCATGGATCTTCTTCTGGGCTCCTGGTCTTGCGGTTGGCTTTTGTGGTAAAAGTCGATTTTACCCCTGGCCCAATTCTGGCCCGTACAGTTTGTCCCCTACTCTCTAAGTGTGGATTGTCCCAGACTTTGAGAGTATCATCTGTCGAATAAATCGAGGTTTGTATGATTACTCCTCTGATTTTGGCGATGATCTTGAGCTATTAACGTTTCGTTTTGCAATTAAGAGGAAGATTTCAGGTCTACTCATCTTTGTCGTATGAGGTGAATAAATTTACTTATTATACTTGACTCGACATGAGACGCCAGGGGTGTCCATTGGTTGACTCGGACCAGACGGTGGCTAAGGATCACACTCGACATGTCGTAAGTGTTGAGTGTGTTAATGATTATATTTGACTCGACATGAGTCATCAGGGGTGTCTATTGGTCGACTCGAACCAGTTGGCTCAGGATCACATTCGACATGACGTAGTTGTTGAGTATGACTGTATTTGACTCGACAAGAGTCATCAGGGGTGTCCCTTGGTCGATTTGAGCCAGTTAGTGGCTCAGGACCACACTCGACATGTCGTATGTGTCGTACGGATTCCATGATTCTATGACTCGGCATGAATCATGTGGGGGATGTCCCCTGGTCGACTGAACCAGATGGTGGTTAAGGATCACACTCGACATGTCGTATGAGTCGAGAATGTTCCATGATTTCGTGACTGCATGAATCATGTGGGGGATGTCCCCTGGTCGACTGAACCAGGTGGTGGTTCAGGAATAATATTACTCGACTTGTCGTATGAGTCGAGAATGTTCCATGATTCCGTGTCTGCATGAATCTTGTGGGGGATGTCCCCTGGTCGACTGAACCAGGTGGTGGTTCAGGAATAATATTACTCGACTTGTCGTATGAGTCGAGAATGTTCCATGATTCCGTGACTGCATGAATCATGTGGGGGATGTCCCCTGGTCGACTGAACCAGATGGTGGTTCAGAAATAATATTACTCGACATGTCGTATGAGTCGATAATATTCCATGATTCCATGACTGCATGAATCATGTGGGGGATGTCCCCTGGTCGACTGAACCAGATGGTGGTTCAGGAATAATATTACTCGACATGTCGTATGAGTCGATAATATTCCATGATTCCATGACTGCATGAATCATGTGGGGGATGTCCCCTGGTCGACTGAACCAGATGGTGGTTCAGGAATAATATTACTCGACATGGCGTATGAGTCGATAATATTCCATGATTCCGTGACTGCATGAATCATGTGGGGGATGTCCCCTGGTCGACTGAACCTGGTGGTGGTTCAGGAATAATATTACTCGACATGTCGTATGAGTCGATAATATTCCATGATTCCATGACTGCATGAATCATGTGGGGGATGTCCCCTGGTCGACTGAACCAGATGGTGGTTCAGGAATAAATTACTCGACATGTCGTATATGAGTCGATAATATTCCATGATTCCATGACTGCATGAATCATGTGGGGGATGTCCCCTGGTAGATGAACCAGATGGTGGTTCTGGAATAATATTACTCGACATGTCGTATGAGTGTTCGCTATTCATGGTACTTAAATTACATTGGGCGTCGTGCCAAATATCGAGGAGAAACATTGTCAAGTTGTTATAAATGCTCGATGGAATTGATATTCCATTCGACGATTCCCGTTGGAAATGGTTCTGGCTTTGCACACGTGTCATCAGATGCTGCAAGACCTAATGCGAGTTACGAGGCGTCCATTGGGCGGGAATCTTGGCGCCAGATTTTTAGGTAGCATGTATAAAGGAACATTGGCTGTTTCATTTCGCCTCATCCGGAAGTCGAGTAAAGGTGTGCTCTCAAGAGTTCTCAAGGTATTCTTCGAAATCTTCTTCTTGTTCTTCATTCTTTAAACATCATAGTGAATATTCAAGCTGTTCTTAGAAAAGTTAAGCTGTTTGATCTCCTGGTTTGCGTGATTAGTTTTCAATTTATGTTTGTGGGTTTTGATCTTTAAGAGGTGGGCTACTTAGAGGTTTTAGTTGTTAATGTTTGTCGTCTGGAATATGTCGAGTGATGAATCTTTAGGCAGCTTAGTTGCCAAGATCGATACATATGTCGAGTAATCAAGTGAAACCGAGGGATCATCAAGTGAAAGTAAGGAGTTAGTGGAGTGTTGAAGTAGGTCGTATCAGGATTTATCGAGAGTGGTGTTGTTACCTTAGCTATGCCTTCTCCACCAGTAATTGACCGGCGTAAACACACACGTATAACGCAAGCGCACGTATCGTTCAAGTAGTATAAAAATATCGATCCCACGAGGACTTAATTCCTACTATTGTTATTAATTGTTGAATCTATTTATTTACAAATATCTAATTAAATGGAGAATAGAGAGATTGTTTGTTTGTTTGGTTGAATGTGGCGTTGCAAAATAAATAAAAAAAATAAAAAGACACAAGAAATACTAAGGAAAATAAAAGACTTAAAGATCTAGGGTTGTGAATCTTTCTAATATCTATTAAAAGATGAAGTAGTTATATTATAGTTGGGTAAAATATTGAATTATTAATCTGGAACACTAAATTATGTAAAAGCCTCTTCCGATGCATGATCATTTACAAATACCTAGTATAATCCAATTGAACCATATGTCTATGTCAATTAAATTACCTAGATTCATTAAGATTGAGTTCCAATATGAATACCCCCCCCCAAAAGGTATATTCCTATCATGTAAGGAAATCTATTAAAGGTTTATCTATCCTTAAAGAAGATCGTGGGTTGTTGAGACTAAGGTCTTAAACTAAAATCCCTATGTCTAGTTCATTTTAAGTTTATCTAAATCAATTTTATTAATGGCCAATTAATAAAAAGGCATTAAGATTATGACTCAATAAAAAACTCTTTTAAATTACTCAACTATAATCTAACCCTTTTAAAACCGGTTATATTAGATTTTATCACAACCCTAGATATTTAATTTAGTTACTATACATAATTAAAACTGATATAAACTTAAAAGACGAAAATGAAATGCAGAAAGTATTAAAATAAATAAATGAAATGCTAAGGTAAAAGGAAATAACTTCTACTATTATACTATTTAGATATCTCCCATAAAATAATAATATATTAACTTGTGATATTTTAAACCAACCGTCCAGAATGGCGGTATCCTGATTAAGTCAAATTCAAATATACCAGCCATAAGGCGGAACAGAAATATAAATTTAAACCAACCGACCTAGAATGGCGGTATCCTCATTAAGTCATGTTTAACCAGTTTAAATTGAATAACCAACCGACCTAGAATGGCGGTATCTTTTTATTAATTCAGATTTTAAATAGTTTATATATTATATTTTAAGGGAGATTAATCTAAATAGAAAAAGTAAAAGAATTACCTTATTACCTCAGCATTAGAGACGTTACCCCCCTCATGGATGGATAGAATTACTACTACAAAGCGTAAATAAAACTGAATAAAAGAAGAAAATATGAAGAACTCTCAATTTTTATAAGGATTTCAGAGGAAGAGGTACATTTGAAACTAAAAATTCGAAATCTATTTATAGGCAAAAAAATCTAATTTTTTATTATTATTTTTCTGATTTTTATTATTTTATTATTTTTCTGATTTTATTTTTTTATTATTATTATTTCTTGAATCGCTGAAATTTCGACACGTGGCGTGGTGTGCTAAAAAAGACGGCTCGTTGAATCTTTGACACGTGGCAGACGCCCAAAATTACCAAAATACCCTTTGCGTCGGGACGTCCAAAATTACCAAAATACCCCTTTTGCCAAATTTCACAGTTTTGCTCCAAATCACCTCCAGAATGTCTTGAAATTTATTTTCGGTGTCGGGACAATTACCAAAATACCCTTTTGTGTCGGGACGTCCAAAATTACCAAAATACCCTTTTTGTCAAATTTCACCAAATTTCACAGTTTTGCTCCAAATGCACCTCCAGAATGTCATGAAACTTTATTTATCTACAAAATAACACAAAACACATCAAAATATTCACAAAACTCAAGAAACTATACAAAATATTAAGTTAAATGAGTGGGAAATAGTGATACATTTATCACTCATCAGTAATCCCTGCCGAGGCTATTCCGTTGAGGTCTCTGCCCGCAATTGGGGAGTCGAGCGAATTACCTTGTACGAGTGAACCTACCAACTTATTATCAAAGAATCCCGCAAGTCGAATGACTGGGAAATATTGAGAGAACTTAGTTGTATGTACAGGTTCCCTAACACTTTGGAACTCCGGGTGCCTTTGTCGAATGAAAGAATTGATTATAGGGTTCCTGGGTGGATGGGATTCTATGTGCGTCCATTTTTTATAGGACTGAGGTTTCCTATTCCGAGATTGGTTTGGGAGTTTTGGATCATTTCCGAGAGCTCCTTCACAGCTGATGCCGAATGCATGGAGGATCTTATTGTCGATTGAATGTTTAGCCTTTGAACTGGGGGTACTCTTCGAGGTGAAGGACGTTTTAGAGACGTACTATCTGAAGGAACATTTGAAGGAGAAAGGAAGGTATACGTTGATTCTTCGTCAAAGAAAGACGCATTTAGTCACTGGATTGCCAACTAATGATAGGGGAAACTGGCAGTCTTATTATTTCTTTGTGAAGGGTGAGGGTATATTTGGATCGGCCGGGGTTGGTCGAATCCCGGAATTTTGGTGTTGTCGAGTGAGTAACGAACTCTCGCTTTACTTCAATCTTTGAGTCGTTCATTTGTCTTTGAGTAACCATGATCTTATTGTTGCAGGTCCTCTACGGAACAAGTCATTCATCAAGACTGCACGTACAACCTCCAACACCAAAGCCATTTTGTCACTGCCGGCCGAAAAAAGGGATTGCAAAACTATTTTAACGGAAAAGAAATAGGTTAAGGTCGACTCCACTGTGGAAAGAAATCTATCACCGAGAAGGTAAAGTTCTGGCCTTATGTAACGACGTTTTGTCCGTGATAAATAGTAGATGGTCGTGTCAAAAGTTATATGGGGGAAATAGATATCGAGAGCCCTTAAAATCCGAGGAATTTTTATGCGCAGAGGAAATGATGACTGGGCCTTTCACCGTAGCTTCACTCGATGAAATGAAGAGCCGGAAAAAATCAAGGAAACTGAAGAAGAAAGAGTCGGAGGCTGAAAAAGAGGCTGGGTCTCAACAAAGAGAAATTGAAGCGGAGAAGGTGAAGTCGACCGCGACGATTTCTGCGGGGAAAAAGAGGAGGTTTGTTCCCGAGGTCGAGGAGGAAGATGACTCTGATAACCTTACCTTAAAGGTTCCACGGGAGTCGACTGCTATATCCGATCCTTCAAGTATCGATTCATTCGTAGGGGGACTTCTCTCGAGGGGGATGAAGTAAGATTGGCACAGATTGGTCCCACGGAGGTCATGAAGAAAGCCATCGCACTGAATTATCAAGTAAGTAGCAACCTTAATTACTATTATATTACATTATTAATTTTTTAATACTCGGCTTTCGTAGGCACTGGAATGCAGCCTATTCATGCGTAAAAATGTGGAATCTAATCAAAGAAGGACAAAGGAGGAGCAGAAAAATCGCTGTCGGTGATGAGGAAGGAGTCGTCAGAGTTGAAGTCTGGAATCATTGCTTCTCAAAAGAATGAAAGAGCTCTTGAGAAAGAACTGAAGGAAGTTAGGGCTGCCTTGCAATTGGAGAAGGAAACCGCTGAATTGACAATCGACAGCTACAAAGAAGGTTTCGAAAATGTGAAGAAAGAGAAGGAGTTATTGTTAGAGCAAATGGAGGATATCGCCATTGATTCCATGATGAGAAACAGGTGTGATTTAATGAGGGATTTCTTGGCTGGGAAACATGTCGACTGGAAACCTGAGAAGTGGATTAGAGAATATGAGAGGCGCGAGGCCGGGATCTCTTCTTCGACGGAGGATGATTTTGAAGAGAAAGGGTTGGAGGTTGAATCAAAGAAGAATGGGGCGGAAACAGACACACTTGCCGTTGCCGAAATGGAGGAAGTCGGAAGGAATTTAGGGGGGGAGGAAGTCATGGAGGAAGCTACTGAAACCCAAGGTGATGCGCCCGCCAGTCTTCCTGCGGCTACCGATGAAGCACCCGACAATGTCTAGGTTGTTCAGGTCTAAAATTTCGTATGAAATTAAGTCGATGGTTTTGACAGGAGAACTGTTATCACATTTTGTATGTGCTGTCTATGTCGTATGAAATTAGGAGAACGATATTGTGACGTGTTGTAAATGTCGGTTGATATTTTAATGTGACAAACTTTTATTGCTCTTATTCGAATGACTACTGCTGATTCCTTTATTCAATCTTAACAAAATAACTAACTGAACATATAACTGGAAACAAACAAACCACAAAACATAAGAGTTACCGGTTAAATCGCTTAAGATGCATTGCGTTCCAACTATTGCGTACGAGAGCCCCTTCTAAATTCTGTAGCTTGTATGCACCTTTCCCAACTACTTTCGTGACGAGATAAGGGCCTTCCCAATTCGGACCCAATTTCCCGTCGCCAACTTCCTTGGTGTTCTGGAACACTCTCCGTAAGACCCAATCTCCAGCCTTGAAATTCCTACTTCTAACGTTTCTGTCGAAGTATCTGGCCATTCTCTGTTGATATGCGGCCAGTCGAATGGAAGCTCGGTCTCTTGTTTCTTCAATCGTGTCGAGATTGAAATTCATCAGTTGTTGATTGTTTTCTTCGTTGAGATATTGGTAGCGTGTTGAAGGAATGACTTCTTCAGTTGGTATGACGGCTTCCGTTCCAAATGCTAATGCGAAAGGGGTTTCGCCTGTTGAAGACCTCGTCGTTGTCCTGTATGACCATAATACTCCTGGTAGTTCGTCAGCCCAGGCTCCCTTAGCTTTCTCCAACCTTTTCTTCAGGGTGTTCATGATCGTCTTGTTGGATGATTCGGCTTGTCCGTTTGCCTGTGGAAAGCGAGGGGTGGAGAAGTTCAACTTTATGCCCCAATTCCTGCAGAAGTCTTGAAAGTGGTGGCTAATGAACTGTGCTCCGTTGTCGGTCACGATCTCTTTCGGTATGCCGAATCGGCAGATGATGTTTTTCCACACGAAAGTTTGGGCTTCCTTGTCGCGTATTCTGGCAAATGCTTCTGCCTCTATCCACTTTGAGTAGTAGTCCGTCATTACGAGCATGTACACTCGTTGGCCAGGTGCCGTTGGGAGTTTCCCAACAATGTCCATCCCCCATTTCATAAATGGCCATGGAGATAAGATGGGGTTCAGTTTCTCCGGTGGGAGGTGAGGTATTGGTGCGAATCTCTGGCATTTATCGCACATCTTTGTGTATTCAGAAGAATCGAACCTCATTGTAGGCCAGTAATATCCTGTCGTGTGCGCTCGTTGGGCCAAGCTCCTGCCACCAGAATGATTCCCACATTCCCCTTCATGCAATTCAGACAGAACATGTTGCGCTTCGTTAGGAGCGATACATTTCAAGTAAGGTCCTGTGAACGATCTTTTTAACAACTGTCCGTCGTACAACACAAATCTGGCAGACTGTCTCTGAATTTTCTTTGCTTGAATTCTGTCGTCTGGAAGTGTGCCGTCTTGCAGATACTTTATGATCGGTGTCATCCAACTGTCGACAGTGTCAAGCGCCGCGACAATCGTTTCTTCTTTACAAATCGCGGGCCAGTTTAAGTACACGATTGGAATTGTTCGTGACTCGTTCCCCTCCATTGTCGAACCAAGGGTTGCTAACGCGTCAGCCTGGGAGTTTTCGCTTCTTGGAACCTGTGTAATGGAAAATTTCTCAAATGTCGATCGTAGGTCCCTTACCTTTTGTAGATAAGAAGCCATGGCTTGTCCTCTGGCTTGATACGACCCTTCTATCTGGTTCACAATCAACTGGGAATCGGTTTTTACTTCAATATCTCTGGCCCCCAATTCTTTAGCTAGCGACAGCCCAGCTAAATGCTTCGTATTCTGCCTCGTTATTCGTAACTCTAAATCCGCACTTGATCGCTTGCTGTATTATGTCGCCGGCTGGAGTTATGACCATGACCCCAAGACCGCAGCCCTTTTTATTACTTGCCCCGTCGACCGCTAATTTCCAAGGTGTCTTTTGCTGGATGCAGTTGATATTGACTTCGGTTGTCGTAATTAAACTGGGGGTGAAGTCGGCTACAAAGTCAGCCAGCGCCTGAGATTTGATGGCGGTTCTGGGCTGGTAAATGATGTCGTGCTCTCCGAGTTCGATTGCCCACTTCATCAACCTTCCTGACATTTCTGGTTATGAAGTATTCTTCTCAAAGGTAGGTCGTGTACACTGTAATTGGATGCCCCTGGAAGTAGGGTCTGAGTTTTCTTGCTGCTGTAACAAGGGCGAAGGCTAATTTCTCCATCAAAGGGTAACGCGACTCTGCACCCAACAGTGCTTTGCTCACGTAGTAGACTGGTTGTTGGTCTCCTGCCTCTTCTCTTACTAAGACTCCACTGACCGCCTGCTCCGAAACACCAAAGTATAGAAAAAGTCTCTCCAAGTCGTGTGGTTTGGACAGCAAAGGTGGTGTGGTGAGGTACATTTGAGCTTTGTCAGTGCTTCCTCACAGGCGGGTGTCCAATCAAAGCTGTTTCCTTTCTTCAAGGCTGAAAAGAACAAGAAGCTCTTATCTGTAGATTTGGAGATAAACCTATTTAGAGCTGCGATTCTCCCAGTTAGTCTCATGACATCTTTTGGGCTGGAAGGAGATGGGATGTCGAGGATCGATCTAATCTGGTCCGGATTCGCTTCGACCCCTCGCTGAGTGACCACGTACCCCAAAAATTTTCCTGAAGCAACACCGAAAGCACATTTAGTTGGATTTAGTTTCATTCCATACCTATCCATGATGTCGAATGCTTCTTTCAGATGATCTAGGTGCTGCTCCGATTTGATCGACTTCACCAGCATATCGTCTATGTACACTTCCATTGTTTTCCCAATTTGGCCGTCGAACATCTTGTTGACGAGTCTTTGATATGTTGCTCCCGCGTTCTTTAGGCCAAAGGGCATGACTTTATAACAGAAAATTCCTTTGTTGGTCACGAAGGCTGTCTTTTCTTGATCGCGCCGGGTGCATGAAGATCTGGTTGTAGCCTGAGTATGCATCCATGAAACTTAATAGCTCATGTCCCGCCGTTGCGTCGACCATAGAGTCTATGTGCGGAAGTGGAAATGAATCCTTTGGACATGCCTTATTCAAATCTGTGAAGTCGATGCAAACTCTCCATTTCCCGTTCTTTTTCTTCACCACAACGACATTCGCGAGCCACTCCGGAAATTGGACTTCTTTTATCGCTCCATTCTCCAATAGCTTCTGGACTTCTTCGTCGATGATCCGGTTCCTTTCTGGGGCAAATTTTCTTCTTTTCTGCCTAACTGGGGCGTACTCTGGATCCACATGCAATTCGTGGGTCATGAGCCTTGGGTCGATTCCTGTCATATCTTTGTGGGACCATGCAAAACTGTCGTGTCGGCTCTTCAGAAACTCTGTGATGTCGGCTCGGAATATCGGATCTAATCCAGCGCCAATTAGCGCCTTGTGATCTTCGAACTGTGGATGAATCTGAACCTCGTCGAGCTTCTCTATGTTCGGTAATGTCGGCTCCGAAACTCGAGGTTCAATCTGTAATTGCTATGCTGACTCGTCCTTCGTTTTCAGAGTTGTTTGTAACAGCTCCTGGATGCCAACCTGTCGCCTCTGATTTCTTGTACTCCCCATTTAGTAGGGAATTTCATCACCTGATGGTAGGTTGACGAAACCGCTCTCATGTCATGAATCCAGGGCCTCCCCATTATCAGGTTGTATGCGGAAGGGCATTCCATGACTAGAAACGTAGTCATTTTGTTGATTCCAGCAACGTATACTGGAAGTGAGATTTCTCCCATCGTGAACTTCTGTTCCCCACTGAACCCGATCAACACTGTCGTCCGCCGATTGATTTTATCCAACTCTGTCCCCATGTCGGCGAGGGCGCTTGCGAAAATTACGTTTGCCGAGGAACCTGTATCGATCAACACCCGTTTGACCAAGAAATTCGCCACCTGCAAGGAAATGACCAGCGCATCATGGTGCGGGTTTAGGGTGTGAGAATTTTCATCGTCTGGGAACTCCAAGGTCAATTCTGTGAAAGCTTTTTCTACAGGCATTGCAGTATGAGAAACATTATTGATCAGAGCCCTTGTATGTCGCTTGGCAGCCGAGTAAGTAGTTCCACTGATTCCCGAACCTCCTGAAATAACGTTGACTGTGTTATTTATAGGGGGTGGTAGGACAGGATCTTCTCCCTGGTTGGTTTTTTCCTCCCTTCGTGACATGGTTGCCTTTCCCTTATCTGTTAGCAGGTCCCTGAGGAAGCCTTTGTTTAGTAACTCCAAAACCTCTAATCTCAAGGCCACGCACTCCGCTGTCGTGTGACCGTAGTCCCTGTGGAACTCACACCACTTCCTGGTGTCTTTTTTCGTCGAACTGTCTCTGCTGCGCGGAGGCCACTTTACTTCATTCCCATCTTCTTAAGCACGGTGACCAGTTCCCCTGGAGAAATCGTAAAGTTGTAGTCCGGTAGCCTGGGTTTGCTTGTTGGTTGCTCGTCCCTATGTGGCCTTTGTCTTCTGTCGACATTTGTGTAGTATGGTCGCCGCTCACCCCTTGGTTGGTTCCTCCTTTCCCTATGGAATGGATATTGCTATCGTGCGGCCTGTGAGCAGCAGGCCTTCGGTCAATTCGGGTATTCGCAACATCTTCCCTTCTGTTGTTTCTTTTATCTTCTTCCCATCTTATTTCTACCTGGGCCCTTGCCATTACTTGTTCCATGTTGTAGCATCGAAATTTCGTCAATTTCTTGTAGAGTCCGCTGTCATAGAGCAGTCCGTTCCGAAAGGCTTCTACTGCTGTAGGTTGGTGGAGATCTGGGACTGTAATTCTCTCTCGGTTGAATCGAGCAACGTAGCTCCGCAGAGATTCTCCCCTTCCCTGCTGTATAGAGTTAAGGTCGTCCGAAGTCTTTTCTATTTTGCATGAACTTGCAAAGTGTTGCACAAACTTGTCAGCTAGCTCTTGGTAGGACTCGATTGATCTGTAGGGTAGGTTGATGAACCAAGTAAGAGCAGGTCCTGCCAGAGTCTCGCCAAAGCATCTACACATTCCAGCCTCCCACTGACTTGGGGACAGGCCGGTGGACATCATCTTGTATTTGTAGTGTACGACATGGTCATCTGGATCGGCAGATCCATCATACGGCTTCATCTCCGGAGGGCTGAATTTACGGGGCAAATCGACAGCAACAATAGACTCCGCAAATGGGGTATCAGAAATCGCTCCGGCCCTACTTTTCCTGACTGGCAACCTTACCCCTGGCAGTCTCGACATTATTGCTTCCTTGAATTCGATCATTTCCTTTCTGATAGAGTGGTGGCAATCTGTTGGGTTGGATCGATGAGAGAGATCGGTTCTTGCGAAATAGGTTGTTGATTGTTGTTTGGACCTTCTGTCATAAGCGGGATTGTTGGATTGCTCTGGTCGTCTGGATTGCTTGTTTGGCTCTGAGTATTAGTATGCGGAGGATTGGATGACATCTGCTCCATCTTTCTCTGTAGACTGTCATTGGCGCTCCGCATCGTTTGATTTTCTTCTTCTAGGGCTTGCAATCGTTCTTGGAGCATGGCAAGCTGTGCCATCATGGGATTTGGGTTTTGCTCATTGCTTGAGGCCATTCGCTGTGTTGCTGTGTCTTACTTTTACGAAATTCGCTTGGTAGGCCCCACGGTGGGCGCCAAATTGTAGATCCTGATTTCGGTCGAGGTCCACAATTGAGAATGAATTGAGGGGCTCAAGCGAACCTGCAAAATAAGAATAGAGCAAAAGAGGTGGTTACTGCCCACCGGTGTGATGGAAACCGTAGGCACTCCGACGCTCAAGTTAGCCAAAGTATGAATGAATCAAAGTCGAAAGGATTCAGGTGTTAGGATACCTAAACCACTGATCAATTGCCGTGAGGGCGGAGTGTTGGATTTTATCAGATGATAGGAGTTGTGTCCGGATCCCTCTTTTTCTTTGCCTTACTCTTTTATAGGATCCATCTTCTGCCCGTTGGAAACTTCTTCAATGATGTATTTAATTTAGGTCCTTTAGATCCCATAACCGTCGACTTCATGATGATGTTAATGAATTCGGATCCACTTCCTGATCTTTGTAACTGGTGTCCGTTTGTCTGTCTTTATGTTAATGAATTTGGGCTCGTGAGGCGGCCCATGGATCTTCTTCTGGGCTCCTGGTCTTGCGGTTGGCTTTTGTGGTAAAAGTCGATTTTACCCCTGGCCCAATTTTGGCCAGTACACAATAGGCCTGATTTCCTCCCTCTAGGTCATCAACCATCAAAAGGCTTGCTCAAATTTAGTGAGCTTCATTCTTTTCTAGATCTACAATTTCAGCCTTTTACTGACCTTTATAGGTTAGTCTTCTTAATAGCTAAAACTCTTCATGAAAAAGTTTAGCATAAGCTACCTTAAGACTCCTCTCAACTAAACCATTGTGAGAGGATCTGAACCAGAATCTCTAACCATACTGTTCTCTCACCGGTCACACTAGCAGGAAAGGCCATATAATTGCCTTTGGAGAATCATCACCTTCAGAATCACTAAGGGATGTGCCATGACTTTCTTGCCTTTAGTCCTAAGATATGTGGGACACTCGGATCTAATATGCCCATATCTTTCACATTCATGGCACTGGACCACATGGTCTACTACCCATGTCCTCTCTAGACTCACTCCTGCTATGTCTACCTCTCTAGGCATATCCTTCCTATTCATATTACTGTTATGGCCACTCTTTTTAAGTTTAAAGAATTTCCTAAACTTATTTGCAAACAAGGCCAAATCACTATCCGTGATGGTATCATCATCAAGGAATGGGGGACAATTTAAAGGTTGGCTTCTTTCCATAGCTAATGGGTCAATGATCGAGTTCAGACTCTGATACCAATTGAAAATTCGATTTTACACAAAGTTCTGACCCTATGCGGAATTACAAACAATAAGCAGGACAAGTCCTGTTACTGCTACTATGGATGAAAAACAGGCAACCACAATAACCAACAAATAATTATGCTGCAAATATAAAAATAATAATAATAAATTAAAGCAGCAAATTAAATCAAACCACACAAAATTCAACACAATGATTTTGGTGACGAAGTGGAAAACTCTTCCGAGTAAAAAACCACTCCGGGTATAGGCTACCACCCGAATCCACTATATAGAGAAAAACTTACAGCGATGGTCAAGACCTATGGTGGCAACTCCACCGACTCAAGTACCTCAATACTGCAAGAACTCAAGGCAACTCCTCAAGCCCGCGACCCACGGTTTTCTTCAGAACCTCTGAAGTCTCTAAGTAGATTTTATCACCAATGACGCCGGAACTCCGACTACCAAACTTCCTCCTAAAGAACTTTAAAGGATTATGGAATTTGGGTTAAGTTGTGTTGAAGGTTTAACAAAGATGGAATCACATCATTAATGAAGAAGACAATAAGAAGAAGAAGTCTTCAATGGTGGATTCAAATAAGGTTGAAAGTTTTGAGAGATTTAGGCTTAAGAAATAATTGCTTCAACTAATGGAATGGCGGCTAAGGTTTATATTTATAGGTAGGGTGAAAAACTAGGGTTTTGCAGGCCAAAAATGCGTTCAGATCGTAGTCGCGTTCGAACGCTTACTAGAACGCTCTACGAACGCGTGCCCACTGGAAAGACTCGTTCGAACGCCACTCGAACGCACAACGAACAGATACTCTCTGGAATGATCTCGTTCGAACCCACCAAGAACGTGACTCGAACGTTTGCTCTCTGGAATGCTTCCGTTCAAACCCAATAAAGAACGTGTCACTAACGCCACACGTTCGAACACTGCAACGAACGCACCACGAACGCATGTCTGATGCACAGCAGCCAGAAACCAGTCCAATTGCACAAAGATCTTCATGAAAGATTACAACTCAATTGAACTTGTTTTGTCACGGACACATGCCAATAAAAATGGAACTCACACAATGATATAGAGAGAGTCAACATTTACGTGTCAATAATATAAAGATCAACAATATTTAGATGCTAATAATATAAAGATAATCGGCCATGAACTCTTTTGAGATTACTAATTTATATTTAAAAGTGATTTTTAGAAGCTAAAAGCTAATTATAACGTTCATGAATTTTTAAAATCACTATCGGCAAAATCTTTTTAGCCAAGTAAAGTTTATTGAAAATCATTCGTCCAAGTCCACAGAGTACCTTTAAAGTACTTAATTGAAAGTAATATAAAGTCACAAACTAATTTACAATATCCATATTATCAATAAACATCATGCATCATAATAGATACAGACAGTATGTGAAACAAAAACAAAATTTTATTTAAAACAAACGAATCAATTTTAGATTTTACGTAGCCCCTTCAACAAATTAGGCTTCTCAGGCAAGCCTTGTAGTTCAAGTAACTCTATGCAACTCCGAGAAAATGCATATTTAGTAACCCTTTGAAACCTCGAATCTTCTCATTAAAAGCACTGCATGTCGAGTCCATATCAAATGCTGCAGTGTTATCAGCTCAAGCTCAAGCTGAATATATAGAGAAACAAAACTGATTTAAGAGTTATCAGCTACATAGCAAGGCTACAAAAAAGGAAACATTGTAATAGGAAAACAAGGGAAAGTACTGGAACATACAATGCGAAGAGAATTTCTAAGAAATTTACTTGCAAAGAAAATAAATGAAGTAATTAAACAAACAACATCATGATATTGGCAAACATTATGCAGGATTCAACCTTTTTTTTCCCCTATTCCTATATTCTTCTCTACACATGAATGAGAAAGTACAAATTATGTGAAATGAATATGACCAAGAACGGTGTGGTAGAGTGTGTGAGACTAGTTATATCCTCAAAATGGAATACAGAAACATGCAAACAAATGTTACTCAAACTTGCCGCAATGATTGTACAGTTCCAAACTATCATTCCTTTAATGGCCTTGCAGAAAGCATATACAAGTATGTATATTTCACGATTACTACCTCACTGAATTTGTACGCACTTATACATCTCCTTGTCTCCTGCATCCCAAGGTTTGGATTAAAACCAGCTTTAAACAGCAGTACCAAAAAAAAAAAAAAAAAATCCAATACCACCATATTTCTAATATATAACTTATCCATTATTGCAATGAAATAAATAAGAAGTACAGAGCAGAACAACTGAAGAATTATGAGCTAATGAGAGACATAATTTCTGCCTTCAAGGAATGTGAACAAAAGTAGAACATTTTAAAGATGATCTTTTATGCTTTCTTGAATACATTTACCAACAGTTGAGCATGAGCATCTGATTTTCATATAGAACATTATTCATAATCTTCTAAATTATTTCCACCTTCCTAAGCAAACGAATTACAGAGAAACCTAAAAGAAGCAATTTATCATGAATCACCATGGATAATACATTCAGAACAATACATAATTAGTAGTCGCATGCAATTAATTTTGACACACACTGAAAGCTAACTTTGAAACCTCAAGAATTATAACAAATACACTTTTTGTTGAAGGTCGATACGTGGTTGCACATGCACCCTCGTGTATTACCTTAAGCTTATTTTTAGAGTTAATGTTGTTATATGCAATTTGGTACGTCCAGGTGGCAGTATGAAAAGGGTAAAAAGAGTAGAGTTGACATATTTGCCTAGTGTTACAATCATAACCTTAGCTTGCTAAAGCTGTTAAATTGTTCATTTCCTGTAGCGAGACAGGGCATGCAAAAAGGAGACTGAAAGCATGAATTTGGTTATGTACTATACAAATCATATTTGATAAAGCAGATGATTAAGAATTTGTCAAGTGTTCCAGGGTCAATAATACAAGCAATGAAAAAGAAGACGAAGGAGGAGGAGGAGAGAGAGAGTCTAGGATTTTCCAATAAAAATGTTTGAAAGTTCAGCTAGAAAAAACAAGTCAGATTGGCTCTAGTTAAATGTGCAAAGGAAATATCACTTGCAGGCTGCTGCTTTGTGTAGCTACAAAAACAGGTCATAAAGCATACAACACTAGCCAGCCACAAGCCAGAAAATCAGCAATTTTTTTTTTTTTTGTGTATTTAAAAGTCCACTCACCTCAATCAATTACTCTGATGTTTGACCGCACTGTTCCTCAATTAAAGTTTGAACTCTCTGTTGTGAATGGCAAAGACACTTCTAGGATTAGACAGATGACACATACCCAAAATGCACGTAAGATAAACTCTGTTGTGATGAATTTACCTTCACAGAACTTGCAACCTCCTCAAGTTTTTGTAGCAGTACTAAATCTCCTGAATGACTTAAATCATGCCTTGAAGATTTTGATGGAGACATCTTCAATTATCAGAAAAAAGAAAAATAATTAGAAAAAGAATGAGCAAGGAGAAAAATGAAACTTGAAAAAAGACAAAACTCCTCATTACACAACGTATTAGGAGAGCTGATTATTGTGAATATCCATGACCGTAATGGATTGTCTACATTCAAAACTAAAACTCCCGAGTCCTCTGGAATGCAAGAATTAGTGAACCTAAACTTCAATATGTGAACTCAACACCACTCCACTAATTAATAATAGTTAATCCCAACAAAATGAGGACAGCAGATGAAACTAGCAATGGATGAATCAAGTAACTGAGACTAGTCCGAGGTGCAGTCATGAGTTAATATTTTGACATACCCAGGTCAATTGTGAAAGACTCGTCTTTGGATTTTGAACGTCTTCAATTGCAGAAGCTTGTTTAGAGAACACCACATTTCTCATATTTGAAAGCCGTGTCAATACTGCCTAAAATTGGCATTGAGGGATAAAAAAAATTACATTTTCTTTATGAGATCACCAGTGATAAATGTGATTTGACTATAAAGTACCTTTCTGAAATCGCTTGGATTTGCCACACCTTGGATTTGAACATCATCACTCGGTGGCCTTCTGACACCAACATTCTCTATTCTAAGGGAGTATACACCAAAAAGAGACTGCAAATATCCTGAGGGAATACAAGTACTTTAACATTAACTGGAAATGGACTAAAGTTATAGCACAACGAGGTGAAAGAAAACATCATCTTTTGTACAAAATTTGGTAGGATACAACATGAGCCAAATCTTTCAAATACTAGGACCTGCACAGTACTGTTTTTCAAATTATATTTTTGAAAATCAATTTTTAGAATGAAAATGGTAGTTTTAAATTCGGTATTTCATGATCCAAGAACATGCTTGGCATCAGTTTGTAATAGCAGTTATTTTGAAAATAAAAAACAGAGAATGTGTCTGGTAATAACAATTGAAATGATAACAAAGATCAATATATTATTGTAGGCATTGCATTTTCGCATGTGAAACCCGATGAGGAGTCTTATTTGGAGACAACTACCTTTTGAGTCACGGATGCCGCGGGAAACGGATATCGGAAGGGGAAATTCAGAATAAGCAAGCTCACTGTCTTCGTTGGTGCTGCGTTCGTTACTTCGTTCGAACGGGAAACAGATTGCGGGCGTTCGTGTAGCGTTCGAGGGAGCGTTCGAACGGTGTCGGTAATTCTGGTTTTGCTGCTAGCCTCACACCCAGCCCATTTAGCTCCCCAAAGCCCATAAAACACATCCCAAATTAAATAATTAAATATTAAATTAAATATTAAACATTAAATAAAACATTTAAATCATTTACCAATTAAAATAATCAATTACCAACTTAAACTAAAATCATGCCTAAATTAAACAAATCACACACTAAATCAAAATATAATCATACCAAATTAAAATCAATCTTAACCAATTAAATCCAATCATATATTTGACTTCCTAATCTAATAAGATATTTACCAATATAAAATATTTGTATTCCTAAACCAACACAAATTAAATATTACAACTTCCTAAAGTAAAATATTTTGTCCCCCCCTCAATCCTTTGATTTCCTTGTTTAAAACTAAATCATATCCTAATTTAATGCAAAAATCCCTTCCCTTGTAAACCCTAGCCATTCTCTATATAAACAACCCCTAACCAAAGCCATCCGCTCCTTCACACAACACAATTCACACCCAAGCTCTCTCGAAATTTCTCTAAACTCTCTCTACACACCCAAAACACATCCAAGAGAAAACACTTCATACACACACAAAAAGAAAACAAAGAAACCACCACAAGACCACCCTCCATAGCCGAACCCAAACTCCCCCATAGCCAAATTCTAAAACACGCCAAAACAACCTCCTAGATTACCTTAAAACAGTACCCCAAAATCCTTAAAAAAAACAGTAACTTAGAAAACTACATAGATAACCTTAAAAATAATCACTTTTAATTGCACTAAGAACCCACACAACTTGGAATAGCTCTTTGAAAACATTGAAACAGGTAGCCCGTGCAGTGAGCAGCAAAACATGAGCCGAATAGGAGCAGAACGGAGTTCGAACAGTAAGCAAAGCAGCGAAGCAGTGAGCTAGGACGTTGAACCAGGGACCAGAAAAGTTGTGGAGCTTTACCCCCCTTTCGATCTTCGTGGAACGTGAGTTCGAGAGACGGCTTAAAAGGTTAGACCTGAGGGTATCTTTCACACTTGTTTTCCTTTTCCGCATTAGTTATTAAGTATTTCTTGTATGATTGTAATGTTGAAATGTGTGTTGTGATTTTTGAGTATGTAAATATGCATGAATTATGAGATGTAATATGTCGTGGGCGTTAGATGAATGAGAGATGTGTCAACTCTCGCGGTATATCGGATGGAAACCCGGACATAAATTTCATAGCCGATTCCGAATGGACGGTAATATGATCTGTACTCGGGCCACAACTCCACGTACCGCTTGAGTAAACGGCACCATTTCTCTTTCGTTGTGTTGCTTTTTGTTTATTTAGTTTTCTCTTGAATTCAATATATTGTTTATTTTTGTATGATTCAACCAAGCGCATGGGCTTAGTGAGTTAGTCCAAAGGTCCTCCATTTGTGAGACAAAGAGCCGAAAAGGCCACCTTCGTGACACTACTTCGCCGCGCCGGTTGATGTATGTTCGGTTGGACGCAAGATACGTTCAATCGAGCATACTTAGGTTGATATTATTATCTTTATTTTCGTATGTATAAGTCAATCGAGCGCATGGGCTTAGTAAGTGTGTTGTGAGATCCCCTATGGGGAGGGGCTAAAAGCCCTTTACCACGATGCTTTGCCGCGCCGGTTGACGTGTGTTCGGATTGGATGTAAGATGCGTTCAATCGGGCATACTTGGTTGATATGATTGGTTCTATTCTTGCATGTGTGATATGACGCGCATGGGCTTAGCATGTTGGTCTAAAGGTCCTCTCTTTGAGAGATCAAGAGCCCCAAAAGGTCACCTTTACGGCAGTGCTTCGCCGCGCCCTTTTATTTTCTGTTTACGTATTGCATCAGGTCCGTGTCCGTTCGAACGCGTTCACGAACGCAACTCGAACGCGCATGTGTTTTCGCCTTATTATGTGTCAGGTCTCGTATCCGTTCGAACGCGTTAACAAACGCCATACGGACGTGAGCTTTCTGTCTCATCTCCGTTCGAACGCGTTTACGAACGCTACTCGAACGTGAGCATTCTGTCTCGTCTCCGTTCGAACGCGTTTACGAACGCTACTCGAACGTGAGCATTCTGTCTCGTCTCCGTTCGAACGCGTTTACGAACGCTACTCGAACGCACACACGCCGAACTGAGTCTGTCTTATTATATTCATGCATAATTGCCTATTAGTTGATCTTTCTTATGCAAATGTGTCACAATTCGTATGCTTATGTCATGATAACATTTGAGCATTATTTCTTGCGGTATATCGGATGGAAACCCAGACGTAAATTCCGTAGCCGATTCCGAATGGACGGTAGTGCGGTCTGTACTTGGGCCACAATTCCACGTACCACTTGAAAAGTGCCCATATGTGTGCTTGTATGGTTAATATGTGTGCTTGTGTTTTTTCCTGAATGTGATATGCAAGTAAAGTTGTATGTTAGTTGCTATCTTGATATATGTTAAGCATGCAAATTTAAATGTAAGATATATGTGAAATACATGTATATTTAGGCGCATATTTTATTTTATAAATGTGAATTTAGAAGCATGATACCCTTAGGAATAAGTGTTACTTCAGCTTGTTTAAATTATTACATGAATCCTTTCATTACAAGTGACATAAGTAAGGGACCATTCCGAACCCAACGGTTTGAGGTTTTCCCTTGCGAGGGGTGAGTGCGGCCTTAAATCTTTGTCCCGGTTCACACCGGGTGGCGACTCCATGTTATGTAATCCTTCCCAACTAGGCCGCGAGCCTAGGAACGGCGTCGCCCAGGTCCTGTTGTCTACAATTATGTTAACTATAAATTATTTAAATAATCATTCACACAGATTACAGCTATATAATGAAACATAGGGTGAGATTGCATTTTTTCCTCTTCATAGATTTTAGCTCTCTATTACTTTAATTAAAAATAATATTTAAATCAACTCAAATTTAATATATTTGGCATTCTTTTCACGCATAACATAAAAATACAATAAAAACAAATAATCAAACTAATAAGTGTTGTTTAACAAATAGACAATTCAGGAGTAGTACTACTTTGCAAATCTAAATAGATTATGTTCAAAGCTACAAAACTGGGGAGATTGGAAAGAGACGAAAAAAATAGGAAGACAAGGAAAAGGGAGAAGAGAGATGAAGTGGGGGAGTTAAAATAGAAATTACCACAATTATATTACTATACTGTTTTGAGAGATGCTGCCAAGAAAATGGCGATAACAATTCAAACATGTTTCCATCATTCCCTGGTAAAATGTGTGTGGTTTCCCAATAAATGTATTTGTAATACACCAACCAAATATGCTTTTTCACTTTTGAGATTCAAAAAACACAAAACAGCCCTTCACAAAAATGGACAGGGATCATTTTTTGGTTTTGATGAAGGCAAGACAAATTTCCGAACTCATACTTCATAATTCATATGTTGCATAAGGCAGATGATGATGTTTTAGATAAAATAACTAGCAATACTACCTAAAGTAAAAGAATGGTTCAACGGTATTCAATCACCAAGTATGCAAATGTCAAACTATGACGAGGGGTCAGCCTCAACAAATTTTAATTTCTCCGAGGTTGCAAAAGCTACTAAGTAATGCAACCTGGGTTTGTTGCACCCAAACATTTTGATTGATGCTAAGTATTAAAATGTAAACCTCGTCTAGAAATTACAAAGGACAATTATATATGATAAACTCAAAAGAATAGAAAAACAATTATGTCCTGAATGTTACAGAGCAAAGAAATGACAAAAGCTTTTACCTTGTTCAATCACAATGTCCCGGACTGAAGGTAACAGAACATGCTTCTCTTTCTTTAATACCCCAAAACATGGAAATGGCACCGGCCTCTTAACCTGAGCTAACAAAGTACAACAACCAATGCAATCCATTCACAAATAACTTTGACATATATTGCATCAAAAGCATTATAATCAGTTGATAAAACATAGGAATAGCAAGTAAGATGGGACTGGACACCAAACTGGCAGCTTCAGAGTTCAGACCATTTGAAAATTCCTGCTGAGTTGTTAGACCATAAACAAGACAGAATCTGTCTTAGGGAAAATTTCATTGAATTCTCTTGAATTTTAGCTAAGATATTAACAACCTTCACTGGCTTCACAATTCATTAGAAAACTTATTCAGAAGTTCTAAAGATTATTATACACCTCTTCTAAAGACTCAAGTTAAATAACATTTACTATAAACCTCCTATAAAAGGGAGGTCTTTATCTATTTTACAAACCAGGCAGGTCAACCTGAATGTAAATTGTCCTAGTTACAAAATGAGAAGCAAAGGCAATTCCGCTAGGGTTTTCACATTCTTATTAGCTAACGAAACTTCAATCCTAAAACTTCAAATGCAACTAACTTTATAACTAGAAGCAACAGATAAAGCGCATATAAAAAACGGAGCATGACACATCAAGAAATTTGGCTTACTTTATATACAATTGCATTCGGAGTGAGATAAAGCTTTCTCGATTGGATATCTTTGCGACAAATGTACCTCCTCACAGGCAAATACAAAAGCATGAAGCAGCCAATGCCCCAAGCCAGTATCAAAAGCAGCGAATATAACACCCACTGAGCTGTTTGATATTTAACAAAATTGTCTTCTTTCTCTTGAAACGACGCCGCATAGAGAACAGCATCCTCTTCGGCATCTATTCCATTATCATGTAATAAACCCCTCTCCAAGCTGTCAATTTCAACAATCGTATCACTGGATCCCATCTGAACAATCACAAAATTCACAATCACAATCAACCCAACTCAAATTTCACCAAATTAAACTAACCCACTTCGTTTAACTTACATTTTACACAATCAAATTAAAAATAAAAATAAACGCTAACATATGGAAAGTTCTTAGTTAGCTTACCTGTTGATGAATGTTTTATAAATTCACCGACATTCAAGAGACCGTGGTTTGTTGCGCTTAGCTGAACGGGAACGGAGCTTTGAGTGAGTCAGCGATTCTAGACCGTTGGTGCTGATTCTAGAGGAATAAGATTCTGATTTCGGATCGTTGGATGATCGAGATAGGTCCGACAATGAGTGTAAATATTTTTAGAAACAGGGAATATTTTGTTAGATAAAAAGCAGGCACCCTCTAACTTTCATGTTTTTTTATTTAAGTCCGTTAATTTTCAGTTTTGTCAATTCAGTCCTCTAACTTTCAATTTTTGTCAATTGAAGGCTCCGTTATAAATTCATCATTGTTTTATTTACAAATAACGGCAACAACAAAGTAAACGTACTTTGTCTGTTATTTAATTAATACCCTCAATTAGAAAATATAGGTAGACAAATGAAGCTAAAGCAAAGTAAATGTATTTTGCTTGCATCTTCGAGCTATTTTTTGATTATGTGCAATCGCATGTATTGTAATGTCTAACCATTAAGTTTTTGCTAAATAAGTTGCGTATACTTATTTTCCACACTCGTCGCTAGGGTTCACTGATCAACTGCAGTGTAAAATGTATTATCTCGTGTTTTTTTTAAGGATTGGAAATAACACAATCGAATCATTCGATTCGAGTCTAAATATAGTAGGTAAAACATTTGATTATCTTAATCTCTTATAATAAATACATACATATCTTCGTTATAATTTTTATAATTTTTTGACAACAAATTATATTGAACTTGGGATATATGTTTTTGACAAAAATAGCTCGAAGATGCAAGCAGAGTACGTTTATTTTGCTTTAACTTCCTCTGTCTGCCTATATTTTCTAATAGGGTGTTAATTAAATAATAGGCAAAGTACGTTTACTTTGTTGTTGCGTTTACTTTGTTGTTGCCGTTATTTGTAATGGAAACAGTGATGAATTTATAACGGAGCCTTGAATTGACAAAAATTGAAAGTTAGAGGACTGAATTGACAAAACTGAAAGTTAACGGACTTAAATGAAAAAACATGAAAATTAGATGGTCATTTTTACATTTTTACCTAAAAAAAAAAGTATAAACAGCAGTAGCACCAGCATTAGTTTTTGAGAATCTCCGTTGCTGTTGGCTTCTGTTCGTTTTGAACCGTAAAGTTCATCCGGTTCCATTTTACAATCGAAATCGAATTGAAATTTATTTCGGTTCGGTTAAAGTTTCACATAATTTAAAATTATAACTTTAAGATTTTATCCAGTCTCGGTTCGGTTCAATTCGTAATCGGAACTAAATCATATTTTTTTTATCTTTTCCCTAAAAAATAAAGGACCGAATCGTTTTTCAGTTCAATCCAATTTTACAATTTCAAAAGATTGAAACCGTAGAATCGGATGAAACCGAATCAACCGTGAAGCGAGGCGAACAACGGGCCTCAATTTCCTTAAATTACCGAAAAGTCTTACATGAAATGAATTACCCAATTAATGAGTAACAATGAAAAATTACTTGAGAAGTTTAATATTATACTATTCTTTATGTTTATGGGGTTGTCTGCACTACGAGATAGTATATCATGTTTCGGATGTATATGTCATATCTCTCACAGCAGTTGGGTCCCACATAATTGTGGGACCCAACTGTTGTGAGAGAGATGACATATACACTCGAAACATAATATAATTTTTCCTGCACTACAATTGTTCGAAGGGGACCGAATTTAACCTTAGAACTCTTAAACCAGCTTAATAAATTTTACTAGTTAAAAAAGCTTCCTAATATATATTAACCGTACGATTGAATGTTTATTAATTATTACATACACAGACTCATTTGGTAGGTACCCAGCTTATAAATTTTCCTTTCTTCTTTTTGAAACTAGAAAACAAACATTTTCAAAGGCAGTTCCCAATTGCCAGTAAATTAAGGAGGGCTTCTTCATAGTGGATGGAATGCCCAAAGGCAGATATCAAGCCCACATAACAAACGATTCTGACGAATCCATATTTCTTCATATCAAGTATCAACGTTCAAGCAAGCAGTTTAATCATCAAACTATGTAAAATAAAACCATGTCCACTAGAAGTATTTGCGGGTCAAGTTTCTTAAAATTTTACGAAATCCGATCAGGTCGGTAACGCGGGTCAACAAATCCGAACCCAAAATTTGAGAATATGAACTTGTGAGGGTCGGCAAAAAAAAAAAGCAAAATTATTTTTATGTATTAATTATTTTACTATTTTATGTCACGAAACTTATAATACATATAAATTTTCAAGATAATAAAAGTAATAAACAACTGAAATAATAATAAAAATTTTTAAAAATAATATAAAAATATTGTTTGCAAGTTGGGTCGGGTTTGATTGTCAACCCCGTAATCCGACCCATAAAAATCGGGTCGAGTTGGATTAACCCGGAAAATATGTTATTTTCTAAAAAATATGAGCGGATCGAGTCGGATCGCGGATTGACTCTAAAAATTGAACACTCCTAACGTGCACAATTATATATGATTATTATTTTAATTGTTCATGTAGACCAAGTTCATTGATACACTTGTTAAATTCAAATGGGCTTCATTTCAAGGTTTGGTTGGCATTTAAGGACTTAGTTTTCTTGTCTAGTGACAATTCCATTTGGATTCTTAATTAATAATATATATATATATATATATATATAAAATAAAAAATAACAAAAATTCCCATGTCTCTCTCATCACAGTGAAGAAACCTTTTCATCTCTCATAAGAGGTTTTATTTAGGTCCTAGGATAGGATACCTTAAGAATGCTGAATGTCAACAGATAAAATATATAATTTTCTTTTAAAAATATTAAATATAACACTATACAACGGTCATCAATTTTACTTTACATGGTTAATATTTAATTTCAGTGCTGTTAATTAAAAAAAAAAAACTAATTATCTTAAGATGTGTTTTTATGAGAAGTACACAAGGATGAAGAGGATAAATGACAACTATTGGTGCAACTGTGAGAGACCAAACCATCTATAGGCTAGAATTGATTTGTACATTTTGTTCCATATAAAAGGTTGGTTATGAATATATGAGGATAAGTACAGTCCCGTGACTTGGTGGTGTATGGTTCATGATTTCACATTGAGGTCTTAAATTTTAATATAGGGAGTGTTTTTTTTTTATATAAAAACCTGAAACAGTCGGGAATCCTACCTACTTCGTTTAAGTTCGGAATAAATGATTTGACGGCGGAATTTCCAATGATTTAGAAAACTAATAAAAAGAATCTAATGCTTTCAATACTCACTTATATTTGGTTTTTCGGCCCATATATGGGATTAGGATTGTAATAGTACATCGCACTGTCATGATCTTTTCCTTGTAATGTTGGGTACGTGAGGTCAAAATCAACGGCACATGGGGATTATGGGAGTGGGTCCCATTCCCAAATCAATGACAATCGTACGCGTTGACGAATGAAGGACCATAAACAGAATGATGAGGATGAGGTGTAGGATGCCCCCACGTCAGGTGAAGTGATAAAATCCTTTGGTTGGGTTCTGATTTGGGCCCACTTTTTAAATGACCATGTTGGCAAATGGTCGATGTTGAAGGCCCATTACTCTCATCACCTGGCCCACTTCACGTCTCTTTTGTCTGTGACACGGACACGTTTCTTTCTTATTTATTTTTCCTTCTTGATACTGACTTGGCTTTTCGGTTTTTATTTCTCAGGAGAAACAGGACAATTTATGGACAAATTATTTAGTAGCTCTCTCGGAGTTCTCATCTCATTCAAACCTTTAAAAACACTTACAATAATAATTACATTTTGTTTCGTCTGAATTAGCTCTGTCATTTTTTATGTCACAATTTAAATATTTTTTCCCAATAAATTAAAATATGTTGATACAACTTCTCAATATTTGAAGATTAAAGCTATTAAACACCAGAAAAAGAAGGTAGAATAAATTTTATTTTTATAATAGGTAAGATTATTTTAACTTAAATTTTTATATAAATTTCAAGTCATCGATGTTATGTAATCCAATAATAAATATTGAAAGTTTAAGTAACATTTTATCGAATATTAGATTACATGAGATCAATTTTAAAATAACGTAACCATTTTATAAAACACTAGTAAATAAAAACACTCAGCTCTTAACAACATGAAATTCAAATTCATATTGCGTGTGAAACTATTTCCAAACTTTTTGGTAAAAAGGAATGTTTACCGGAATGTGAAACTTTAGAAAGTTTTAAAGTAATCATTAATCATTATATCTAAAGATTTAAAATGGGAGCCATTTATAGGTGCATGATTTTATAAGAAATTATTAATTGGATTAAAGTAGTCTAATACATGCTTAATTAATATAATTAACGTCCATCTTAAGTTTTAATGATTGTATTGACGATAGTGTATAACTAGTTAATTTGATAATTAAATGAATGAGACATTACATGAAAAAATAAGAACAGTTAGATAAAGACAATAAAAGAGTACGACTCTATCATATTACTCTATTTATCTTTCTTATTTATTTTTTTTGTTGGTAGCATTCTATTTATCTGGAATTTTACAAAACTAAACTTACTTGATTAAGAAATTTTTTTAACGTTTATACTTTGTGTTAATTATTGCTTGGTACTCTACTCCAATATTGAAATCAATGAAATGATCGCATAATGCATTTGTTGTGTCGAGATTTTCCAATTCCGATCTTGGTATGATTATGTAATCATGACGAAAAATCATATCGAATTTCATATCCAACGATTCAGAATCCAAAATCTCAATTGGTATTAAAGATTTTTTAAAGCAAAAGTCATGCAAGATCATGAATTTGGGATTAAAAAATCATCATAAATTTCATACTGAATAGCACATTATTATGAATGATACAAAATCTCGAATTCTAATCGATATCTGAAATTTTATGTTTCGAGTCTCTAATTATTGAAGAGTGTTTTATGAGGAAAAATAAATATTTTATATTACTACTTAAATAGAATTTAGAAGTTTTATAAAATTTGTACAAAAACATAACTTATAACTACAATCTCTACAAAGTTCTCTTGCCTTGAAACTTGCTTGATCTTGTTGTAGATGGTTTTCAGCTCTCAAATTAGTTATATATTTATGATAAAATGTTGGCTCGAATTGTCAACAAATGAATAATTCACACCTAAAGTTACTTTAGCCATTTTTGGTGGTTACACCAAACTTTGAAAATGATAGCAATGATGGGCATCAATCTTTGACAATGAATTGAAGAGCAAAAATTGAAGACAATGGAATATAGCTGATCCTTCATTTTTCTACCAATCCTACTTACATAAATTTATTTGAATAATTCTAGATAATTATTTGATTATTCAAGCTCTAATTATAGTTTAAGTCAGAAATTCTATAATAACTATGTCTATAAAATGGAAGTAATGTATATAATATAGATTTGGCAACTTCATTTGACTTTAATATTAAAACAACATGAGTGGAGCAAAATTATTGCAATTTGATGGCATATATAAGAAATTTTTTCCTATATATATATAAAGGTATATATATATACAGAATGAAATTATTTAACCCTTCGATTTAATGGGTTCTTTGGAAATAATATATTCCTTAATGAGAAATTGCATAATCTTTATGGTTGAAAGGTTTCCTTAGAGTGTCATTACTCATAAAGGAACATGTGTTTTGACACAAGAATAACTTTATAAAAGCAACCCTTCATGTTTATAAAATTCGAACTCAACTTGGAAATTTATGCTGCCAAGCATTTTAAATTATCAAGGACATTTTTATGGGACATTTATTAGTAATATTTTAATGACATTCATGCTTCAAATAGTTGTACATTTTGGAGAGAAACTGGAATATACAATTGCTTAAAATATAAATTTTACTAAAATACCACCTAAAATTATTGAATTATCAAACGACCAACATTTTTTCATGCATGTTTCGGAATCACTCCAAATGTACACAAGATTTTTAAATGCATGCATCTTTAAAAATTTAAAATATATAGACAATTACTTTTGCAACGTTTATTATTATTATTATTTATATGAAATTCATGACTTGTACATATATATATGTCATGAATAGTTTGGCTACAAATGTGATGAATAAGTGAATCTTGTATAAATTACTATGCGATAGTAAAATAATTATATATGTTAGGGGGCGGAGAAGCATCATCGACCAAGTCCTATTCATCTAACGTTGTGTCCGTCACTTCTCGACTATTAGAATTTGATTCCGATACCACTTGTTGGGGCATATTTAAGATATTTAAACGTAAAAATTAACATTTTAATCACGTATGGCCGTATAAGCTCATAGGTAATGTGTTGGTCATGTCCGATATATATAATCAAGATAAATAATCGTTCCGTATGTCCATAATTTTTTTGGATAAAATAATCATTTCAATTCATTCCGTTAAAATCATCTCATGTCTGATTAATCTCATCGCATCCCACTAGAAATTTTTAAAAAAAATTTATTACGACTCATCCATTTTTTAATCGGAACATAAAAATATATTTGAAATCCAATATCGGAAAATTACCATTCCTACAGAGTAGCTAGTTAAGTGGGACAACATACAAATAAATGTTATGGAAATCATTGCGGCAGATGTACAAAAACATATATCACACGTAAAGAGAGAACAGAGAAACAAAAAAGTTCACACTTTACAGGAATCGTCGTCTATTAAGATAATTATTTTAAGCTAATAATTAATGGCAAGCTACAGGTCAGATGAAGCAGCAGTGCAATAATTCCAAGTATCCCCCACAGATAGTTGCTTACACATTAAAAAGGACAAAACCCTAGTAAATAATAAATCCACCTCCCCACGTGAACATCAATAATAATTAATATAGCTGTAAAAAATAATTTAGAAAAATTAAAAAAGAAAGCTGTCAGTGTTGCAATAAATTTGCAGCAGCATCCTCGACTTTTAGGGTTTTGAATGGTGAAGCTTGGGGATGTAGCTTTCACAGGAGACACAGAGCAATCTTATTGACGAGTTGCTTATTCATTTATAACTGAAGGGGTACACAGGATCAGTTAAATTTGCCGTGAATGGCGGTTCTTGTTTTGCTTCTGGGGGTGTTTCTTCATTGAGTTTTGTACTCAAAATGTTTCATAATTCCTTTTAATTTTGGCTGGCTTACCTGTAATTATTATTAATATAAATCCCACACTAGTAGGGTTTAGGGCCCCTATTATTATCTTACTTATCCATATGCTATTTTCTTTTATAAATTTAATGAAAATTTAAGGAAATGATATAAAATTATCTTACAAATTATTATAATGACACTTTCGTTTTTACAGTTTTGAAAATACAAGTTTTTGTCATTGACGTTATAATTTTTTTTCATAATTTTGAGTAACTTTTTAATCTGATTAATGTTAAATGACTTGAAAACCCTAAAAAAAAATTCCAAAAATGATAAAAACATGTTTCAAAATGAGATGAAGTGACTCAATTAACTACATGGACTAAAACTTGTATTTCTAAAACTGCAGAAACTAAAGTGTTATTATGACAATTTGTGGGATGGTTGTGTGTCATTATCTTTATAAAGATTAAGAGAATTCGAATGTTTCTATCGTTTTTATAGATAGTAGATTTCGTTTGGCGGATCACCATTGATTAGGTTCCAAATGAAATGAAAATAGTACTCGAAGGTTGTGAGTGTTGTAGAATAATCAGTGAATGCAATAAGTTTTTATTGTATATACTTAAATAGTATCAACAAAACAAATAAAAACAGAAACTTACAAAGCAAAATCAGAAACTTACCATGCAAGTACTTAAAATCAATAACAACACACTGACTTATATAGATTGAGGTTATCATATAATGTTATGTCATATAGCAGAAATTCGCCCATACTCTTGTGCTTGTAGTTCGTTCAAGATTCAACAGTTTGCAGTCGAATTTTGCATTGAAGATCCGACCCCTAGCGAATTTACTTTACGTTTTTGTTTTTACATTTTCAATGATCGGAAGGATTTCAATTATTTTGGAACTCTGCAATACTGTTTTGTATATATAGACAAATATGGAAAACAATTAATGATGAAGTGATGCAAAACATTTTACAGTTTATCAGAAGAGTTGTGTTGATCAGACACAACCTTCTGATTTAAAATTAAAATTAAAAACAAAAAACGTTTTCAAGCAAGCAAGACATTTAATGCCAGGCCAACCAACCAACCACACACATCCAAATCCAAGCCCAAACAAAAGCCTTGTTTTCTCAATTTAATATAAATGTCTAGAGGACACTTATAAATTTTTCATTTTCCATTTCATTTTCTCATGTGGGACTACTCCATTTATTTGCTATGCAAACCTCTAACAGTGAGAATAGCCCCTAGGCTAATCAATCAGACCTAGAGATTATTAAATTATTTATTCACAACACTGTTAGAATCAAGTAAGTTAACACTTATAGTTATTGACATTATCCATTCTCTTATTATATTAAAGGTTTAAAGGGTACAATATTGATGAGATAATCATCGGGCAATATTTTACGTTTCATACAAGAGCACAATGGGTAAATTATTTTTTAGTAGCTATGTTCGTCATCAATTTTCAATTGGACCTCCTTTTAAAAATAAAAATAAAAATGACCCAATATATATATATATATCTCGTTAGCATAAAGCGATATACGTAATTAATTTAATTCTAACCCTAAAACTAGGTTTAGTGGTGATTGATTGTAGATAAAACAAAATGATATTTCGTGGATTTGATTGGGAAGAAATTACAAGCATATATGGATATATGGTGGCATGCATATAGTCTAATCCTTCAATCGTGCAAGTTGGAGAAGGTGAAGTTGATTGATTGAACCCCATCTTTTACATAGTGCATTAATAAAATCCCTTGCTAAAAAGGAAAACAATATAAAGAATCAAAAATAAAAAATAAAAAATAAAAAATAAATTATGGCTATTGAGTGGATAATACAATTAAAGAACTTTCAAACTCCTTTTGAGAGATATAGTTGAATCACCTGGATTGTGACCTTAGTGGCTCCATTATCAACATATCATATATCATCACCTTTGTTATTTATATTTACATTATTTTCTCTCTGTGTTATGTAGAAGAAAACTTAGATATACCTATTTGCTATTGCTTCTTGCACTAGCCAAAATATGTCCTCAGAGTACAAGGTTGCGTGAGCCAGCTACTAAATGAACAACCAGTTACATAATTATTGTTCTGTCATTTAGTGATAAATATAAAAATTTCAAATTTCAAATTTCAATTAAAATTTTGGAACCATGAACCAAACATGATGATATTTTTGTCTTGATTAAAATTTTCAATAAGAGTTTTGGAGGATTTTTATAAAAATAGAGCGGTGATTTGAGATTAACAAATCTAGACCCATTTTGATGGATTGCCAACTCTGGTGACATTGATTGGGGTTAAGTTTCTTAATAATGTTATCCGAAAATTTTCAAAATTAATGTAAGTTAATATGAGCAAATCAATGTTAAATGAAGGTTCATTAATGATATTTTATCTGTTAATTAAGTTAATTGTAGTGTAGTGTAGGGACCATGCATGACTCGTGTTTAACGTTGGGTGGATCCATCAGAAAGATATGTCATGTCATTGTCTTGAGATATACTAGCATCTCCCATGCATGCATGTTAATTAAATTCCTTCGAAGTTGAAGCCAGCAATTAAAAACCCTTAATGATGTTTATTAGTGGGGAATAATCTCATCATTAGTTTAAACAAGAAAAATATTCGTTAAGAATTCATTTAAGGAAAATTTTTATAAGAAAAAAGAAAAAAATCATTAATGATTTGACAATTTTTTTCATTTCTCAGACTCTTGACGAGTATCATTAGGGCATTCGTTAACATAATAAAACCCGTTCTACTTCATTAAACTATCATTAAAGACAACACAACTGCAATTTTTGAAACCGAATCATTCTGTTTAGTTACTCATCCAGGTATATAATTTTGCTATGATGATTGCATATATGGTGCATATTACATGGCAGACAAGCTTTCTATCGGTTAACTTTTACCATCCTTAGTGATAAGAGCAAATTAAAGTTGTATCTTTTTATATGAGTTTTAAATTAATTAGTATTGAGTTAAATTTTATGTTAGGCTTTTTATAAATGGTAATTAATAGTTGTTGGATAATAATTTAAATGTAGGGTCCGTTTAATACAACTTTTCAAATAAAAATTTTTCAAGTAGAGTTTTTATTAATAGAGTTTTTAGAAGTAGAATTTTTGATAAAAAAAATATTAAGTGTTTGGCTATGAGTGAGAGCTTTTATTAAACATTATAAAATTACCTTATTAGATAAATATTTTTAAGTTATGTTATGAAATAAATGAATTAATATTGTTAAATTAAATAAGGGTATTATAGATAATTTAAATATTTTTTTTAAAAAAAAAATTCCAAACTCTACTCACAAAAGCCAAAATTTTGAGTTTTTGCTAGTAAAGGCAAAAAAACTTTTTTAATCTTTAAAAACTATACTTAAAATGCAACCAAACGTCACCAAAAATTTTAAAAAGAACTTTTATGATTAAAAAAAATTATTTTACCTCTACTATAAGCCATACCAAACATGCACGTAATTAAATTATTAAAACACATATGTTAGAAGATTATGAAAAATTTAAACATACCAAATTATTTCGGTATTCAGACAAATTCCTCTGTATGACCTAGATGACATAATTGCTTAACCAATTATGTTTATGCTGTTCAATCGTGATTGCTAAATCATATTACACATGACTCAGCGTTAGTTGTGTCTTGTCTCCTTTTCTTGGCTTTGGTGCGTAGTGTTTTGGTAATAAATGTTCGTTTCATGAACTAATGAATGAATTCTCAGGGATACAATAATGTGTTACATCATGTCTTTAAAGTCGGTTCATGAATATGGATCCTACCAAATGTTATTTGTGGAAACTATAATGATATTAATGCTGACAGTACATTTAATTTTCTTTTAAAAGGAAAAAAAAATCAGTTAATATTTGTATAATATTGAAGGTATTTCAATATACCTCGTCTCATATGGAAGAAGGAAAGAGCTAAGATTTGTTCTATTGAGAAACTAAATATTGAATGGTAATAATATTGAAAAGAGAAGTCCAATGGTCATTCAAAAGGTTTTGTTCTGAATGTCATTGTGTTTTGGAAGTCAATCCATTTTATTCATTGTATCTGAGTAGACCCGGCCACGGTTCCGGTTCGGAACCGGAACCGAACCGGTTGGAACCGGAAGGTTCCGGTTCCAACCGGTTCCGGTTCCGGTTCCGGAACCGAACCGGAATGGGACCGGTTCGGTTGGGGTTCCACCCCAACTCGAACCGGTCCGAACCGGTGGAACCGAACCGTCGGGTTCCTGTTGGAACCGTAGGGTTCCAACAGGAACCCTAAGGCCCCCAACGGCTACTAGCCGTTGGGGCCTTATTACCCCAACGGCAGTAGCCGTTGGGGGATGCAGCAGGGAGCCGTTTGGGCTCCCTGCCAAAAAAAAAATAAAAATAAAATTATAAAAAAAATGTATTATATAAAATAAAAATTACTAATGTACCCCTAATAACGGTAATAAAACGGTTATATTTAGGGGCATTTTTGGTATCAAAAAAATCTAAAATTCTATAAATAGAATTCATTTTTCATAATTTCATCACACACACCAATTTCTCAACTTTCTCATTTTCTATAAATCTCTTATTCTCAATCTTACTTCAATACAATTCTCTTATTTTAGTTGTTAATTAATTTGTTATCACATTCGGCATTCGCATCGCAATTATTCAATGGCAAGCTCATCCGAGAACATAATGTCAAATATGCCGACCCAAGAGAGCGGCCCCAGTGTCAGTGCACAATCACGGAGAAGAGACATTAAGGCTCGGTCCTCCGATATTTTCAAAATTCATTTTAATTTGGAACGCCTAGACGATGGTTCACAACGAGCAATTTGCAACTATTGTGGGGTTATCTATAAATTTTCTGGTGGATACGGAAATATGATCAAGCACATGGAGAAACATCATCCGGTTGAATTTGGCATTGATACGACGCAGACTCAAATGGCCAGGTACGCATCATCTAGTAGAGGTACGAGTAGTGTAGATTTATTTAAATATTCTGATGCAAAAAATAGAGAAGAATTTGCGAAATTAACATGTATGGCACATCTTTCTTTAAGCTTTGGTGAAAAACTTCATTTTACTAATTACGTGCATAATGCTTTAAACCCTGCTGCATGTAGAATGACTCGAAATACAACAAAACGTCATATTTTCAAATTATATAAAGATGGTAAAATTATTTTAAATGAAATATTTAAAGAAATGAAAGGTCGTATTTCTATATGTTCTGATATTTGGAGTGACCATTGGCAAACACACTCATACATGGGTGTGACTTGTCATTGGATTGATGCATCATTTACCATGCAAAAACGACTCATTGCATTTAGAGTTTTTGATGACCAACATACTGCACATAATATTTATAGAATGATGAAGGTAATTTTTGATGAATATGGTTTAGGAGAAAAAATTTTAACAATTGGATTTGATAATGCATCTGCAAATACTGCATCCATCAATGATTTAAAAGAAATATGTCAACCAAATTTAGGGGGTCGATTTTTTCATATTCGTTGTACATGTCATGTCCTAAACTTATGTGTGCAAGACGGTCTAAAATTATTATCTCCTTTCCTTGATCCTATTAAAACGGCACTTAACTGTATTTGGTCATATTCTCAAGTTAGGAGGGAATGGACCAAGTTTTGTAAAATAAATGGTATTAAACCGATTAAATTTTCTAGAGATGTTCCAACACGTTGGAATTCTACTTATTTTCTTTTATGTCAAGCACTTCAATACAAAGATGCATTATGTAGTTTTTTTTCAACATGTTCAAAATATCACACTTTATCCTAGTCAATGGGATATTTGTGAAAGAATTTTAGATATTTTAAGAGTTTTTAATGATGCTACTTTGGTTTTTAGCGGTGTTTATTATCCCACTGCACATTTATTTCTTCTTGAAAGTTTGAATATTGTTGGCACTCTCGATGAACATGTTGACAGTGACAACCCTAATGATATTGTTTTGCTCGAAGCCATTACTGTTATGAAGGTAAAATGGTTGAATTATTTTAGAGAAATTCCTTTACTTTATCTTATTCTGCTGCTGTTTTTGATCCTAGATTTAAATTAGAAGGTTTGAATGGTGGTTTACAAGCTTACTATGGTTATTTAGGAATATTAGATGACATTGATATTACGAGCATAATGACGAATTTAAGAAGTGATTTAATTATTTTATTTAATGATTATATTGTAAGATATAACTTAGGAACAATAGGTCAATCTAGTAGCGAACCGGTAATTCAACCAAGACTTAGCGCAGGGGATCGTTGGTTATTGCAACGAAATAAAAAATCTAGGGATACGACAACAACTAATAACCCTGAATTAGATAATTATTTATCTACAAATTTTGAGTTTTCTAATGAAAGTTTATGCAGTAAAAATTTTAAAATCCTTGAATGGTGGAACCGGCATCAAAATATATATCCTGTTTTATCTATTATTGCTAAAGAGATACTGGCAGCACCTATTTCCACCGTTGCGGTTGAGCAAGCCTTCAGCTTGGGAGGTAATATATTGGAAGCTAGGCGATCTTCATTACATCCAAGCACTCTAGAAGCAACAGCTTGTGTGGATGATTGGACTCGAGCTGATCTGAGACAACAAGAAGATGCCCCCGATGATTTTGAAGATTTGTTCGATAATGCTTCTGCATCAAGTGCAAGCGGAAGCTGCGGACCCGGAGCCGAAGGATCAACTGATAATGATGATTGATAAATGCAAAATTATAATTTACAAAGGGGATATGTCTTAAACTTGTAATGGAACTACGTGAGCTTTGATTCCTCTCACCTTTGGAGGATACGTAGGCAACTTAAATTTTAAAAAATTTAAGCTCAAGCTCTTCAATGTAATAAATTTTTTTTATTTATAAATTTAATCTCATTTTTTTATTAATAATTTTTTTTTTATTTAATGATTTGACTCCTCTTTTTATTTTTTATTTTAATTAAATTTAAAAAAAAATAAACCGAACCGAACCGGAACCGAACCGTTCGGTTCCGGTTCGGTTCGACTTTCCGGTTCCACACTTGTGGAACCGGAAACCGGCCGGTTCGGTTCGGTTCCGAACCGGAACCGAACCGCCGGCCGGTCTATATCTGAGAAATCGATCGCCCGTTAAAGCACGAAATTTTGGTCTTTAATTAGGACGCAATTGGATTTTCTGTTCGCCGGTTGCTGCTTCCGGTTAGCCGTTGTCGATATTTGCCACTGTTTGCTGCTTGCTGGTTGCTATATATCTTGTGAAATTATTACTGCTATTTTACTCCTATTTTCCATCAGTTAAAAAGAGTTTGCTTTGACAAGGGAATATGTGGTGATATTAAAAGTACAAATTAAAAACCATGAGTCCGCCTCCCAGAGGTGTGGCTCTTTATGACAATGAATTTTGGATTTGGTTGTTACTTGTCAGGCTCTCGGTTTGAGTTTATAAGTGTATTTATTTTATAAGATCGTGAGATAATTGAAGATTTTATCTACGATTTAAACTTAAATGAGATGATTTGATGGCAGAATTTTCTAAAAGATGGGGCATAAAGATGCTGGACAAATTAATGCAGCAATGGCAAATGAAGTGTGGAGAATGAAGAAAGGATATACATTAGCGGTGAGCCACTCGATGAATAAGCAGAGAAATTAAAGAAGTCATTGGAGGTCGTTGGCCCGACAAAAGCTGCACCCACCTCACATGCAATGGTGCCCTTTACTTGTAGCTCTTAGTTACTGATCTCTCTCTCTCTCTCTCTCTGCTTCGCTGCCCTAATCTAATCTCACTCTTCTTGTTAATTATTTTCTTTATTTTGTTATATATGCATATGGGATTGTCTATGTTGGTCTAGAAACATCAGCTTGGTTTGTCTGAGGTTCATAAGTTTAATCTTTTCTATATGATTTGAAAACTAGGTTTAATTTCTGACAAAAAAAAAACAAACGCTATCTAAATGTGAATATAATAGTTGGGTGTAATGAGTTATATCAATTGTTGATTTAGTGTTAATTTTTTTTATAACTTTTCTATCACGTATGAAATAAGAGTAATGAATAGTTAAGATTTGTTAGAGAGTATGCCCTAAAACCAGTTATGAATGTAATGGTTTAAGGCATATTGTTTGTAATATAGTTTATTATTTATTAATAAAAGGCATTTGTTAACTACACATTATTACATCCATATTTTATGTGTATGTCCTGAGACATTATGTCAGATGAATATCGTTAATCCAAAAGACGTTTGCGATTATGAGAGTCAACGATATTTATATATGTCTCAAATTAAGTTCTTGGTAAAATGTGATTGTTATACAGGACAATAATATATCACTTGACCAATATTGTTGTGTGTCGCCTAGATTGACATATGATGTTAATAGAATGGATGATGAGTCTCATATCATAAGGACACAGACAATAGATGTTTCATTAGTATAATGAAATATCGAACACGACCACAGAAGCGTAAGATCACATGGTAATATTATCTAAGGTCATTGATCTTCGTAATAATACATTAGTGTCATTATATCCTCTGACCTGAGATCATATGATGACTTGTGCGATAATACTCTTGGTTCATTAGTATATCCTCATTCGACTATTCACGTCCTTTGAATAAATGCTAGATGGCCTTGAGCGATTGACGTACGAAGTCACGTATGTTTCAAGATGGGATCCGATAACTTTGATAATTAAAGTTATAGATGTTTCAAGGAAACTTAAAGTTGTGGATATAAGTCTTTGGCCAAAGCAGTCGATATCTTAGAGATATCAAATCCACAAGATAAAGTTTAAAGATATGTCGAGTATAAGGATTTGACCTTACCATGATCCAGACTCGATAAGAAACATAAATATCGGAAGGAATGAGATGACATGTTCGAAGTGTATTCTAACAGGTTCATATGTTTTCCCACTTCATTTATCGACTAGGGGCCATGGCTTGCTGCTAGGCGATTACCCATGGTCTGTGGAATATCATAGAGATGAAATATTAAAGAGTTAATATTATTCCACTACTACTCGATAATGAACCTAGGACGGTCGCACAATATAGTTCTCGTCTATGTTACAAATTCGAGGATGTTTATTAAAGGTTAATAAATGATTATTTTGGTATTTCCTAATTGGATTAGGATATTCTGGATATTTCGGAAATATTAATTTGATTAATAAATTTCGAAATATAAAATAAGATTTAATTGTTAATTAAATATTTGATATTTATATTAAATAAATTAAATGTAATTTTAATTAATTGTTAATTAAAATTAAGTAAGTTAAATTAATTAATTAATAGTTAATTAATTAATATGCCAAAATAATATTTAATCTATTAAGCTTTAATTTAGTGGGCTAGCACCCAAATTAATTAGAGTCTAATTTAAGATTAAATATGGAAGTCATTATTTAATTAGGATTCCTAATTTGATTAAGTATCCTAATTTTATTTTGGAAAGAATCTTTAAGAGACCAAATTTGATTTGGAGAGATATTTGATTGACATTATTGTATTGAGATACAATTAAAACTTCTTGTACAAGTTGAAAGGAAAAACTTCTTGTTGAAGTTGATGCAAAACTTCTTGTTGAAGTTGAGGCAAAACTTCCTTTTGAAGTTGAGGCAAAACTTCTTATAGAAGGACTTGTTATTCAAGAAGTACTTCTTATTGAAGTTGAATGAAAACTTCTTGCTGAAGTTGAATGAAAACTTCTTGTTGAAGTTGAAGGTGACAATTGGTTGTTGCCTATATATATATGAACATAAGCAATAAACAAATGCAAGTTTTTTTGTTGCTGTAGGTTGCATGCAAGCAGATAAATATATATACACACAGCAAGTGTTGTTGTTGATATATATTTACAAGAATTACAAAAGCAATTGTTTGTTGTTGTAATAGCTTGCTTAAGAATAATATATATACACACAAGCAATTGATGTTCAACGTTGCTTTTATATATATATATATGATATATATTAATATATATATGTCATTTTACGTAAAAGTATATATATATATAAATATAAGCAAACAATTTGATTGTTGTTTTAAGAAGAAGAAAAATTGTTTCTCACGTTGAATAAAGGAGAAGGCAATTCATTGTTGCATGAATATATATATATAAGCAGCGCATGTAATAAAACAAGCAAGTTGTTTTTTGTGCTGTTTTATAAGCAATAGTTGCGTGTATATATATGCGCAATTGAAGAATTTTTATCTCTCTATTGGAATAGTTCCAATTTATTCCTAAAGACTTCAAGCATCCTAGAAAAGAAAAGGGTTTCTTTTGTTCTCAATAGTGGGAGCGATTTGTTCGTAGAGGAGAGCTAGTGTGCCAACTAGAGGTGCAACGCTTGGTGCACTACAACAAGGGAAAAATCAAGGAGGATATTCAAAAGGCTCTAAAAGATAATAAGCACATAAAGGTATGTTTTATTATCAGTAAATTTTATTTATGTTGATAAATAAAATTATTTATTACATGCATGTTAAATTAATATAGATTAATTTAAATAGTATATTGTTTACATCAACAACGACATAACCACGATCTTTAGAGTGGTTTTGGAAGAAAATTTTAAATTCCAGTCACATGGATGCTTCCGCGCTAACCCCAAAACCTTACAAGATTTAATCACTTATAAATTAATATTCTGACTTTATATGAACTCGAGAACTATACATGACCTTAACCATTTAATTTAGTTCAGCCTGGTTTGATTTTTTTTTCTCTCTTTTTTAATAATATTTCATTTTAAAGTTCCTAATTGAATTAAAACAGATTGAGTTAAAAAAAATTCTGAATCAAATTAGGACCGATCTATAATATTTCATTTTGTTCGAGTAAAATATCAACCCATACTCCGAACTCCCTCGAAGTTATTGGGAAATCAAGTGGTGGTCATTTTCATCTCATACATTAGGTAGATTATCTAATAATGGAGCCACTAAGAGGTGACTAGAAATTATCGTATTTTTCGATCAAAATTTTATTAAAATGTACGTGTCTTTTAAATTAATGAAAAATCTGATTTATTAATGGGATGATTTTACGTTACCACACTAAAATAAAATATGGGTCATGCTAACAAGTGCTCTAAAAGCACTCATTAATGATACATTTTATGAAAGTTTTCATATCAATTTTTATGAGAAATGTAAAAAATTGTCAAAACATTAATTACTTTTTCTTTTTTTTTCTCATGAAAACTTTCCTAAAATGGATGCTTAATGAATACCTTTAAGACACTTGTTAACATTTTCCATAAAATATATCTATCACTTTTTGTAAAAAAATAAATTTAACATCGAAATTTCCAACTTTTCCAAAAAATATCACCACTCCATTAATATATTTGTTTATTTGATCGGCAATTAAATAATTAATCAACTTCATACTTATAGCCACATGCAGCGCGCGTGGGTAAAGCAATTAACTAAGATAAAAATAATGGCATTGCCTCTTAATCGATCACTTATTAGTTTAATAAGTGCTCCTTGTTTGTCACAAAAAGTTTTTGTATTTCTCCTTTCTCATTCCCTTTGAAAAATATATATAAACTTTATTCAACATCCTAAATGGATGATTTAATAACAAAAGGTGAATTTTTTTTAAGATGTTTGATATATTTATCAATGGTAATTTAAGAGCTTAATTAAAATAAAATGTGTGGAATAATTAGATATAAGTAAAGTTAGGCACGAGGTTGAAATTAAAAAAAAAAATGCTTACAATGGATATCTAGAAATTCATAAATACATAATACTATATGTTTTATATATTTATTTAAAGTAATTCAAATGCTTAATTAAAATAGAATCTCGTTGGGACGAGATTCAAACAAGTGAAGATTTACAAAGGATATTTAGATATTCAAATATAAAAAAGAATGTAATAAAGGACGAAATGCTTAATTACTATAGAATCATGGGATGCTAAATTTCAAGAACTCTCAAAATATACAGATTAATTATAAAGTTCCTCAAACTCAACTACTGCGTAGAAAACACTGAGGAGTTTATAACTAATAATTAATTAATTAATTTCGGGTACCTAAATTAATTAAAAATTGGTATTAACTTTAATTGAAGTATAATGATGTCCGAAGTTGGATCCTTGAAGCTTGTGGCATGTGAAATTCTCCTGCTTTTGCGGCTAGTGGTGGGTATTGTTCTCTCTATTTAAATTATTTATTGCAACCTTTTTTAGTCAATAATCTCAAGAATCGATATCTTTTTTTATTTTATTGTATTTATTTGTTTATTTATTTACAATTGAAAAAGACGGTTCTCTTTTCTTTATACTTTTTGCTTTCATACTTTTTTTTTTTTAATATAATAACTCATTAAATTCTTGACTTTATTCACACTTTTTCATTAATTTCCTATTATTTTAAATAGTAGAGGATCATTATTAGTGTGGAGCTAATAAATAATTATAAAAAAAATTAAGGATCTAGAGACATGTTTAATAATACATAAATACAGGGAAGATTTTAATTTGATTATTTATGATTTAGGCTATTTATTTAGTTAGTCTTTATATTTTTTTCAAAAATAATTTGCAAGATTTCTATAGTTATTTATTTTTATATAATATAACTTGAAATTATGCATGTAACTGTTGAAAAATAGAAAATAATAAAATATATTTTAACAAAGATTAATGTAGTTAGCTCAAATCATTGTGACTAAAGGATCATTTACCCTTCAACTGCTTAAAAAACTTATAAATGGAGCTTAAAAGCCGAGCTTCTTGTACCATCATAAGATCATTAATTATGTAATCTTTTTATGCTCTTTTTTTTTTTTTTTTATAATATCTTGTCGCTTATATAGAAATAGATTGTTATAATTAAAATTATTATAAATTATTATTTAATAATCATTTATCACCGAATCCGAATCCAATAAAATTAACTATATTTTGAGTTATTTTGAAAAGAATGAAAACTATATTATCAGCCTTAAAATATAAATTGTTGATATATATATATATCATTGAGACCTTTTTTTCTTTCTTTGATTCATTTTTTTACTATAATTATCATGAAACTTTTGGTATTATATTTTAACAATTTGAGTGGTGATTTATTACAATTATAGTAGAGCATTTAAGGATTAAGAAAATTATTTTGTATATATTAACAAAAGTTCAAAATTTAGGTTTTGGAGAATAGATGTTAATTTTTCTTTAAAATTAAATTATCTATAAAATTTTTATTTTATTTTACAATATTATTTAATTTTTTTTATAACAAAGTTTTTGAAAAAATATCCATTAAAACAACGGGCCTGCACTTTGTGCAAATTGAGCACATATTTGACTATAATTTCATATCATAATATAACAAAAATCTTAATAAGGTTTTAGGTATTGATTTTGTAAATTATCCGTATTTATTTGGTTTTATAGTGTAAATGAGACAATTAATTCACTTACACTTAATATTTATGTCTATTTTATTTATTTATCAATTATCAAACAATATTTTTAATTCACATTAGAGTTTATCTCTCGTCTTACTTTCTCATTTGAAAACATATTCATAGTTATAAATAACTTTAAAAAATATTTAATTTTATTTCAGATGAATTCAAATGAAATTTAATGTAATTTATTCAATTTAACTTTAAAATTTATTATCGAACTTGAAATCTTAACTGTTACTGTGCAAGAGTTAATAATCAGAGTATACATCATAAAACACAACAAATAATAAAAAAATTATGAAAAACTTATAGAAACAATTCAAAATAAAATAACAAATAATAATAAATCTAAAACTAAAAAATTGGTTAGTTTTGTGGACGACTGTTATTTATGTCTCTTATTTTAGTGGGGATTATGTTTTACTATTATAATAGTTTATTATTTTTATTTTATAAGTTACTAATAAAAAATTAACTGTAGAGACTATAGATTATGTGTTACATATGTTTTTTTTTTTAATAGGAGATTTCAATATATCTTTTTATTATAACAGGTAATAATAAAAATTAATTATAAAGATTATGTACCACATATGTTTTTTTAAAATTTAAACGAGACTTATTTTGATAATTTAATAATAAGAAATTACATTATTAATTAATTAAAATAATATTTTTATTATTTTAATAGGAGATTATGTTATTATATTGTAATAGATTCCTTATTTTAATTTTATAATTTAATAATAATAAAATTATAGCGATATTTTATTTTTATAATTTAATAATAAATAAGAAGTTTTATTTTTATATTGTAATATGTTTCTTATTTTAATTTTATAAATTTAAAATAAAAAATTAATTTTAGAGGTATTTTTTATAAACTAATATTAAAAAATTATTTTTAGAGATTATGTGTTACGTATTAAATTACTAGGTTTCTTATTTTAATAAGAGATTATGTTTTTATTTTATAATAGGTTTCTTATTTATTATTATTAATTAATTAATTAAAATAAAAGGTTTCTTATTTTATATGAGATTATATTTTATATTGTAATAGATTTCTTATTTTAATATAATTTAATAATAAATAGAGGATTCTATTTTTATATCGCAATAAGTTTCTTATTTTAATAATTTATTATTTAAGTTTTATAATTTTAAAATAAAAAATTAATTTTAGAGATATTTTAATTTTATAATTTAATAATAAAAATTATTGTAGTGATTATGTGACACATATTAAATTAATATGTTTATTATCTTAATAGGGAATTATGTTTTTATTTTAATATAGGTTTATAATTGTAATTTTTAATAATAAAATAAATTTTAGAGATATTTTATTTTTACAGTTTAATGTATTCTTTTTGAAATATGTTTCTTATTTAATGAAATTTAATAGTGAGCCGTCATGTGACGCGATATGAAAATTTTAAAAATATTTAACTTATAGATATATATAGATTTTATAATTTTTAATAAAAAATTTCATTGACACCAAACACATAAACTTTCTTGATAAAAAAACTCTATTAATAAAAATTAAAATAAAGTCTTAGTCATGTGACTTTTACAATTTATGATGAAACAACAAACACAAAAACACTATTTTCAGTCAATAAATTCAATTTAAAATAATAAGACAATAACATAAAAACCCAAATATTATAAAATAGTAATAAATTTTTTTCCCCTGAAAAATAGAATATTGCTCAACATTCAAACATCAAAGTGCTGTACATTGTCAGCAGTCACAATAATAATTTCCAAATAAAAATCACAAATTCCAACTAAAGATTACCCACAAAAGAAAAAAAATATAAAAAAGATGCAGCATCCAACGGTTATTATCCAAAGAGAAGAAAAAGCAACTTATACTCCTCAAATAGAAATAGAAACCAACCAAAAATCAATTTTAATTTTAATTTTTCTTACACGAAATGTGAATTTGGTAAGAATGTCAATAATTAAGTTGAATTTGAAACGCATTTAAAAAACAACAAAGATTAATGTTGTCCGCTTGGAACACCACCATTACACAACATATGAACTTATAATTATAATTTTATTTATCTGAGAGTCAACAGTTGCAGCAGTAAATTTTTGTTAATTTAATTTAATTTTTAATTTTTTTTTTTAACTCTGGTCTGTTGCCAGAGTCTTATTATATGTCGGCTGGTTCACATAAAAAAGCTGTCTTTTTTGCTTTTGCTTCGTTCCTCTGATTTCCCGGCGACAAGTCAGTTTCTTTCTTCGTTCACCTTGATCCCAGTGTCAATTAAAACGCAAACAATTTTTTTATTTTTATTGTTTAAAAAAAAATACCCATTTGTTGATTTGCTGTTTTTGGCACGAATATGTCATTACCAAGTTCTTGATTTGTCTAATCTGATTGAGTTTTGATCTAAAGGAGCAAAATGTTTTCTGGGTTTTTTAGTTTGATTTGAATGGAGGTGTTTGTTGTTAAAGACTTGGTCTTGAGTTTTGGTGAAGGAATAGAAAGAGTAGAAGCTGAGCTTGAGTTTGTGTTGGGTTTGTTGGATTGAATGTGACTTCAAAACTTGATTCTTTTAAGGATGCTGCAAGAGCTGACTTTATTATTAAGGTGAAAAGAAAGAGGAGAAAAAAAGTTGTAATTTTACTGCAATAAAAGGGGGAGATTGGATTTGCTAAAGGCTTTTTTTCATTTCATATATTGATAATTATGAAGCCTCAAGCAAATGGGGCTTTTCCAAATTCTGCAGAAGGTGTGTCAAGTGTTTTAATTCAGTTAAATTCATTAAATTTGAGCTGTTATTTGCTTAACTATCTGTTTGATTCTCTGTGTGCGCTTTCCCGTCAGCTTAGTTTTGTAACTGTTTCTGAAGATTTAGTCCTGTCTAATGCTAATCACTGTTCTGTGTGGGCTTCTAATGCTGATAGAAACTGGATTAAGAGAACTCCAGTTTCTGAGATTTATTTTTTGTTTTTGGTTCTATGTTAATTAAATTTTTTCTTCCGCTTGCTGTACTGAAAATGTAAACTTTATGATATATCAAGGTGTTATGTCAAGGTGTTCTTTCAAAAAAAAAAGGTGTTATTGTCCATGTTCTAAAATAACATGCAAGAAGTTTATGGGATTATATTTATGTATACATTTGTATAGATTTTTATGAGTTATTTTGGTGGGAGAAACTTTTTGCTGGGTTGATCTGTCAAGCTTAAAAGATGTTTACCAATGTCTGAATTTAACAGATGATGAATTGTTTTAACAATTTTTTTTTTCTGTATTCATATATATAATCAACTTCTATGATGCTAGTATATGGTGCTTAATTCTGAATTTTTTTTTTGCTATCTATAAATGTGACAACTTGATGTAAATAACTACCAGAAAATTTCGAATTTGTGTGCTCAATGTTCGGGTATCACAAAGCGTAAACACAGAAGAACTTTGCTTCATTTCCAGCACCACACACACACACACAAAAAAAAAATCACATAAAAAACAGTTATTGTCAACTAACTTCTTTTTATTCTTCTCTATGAATTTGTATATAACACTATTTTAAGGAAATTTATAGATAAGTGACATGATCGCCAATCTTGTTAGCTGAGTTTACTTTTTTTCATTTCAAAAGGTAGGGCTTTAATCAACTGGAACAGGGAAAATCAAGTGTCGCATATTTAGTCAGTACCTACTAAAACCTGTTAATAAAACTCCTGATTCTAGGCAGGAGATATTTAAGATCTATTATAGAACTTCTGTGTTTGGCCTTGAAACTTGTTCAGTTTGACAGAATTTGGTCGACTTACTTGCATGTATATGCATATGTATCTCTAGACCTATTTTAGGTACTTCTCTTACAATCTATCAGGCAAAATTTTAATGCTATTAGTGTTAGCTTGTATACTCTGGTAGTATTCTCTATGCAAGAATTTTTGTTGTTCCAATCTTTTAGTTCATCTTTTTAGTTATTGGAGAAATTTGAGATTAAATGCAATTGTTACTTCTACCCTTAACGGCTCTTTATCCTTAAAGAATTTGTAAAATATCAAATTAGTATTATGAATTCAGTTATTAGAGTATTCTGTCGTTTGAGACTTATGAGATATTTTTTATTGTGATGCCATTCTAATTGGTTGAGAACAGGGGATAGGAAGAGCATCAATTCGGAGTTATGGCATGCTTGTGCCGGGCCACTGGTTTCTTTGCCTCCTGTTGGAAGTCTGGTAGTTTACTTCCCTCAAGGCCACAGCGAGCAAGTATGTTCCTTTTCGCATTGGTCCAAGATGAGCAACCCTAATCGTATTCTGGTTTCTGATGGAATTTTCTGCCAATTACTACATTTCAGGTTGCAGCGTCAATGCAGAAGGAGACTGATTTCATACCCAGCTACCCTAATCTGCCTTCCAAGTTGATTTGCATGCTTCATAATGTGATATTGCATGTATGAGATCCTCTAATGTCCTACCGCTATATATATATATATATATATATATTAGCAAAATGTTGTTTTTGAATGAAAACAGTACTTGCATCTATTTCCTGTATACGACTCAACTCTTGGATTGACAACATCCTTATCATATGATTGGGTTGTCTTTAGATTAGTGTGAGTCATAATAGTTTGGATAGTTGGTATGTGCATGTGCACGCTCACACCTTTATTTCTAAGTATGTTTTTATCCATTTGTGTTCTGCAATCTGGTGAATAGGAAACAAGAAAATATTTTGTTCCTCTGTTTGAAGCAGTACATTTATTCAATTATTCCCTTTGTGAATCAGGCTGATCCAGAAACTGATGAGGTCTATGCTCAGATGACCCTTCAACCTGTAAACAAAGTAGGTCAGCCATTCAATTTGATAGTATATGACTCGACATTTTTTTCCCTTTAGAATCATGTGTACTTTTTTTTCCAATGTTAAACATTGCTTGAAATATCTCTTATACAGTATGAAAGGGAAGCAATATTGGCATCTGATATGGGCCTTAAGCAAAACAGACAACCAACTGAGTTTTTCTGCAAAACTCTTACAGCAAGTGATACAAGCACTCATGGTGGATTTTCTGTACCTCGTCGAGCAGCAGAGAAGATCTTCCCACTTCTAGTGCGTGGACCATTTTCATGTTTTAAATACTTCGTATTGTAAAATTGAGTTCTATATGGTTCTGTATCTACCATTCTTGCACTTACTATGGAATGTACTTGATAGGACTATTCGATGCAACCACCCGCTCAAGAGCTAGTTGCCAGAGATTTACATGATACTACATGGACATTCAGACATATTTATCGAGGTATTGAGCTTTCTAGAAAGTTAAATTCATGCCATCTGGCATCATCTGACATATTTTAATGAAAATTACATGATTTAGTGTTATATAAGTTGGAAATGAGTAGAACTATATTCTGAAAATCAGCATTGTGCCTTGTTTGCAGGCCAACCCAAGAGGCACTTGCTGACTACAGGTTGGAGCGTCTTTGTTAGCACTAAAAGGCTCTTCGCAGGGGATTCCGTTCTTTTTATAAGGTATGAGTTAGATACACAATGGAAAGAGTCTTTGAGCTACATTATCATTCTTCCTGCTTCTGAGCCAAAAGTATTTGGGTGTTTGTAGAGATGAAAAGTCACAGCTTCTCTTGGGAATAAGGCGTGCTAACAGACAGCAGCCAGCCCTATCTTCATCAGTCATATCCAGTGATAGCATGCATATAGGAATTCTTGCTGCTGCTGCTCATGCAGCTGCAAACAACAGCCCATTTACTATCTTCTATAATCCAAGGTACTGCCATGACATTTTAGCTGCAATATGGTGCAGTAACTTTTTAATATCATTGGCTAATTCAAAGTTATTTTGCCAGGGCGAGCCCTTCCGAGTTTGTGATTCCCTTAGCCAAGTATAATAAAGCAATGTATACCCAAGTTTCACTTGGCATGCGATTTAGAATGATGTTTGAGACTGAGGAGTCAGGAGTGCGCAGATACATGGGTACTATTACTGGTATCAGTGATTTAGATCCTGTGAGATGGCAAAATTCACAGTGGCGCAATCTGCAGGTATAAATTAACGTTGAATAAATTTAGATTGTGATAATCTTGGGTGATGTTTTTCAAGCAAAAGTTGTCTACATTAGTCACTGTCATTCTCTAACATTCTCTATCTACTTGTCTTGCCAACATTTTCTCTCTTAATAGGTTGGATGGGATGAATCAACTGCTGGTGAACGGCCTGGCCGAGTTTCCATTTGGGAAATTGAGCCGGTTGTAACTCCTTTCTACATATGCCCTCCCCCTTTTTTCAGACCCAAATTTCCCAAACAACCAGGGATGCCAGGTAATCATGTTCAACAGATTTTTAACCTCTTTAATGTACAAGAATAGCCCCTTTCTTTCTAGGACAATTCTTCATCTTTCAAAAGAAAAATGCATCGATGTATTTTGTCTTCTAAATGCAAAAGCTAGTTTTGTTGATGACAGCATCAAGGGCTGTTTCATTTCTTTTCATATACTTTCTTTCAATATTGATGGTGTGAAAGACATCTTGCGCTTGATAGTCTCATACTTGCAGATTTTTAATAATTGAAGAAAACTAGATAAAAATTCCTTTCTTTCTGGTATTCAGCAATTTTGTTCATTCAAGTATCTTGAGTCTTAAATAAAAAGGAACTTAAATCATTTGGGGTGTTAGAGATGGCTGAAATAACCAGTCCATTGATAACTCCAGTTGACATTTAGGCCTACTCCTCAAATTTCCATTTGAATCTCTTTCCAAAAATATCTGGTATGCCTTGTCTGGTAAGAAGTAATGGGAAAGTAGATAGGTAAATCTAGGGTTCAATGTCCCCTTTGGGTTGAAGAAAGGTTTGGAACCCTCTAAACCGGTCTTCATAGACAAGGGAGTACTCTCACTCTTTCTATCAAGGGGTTTTCCCCCTCTTTGAATTTAGTTTCTTGCTTCAAGTTCATCAAGTAAATACTGTTAGTCTGAAAAATAAATTTTTGCATTACGTGACCTGCTAAATTTTGCCTTCTTAATGACCTCTAGGATTGTGTTTGCAGATGATGAGTCTGATATAGATAATGCTTTCAAGCGAGCTATGCCTTGGCTTGGAGATGAATTCGGTATGAAGGATGCGACAAGTTCGATCTTCCCTGGCTTAAGTTTAGTTCAGTGGATGAGCATGCAACAGAATAATCAGTTTCCAGCAGCTCAATCAGGTTTCTTCCCTTCCATGGTTTCTTCCACTGGCCAGCATAATAACCTTGGCACTGATGATCCATCCAAGTTGCTGAATTTTCAAGCTTCTGCACTAGCTGCACCAAATCTCCAGTTTAACAAAATGAATACACAAAACCAAGTCAATCAGTTGCCACAGTCGCCTATGGCCTGGTCCCAACAGCAGCAGCTGCAGCAGTTATTGCAGAATCCTATAAACCAACAGCAGCAGCAGCACCCTCAACTGCAACAGCAGCGGCAGCAGCAACTTCTCCATCCCCAGCAGTCGCAGCAGCAGCAGCAGCTTCTCCATCCCCAGCAGTCACAGCAGGAGCAGCAACCACAGCAAAACCACCATCACAATCAACAACAACAACAACAACAACCATCACAACTGCAACCATCCCCAACACCACCGCATTCACAGTCGCAATCACAGTCTCAATCACCAGTACCCCAACGACAACAGCAGCTGCAGCAGCCTCAACAGCAACAAATACTCCCTCCAACTCATGTAAATAATGGTGTACTTGTCCCTAACCAAAATCAGAATGTGCAGCAACCAAATGTTTACTCTCAGATTCAGCAGCAACAATTACTTACAAACAATACCCAGGCCCCCCAAAGTATCATTTCCAATAATAAGAATTCATACCAGTTGACATCCTTAGCACAAGACTCGCAGTTTCAGCAACAAATGGAACAATCAACTAGCCTCTTACAGAGGCAGCAGCAGCAGACACAATTGCAACAGTCTTCATTGCAGTTCTTGCAACAAAGCCTTGCTCAGAGGGCACAGCAGCAACCGCAAGTTCAGCAATTACCACAGCTGAGCATGTCAGAGCAACAGCTTCAATTCCAGTTGCAACAGAAATTGCAGCAACAGCAACAGCAGCAATTACTCTCCCCAACAGGCTCACTTTTGCAGCCTCAGCTGCTACAGAAACAGCTGGCCCATCAACAAAACCAGCAATTATCGCAGCATCCTCCATCTCAGAATCACCAGCAGCTGCTGAACAACAGCTTATCAGCATCAGTGCTCGCACAACCTCAACAGTTACCTGAGAACCAGCATCAGAACCAGAACAGACCAATTGCAGGAATCAGAGTTCTTTCTAATCATACAGAAGGAGATGCTCCTTCATGTTCAACCTCACCTTCTACTAATAATTGTCAAGTATCCCCATCAAACTTCTTAAATAGAAACCAGCAAGGACCAGCCATGCTTGTGGGGGATGTAGTGGTTGAACCTGTAAATAGCTTGGTCCAAGAGCTTCAGGGCAAGTCTGATATGAGGATCAAACATGAATTGCCCATCTCAAAAGGACCAGAACATCTTAAATACAAAGGTAGCATGACTGATCAAGTGGAAGCTTCATCTTCTGGAACATCATATTGCCTTGATGCTGGCAACATCCAGCAGAATTTCTCACTCCCTACCTACTGTTTGGATGGTGATGCCCAATCACATCCTCGGAACAGCCTTCCTTTTGCAACTAATATCGACGGAATGGCTCCTGATACTTTATTGGCGAGGGGATATGACTCTCAAAAGGATCTCCAAAACTTGCTGTCTAACTATGGTGGCACTCCTAGGGATATTGAGACAGAGTTGTCCACTGCTGCGATAAGCTCTCAGTCATTTGGGGTGCCAAACATGCCTTTCAAGCCTGCTTGTTCAAATGAGGTTGCCATTAATGAAGCTGGGGTTTTGAGCAATGGATTGTGGGCCAACCAGACTCAGCGTATGCGGACATATACTAAGGTTTGTTATACAATTCCTTCCCTTTAATACAGAGTTCCTTCCTCAATTCCAAGACGACTTGTAATATATTTAGCACTTGGTGATCTACTGTGGTAGCATCGTCTTTTTGTCAGTTCATGCTCAAGGTTTTAATATTACTTTTGATCCCCAAAGTTTTAAACTTTAATATTTATTCGTGAAGGTTCAAAAGCGCGGCTCTGTAGGAAGATCTATTGATGTTACCCGTTATAAAGATTATGATGAGCTCAGGCATGATCTAGCCCGCATGTTTGGGATTGAAGGGCAGCTGGAAGATCCGCAAAGTTCCGATTGGAAGCTAGTTTATGTGGATCATGAAAATGACATATTACTCGTCGGTGATGATCCTTGGGAGTAAGTCAAAATCCCAATGCTCAGTTGTTACTTGTAGTTTTTTGTTTTTTTTGGTGTGTGTGTGTTACCAACTTCTCATTGCATGAATTCTTGCAGCGAGTTTGTAGGCTGTGTTCAAAGCATAAAGATACTTTCATCAGCAGAAGTACAGCAGATGAGCTTAGATGGAGATTTGGGTAATGTGCCAGTTCCCAATCAAGCTTGTAGTGGAACTGACAGTGGGAACGCCTGGAGACACTATGATGATAACTCAGCTGCCTCATTTAATCGATAAACAGTTCTATAATTGAGAATATGAATTGTTTAAGCCTTCATGATTAATTTGGTTCCTCTTCATAAGACAGAAGCCCCCAGCAAGGTTCTAGTGCAGGGTGAGCCCTTCGAAAACACGCTGCTGTAGGTGCTGGTAGAAGATTAGGCGAGGTACAGCGAACAGCAAGAGCACGGGGGCAGAAGGGTGTATAGATTTAAATTTTGCCTCGACTGAAAGCTGATATGACATCCACTTTCTAGTGTAAATGCTGTGATGTAGTGTAATGATGAACAAGAATATGTACTTATGTAGCCAACTATTAGGTATTTTACCTTGACAATATATTTAGCATTATTTTTGTTCGTTTTCAAATTTGTATTCCAGAAATACAGTCCCCACACTCTTGTAATAGAGATGGTGCAAAGAAAATTCAGTGAATGCCAATTAAATCTGTTAAGATTCTGAAATTGCATGGAGTAGGCTTGCAAAATACACAAGCTGGTTCTTGCTTTGACAAGTACATCCCCTCTTAAAATAAGGTTACCATGGATGACAAGGATATACTAATTATCCACGTCGAAAAGAAAATTCCTTTGAGATGAACAAGCAGCAATTTTTCAAAAATGAAAGAACTGCAATCCTTTTATTTTTCAAATAAGATTACACTCAAAATCCATAAGCCTTGAGGCAACTCGACCAGAAACTCCAATACGGTAATACATATAAACCTCAAGTAAACAGAAAACTAAGAGAGCACGGCCATGACATCAGAAGCTCTTAGAGCAATGTAGTTGGTACCATCACTACCCTTGAAGTCATTCCCTGCATACTTGGAATACATCACTGTGTTCTCTGGCGCTATGGGTAGAGGCTTCCGGTTACCTTCCTCATCTAGAGGACCTGGTCCAACAGCAATGACCTGTTGCATCACAATTCAGAAGCTTCACATTAGTCTCACTCTCACATAATCTTAACACAAATAGTCAAATACTGGCTGAACAATGGTTTGTCTACTCAAAATGCAGCAAATTGCCAACTCTTACCGTTCCAATGGAAGGTTTCTCCTTGCTTGCCTCCGTCAATAACAAACCTCCAGCAGTTTTCTCCTCAGCCTCAGCAACCTGAACCCAGCAATTGAATAAACCATAATCTAATTTTGAACCACACATGAGACAGAGAGATATGGAAGACAACCAACCTTGATTAAAACTCTATCATTAAGAGGCTTGAGATCCTTGATTTCATCAGTTTCAAGAATGCCAACAATGTCATCCTCCTTCAATATTAGATGATTTGCACCATTGAACTCCACCTCAGTCCCTGCATACTTGGAATAGATGACCTGGGACCCAGACTACACAAAAAAAAAAAAAGAAGAAGAAGAAGCAAGTGAATCAGTGTAAGTTGAAAGAAAGAAGACATAGAAGCAATAATAATTAATCCCATCATGAAAACGACCTTAACAGAGATTTCCAGTTTAGTCTTCCCAATTGTCTTCCCCTCGCCTACAGCTACCACCTCACCTGCTTGAGGCTTTGTTTGAGCCGTTGTCGGTAGTAAAATACCGCCATCAGTTTTCTCCTCAACAGTCTTGATTTTCACCAGCACTCTATCACCCAGGGGTTTAAGTGAAGTGTACTGCAGAGATACCACAAAGACAAATAATTGAATGACGAGCAACAAATAAGCTCAAATCAACTGAACATTTACTAAACAACATCACAACATTCACATGGAGTTTAAAATCACAATAAAACTAAAACAAGATTCATTTAAAATCAAATACAAACATTCATTAATCAATTTATTAACAATTCAATTTCCATTGGGTTTCGAACTGAACTAGTCATGATAATGCTTCTATTTAAAATCACACCCAGATGTATCATAAATCATCTTTCAAAATTCATGAACATGTATCGATTTATCACAGCTTAACATGAACGAAAGAGGTCATGCATTTGAAACAAAATTAACTTTATTACCTTGGGAGCCACGACAGTAGCGGCTTTAACGACCAAACGACGGAAAGAGCGTTGGCTAGGAGCGCCTCCGACGGAAACGAACTTGACAGACGACGGTCTAAGACCTTCGAACGAAGTCAAGTTCCTTGCCGGAACCCTAATTGATGAGGCAGTTAGCTGAGCTGTCGCCATTCCTGTTCATTCCATTTCAATAACACAACAGTCTCAGGTTGAATTTTATAAATTTAAAAATAACGACAAAAAATGAAATAAATTTGTAGCTTACAGATACTGAGCAAGCAAGATTTTGATTGGAGATGAAAAGTGGCAGCGAGCGAGTGAGCCAGCTATTTGAAAATGCTTTTGTTGAAATTCGAAGAAGAGTAGAGAAGATAAAACCCTAGAAGCTTCGGTTTAAGTAGAATTTTTTTTTAAAAAAAAAATGAGAGAGAGAGAGAGAACAAGATTATTCTAGAATTTTGGCCCTTAAGCGATTACTACTCACGCGCTTTCTCTCGTCACAAACTAACGGGAACGGCGGTAAGTTGTTGTATAGTTAAGCATATTTAAACGTCGCCGTTTCAGTTATGCTTAGACTACTGGACTGGACCAGTCAGCTGTGCTCTTTCGTCTTGTCTTTATATTTTCAGCCTTATTTTAAATTACTCATACATTTTTAAAATTATTTTTATTAAGAAATTCAAATTTAGTACTTTTTTTCTCTCTTAGGCCGATCAACTAGGGGTGAGCAAAACCAGTTTTGGTTCCGGTTTCACATGGAACCGGAATCTACCCGGAAAAAATCGGTTCCTAACTAAGTGGAACCGGAACCTACCCAATTAAATAGGATACCCTATTATTCGGTTCCAATTCGGTTCCGGTCCGGTTCCGGTCCGATTCCAAATTACCCTATTTATATAACATTATCAAACTTTAAAAATGTAATTATTAGTTACGTCAATTGTACAAACAACTAAGAATCATGTTCCTAACTGAAGAATCCAACAAGAAGACAGTTATCAAATATTACCAAAAAAAAAAAAAGGAGCTAATGTACTGAAACACAAAATAATATAAACATGAAAAAAATTGATAAACAATCACAAATATCTCCACTCAGTTACTAGTTTTCAATCATAGTAATAAAGAATCCTTAATTTTTATTTTATTTTTATTTTTCTTTCTCATCTATTGGCTTCTCTCAGTTTGAGGATTTGAAAATATATGAATATGATGTTTCATTACAAAAAAAAATTGCAAAAAAATTCAGGAAACAATGATTTATAGATACAAAAGAATTAACATTAGGGCCCATAAAGGAAACCACCCAATCTCTCGAGTCTAGCCATACGGAATGGGCTTTAAATAAACTGCTAAGAAATTTTCATAAACTCCTTAAGGTTTGTACAAATGTAAATTTAGACTAGAGAAGAGCAAGCAATAGGTAGATGTAGGTTTTACATTCGGGTATCGAATCCGATTCTAAATTCGGTTCCGGTTCCGGTTCTATGGTTCGGTTCCGGTTCCGGATATTCTGGAACCGGAACCGGACCGGTTAAAAATCGGTTCCATTTATTTGGAACCGGAACCGGACCGGTTACAACCGGTTCCGGTTCCATATCCGAATTTTCGGTCCGGTTCCGGGTAGACCCGGAACCTGTGCTCACCCCTACGATCAACTTCTTCTCTTTCTTTCTCTCAAATGGATTCACAATTTCCATCAAATGTAAAATAAATCCGAAAAAATAAATAAAAAATTTGAAACTACAACACAAAATCAATATCAATATCACATCAACAGTAATTTCCAGAACAGTACATAGATTTTCATCTCATACGACTCTTCATTTAATTCTTTCGAAGTTATTGGATCTTTTTCCTCGTTCGATAATCTCCTCCCTTCTTCCACTCCGTCCACAGGAGTAATTAGGACCAATTCAATCATATTTTCATATTCCGATTGAACACTTTTCATTTTTGATTATTTTCAAACGAGAAAATTATTCTTTTTACCAAACATCTGCTAATCAAATCACACGATCTTATAATAATAACAATAAATCTTTCTCGATCAATCCCCTCATTATTAACCAAACCCAACAACAAAATTCATCTTATCTTGTAGGTGGTAATGGATTCATAGGTGACAATGGTGACGATAAACTTAGTGATGATATTTAAAAAAAAATGATATGTATCAAAGAGTATCAAACGTATAATTAAATAACTTCCAAATCTACTTGGTTTTGAAAGTAAGTAATTTTTTTTTTTTTTAGAAAAAAAAAAAAAGAAAACTAACTCAAAATTACATAGTTTTATAAATTATTTAATAATTTTTTTGTGTAAATATCATTACTCGTAATAAAACGATGGTGAATTGGTGATACTTAATTAAAAAAAAAAAAAAAAATTTAAAAAGAAAAAAGAAAACTAACTCAAAATTACATAGTTTTATAAATTATTTAATCATTTTTTTTGTGTAAATATCATTACTCGTAATAAAATGATGGTGAATTGGTGATACTTAATTAAAAAAAATATATAAATAGATAAGGTTAATAAAAAAAAAATTATGAGTGACAAAATAAATTGAATGGTGAAATATTACCACGGTTATATAATGACTAGAATGGTGAAGTGGTGTTAGGTCAATGATTTTATGGTTTAGATGACAAGCTTTTCTTCGGATTTTTCTTCATTACATTATTATTTTCAGTGTAATTACAAAAAATTATGGTTTGAGTCCGACTGCTGGTCCTTTTCATATTAAAATGGCCCAGATCCATAAATCATTCGCCAGCCCTTCCATTGAATTTTCTTTGACCCTCTTATATTTTTTAGACAAATAAAATATGTTTCTTTCTTCTTCTTCTTTTTTTTTTTTCAATTTTTTTTTTTAAATACTACTCCCGCGATCATTTAATTTTGACAATATCTCAGGCTCTCAGGTCAGCTCGAGCTGAATCAACTTGTGTGGAAGATAATTCTTTTATCATTTTGGTAGATAAATTTATAAAGTTACTGGATAGATTTATTATTTCATATTAGATAGTTTATGAGTTATTTTTATCAAATGTTATCTTTTTATTTTATAATTTTTATTTAATTAATTCACATCAATAAAATAACTATCAGAGAATTATTAAAATTATAATTGATAAAATTTCATTGAGGCTTAAGATAATCCGAATCACCCTATTATGAGGTTTATGATCTTTTGAATTATATCATAATCCTACACAAACTCATTACGCTCCTAAATTGAGTTGAATTTGATGAGTTCTTCGACGAATTCTTAAAATGAAACCATACTGATAAATGATAATAAAAAAATATACTGATAAATATTATTAAATCACATTAAATTTATAAATATATTGATAAATAACATCAACTGACCGAATATGTTAAATTGTCTCCAAAACTTTCACTGCGGGTCTACAGTTAAATTGATAAATCATGTGGTTTACTTATTTGTGAAATTAAGATTGTAATTTTTTCATGACAAAATACTACCTTATGAATTTATCTGTTAGCAAAAATCAATAGCACTGTTAGTGTGATGATTTGACATGAATATTTTTATCATTTCATGATGTCACATCATCCCACATTATTAGTTTTGCCAATTTTTGATATGGGACGAAATCACACAGTAGTATTTTATTACAATAAAATCACAGCCATACTCATACAAATGAGTGAAATCAGAAGATTTTTTTTTTTTTTTTGGTACTTTTTCCCAAATTTAAATAATTAATTTAGTATAAGTAATAGTAAAATATTAATAAATCTAAATAATATTAATTGGGTTACGATATTTTAACTTAAAATTTTGACTCACAATTTATCAATGGCTGAAATTTGAAATTTTTAGTTATTAATTTCATGTAATCCAATCATATATGAATTAGTATCCTTAAATATTATTTTGGCTTTATATCTATTGTTGGATTGTATAAGATCAATGACTCAAAGTTTATGTCAAAAAATGTACGTACTTTTTTAATAACACCACACATATTAATTTAATATATATATATATATATATATATTATATATAGTAATGTAGAATATTATCATATACAATGTAGACGCTGATTTTCGCTCGACGTCTACAATCGAGATTTCATTAGGGGGCACTGGCGATCCTGTAAAACAAAAAGGGTAGAGTCAGCGAGGAGGGACTACCCACCAGTGTGGTGGATGCCGTAGGCACTCCGACGCCCAAGTCAATGATGGAAGTGAGGTTCTAAAGTCGTAGAACAACGGACAAAGGTCAGATGTTATCTTGATCCCCGTGGGTTGCCGTGAGTGAGGGCGGTAGGTTGGAGGTGAATAGGGCTATGGAATAAGTGTTCAAAGATTCTGAGTGTGAGAGCTTGTCCTTCCAAAAGTCCTTTCCTCTTGGAGCCTCGTTCCTATATATACATGCTCTAGTAACGTGTGCCTTTATTGCCTTTTGACTGCTCGTCCGTTGGGTCATGGTAACGGTCGACTTTATGAGGAGCTATTACTGCGTTTTTGCCCGTTGTAGGCTGGAGCGAATGGGTTATGAATGACGTTTATGAACTTGGGCGTTACGTGGGCTGGCCTTTGGATGGTCCTTCGGTTACGAGTGTTGAAACCCATTGGGCTTGGGCCTGCATTATGCCTTTGGGGTTTGGTTATGGGGTTTCGATGGTGCATCCAGTAGTGGTCCTGGAGCAAAAGGTCGAAATTGCCATTGGACCAAATTTGACCCGTACATACAATATAATTCATACTACCACATATATAATATGGCATTACATCTTAATTCAATACACATTTAAATCTCCATAAATTATTACTCGATAAATTAATAACCTTTCTAAAATATTATTTTTCAGGTCCAATTTAGGCTAGTTTACAAAATTAGTAATTTTGATAAATTAATAAGATAATAATTTTTAGGAAGACCCTTAAATCTATAATACCGTCAATATCATAAATTAATAATTTTATAAAACACAAACATAATTATGATAATTTAGTAAAAAATGAATCTATTATTGTTTGTTTTCTTGAAATTTAAATTTAGGTGGATTTTATCTCTAACTTTTATCATTACATTTAAAAACTCTGGTGTTGTCATCTCGAACTATAATAAAAAATTGTAAGAAGTTGTTACTGCTATGAGTGTTTCATTTCACGTGATTGGTTCCAAAGGTATTGAATAATCCTCAACAAGATTTTCAATGACACTAGTTTTAATTTCTTCTAAGTTTTGGATATTTGAACATTAATCATTTTCATCCAAGTAATCCAATAGGTGATTGACATTCATTTTATTGTGATAATTGAGATCATTAATCATGGTCTCAAGCAAAATCGAAAAACACTATTTAAATTAATAAATTGTTAATGATTGACTAATTAATATCTTTCTAAATTAATAAAGTTTCATGTTCCTAACATTATTAATTTATAGATGTTTTTTTATTTTATCATGCCAAATGAACAATTTATGTGATTGGTTAATTTGTGGTCACTGAAGGATACAGTTGGAATAAAATGGAGTTTTCTATTTTCTAATAGCCTTAATCTATAAATGGGGTTTGATGAGGAAAAAAAATGGAGGTCAATTTTAACAAATTAACCAAATAACTCCAATTTTAACAAACCCCATTCCAAATAACTGTATTCTTTTAACAAAATTTATTTAGTATTTACTTTCATGGTAAGCCTAGGAATATATATTAATTCCTAAATAAACTTTAATCATACAAATCATTCGATTTTAAGAACACAATAATTATCGAAAACGAAATCTCATTTGGAATAAAATTTGAAATATATGAAATTATTTGAAATAAGATTCCACCGATGCTACATCTAAAACTGGACGAGTGATATCAATTGAATCAAGGAAGGCCCGAAAAAAAAAAGAGTAAAAGGCGTATTTTTTATTAATATATTAAATATACGGTACACCAATAGATATGAAGGTTGACTTCATTAAGTTATTATATATATTTCTTATTAATAAAAATTGCATGATTCAAAAATATTAGACTTTTATTCGAGACAAATATTTATTACAACTTATTTGGTTACTGCGTTCTTAAAATGAACTTTGAACAAACAGTAAACCGAATATAAATGATACAATTAACAACAGTGATACAATTGATAGAATAGCAACATGAAGCGCAGACAGAGAACGAGAAATCAGAAAATCAGTCCCAGCGGAGCAGCAGCAACGAAATTGCGAAAATACAGCAACGAAGGCAGCGCAAACCGAGAGAATTTCGAGACTTGTTGATGCAGCAACAATCTCCTTAAAACAAATTCGTCCCCTACCGATTGGTGCAGTAGAATGCGAGACGTCTGTTTCCCAGAATGCAACGAAAAATCGAACGAGTATGGGCACCACCAAAACCCGTTCCCAACGAATCACAAAAGTGTTTGAACTCTCCCTTAACAAAACAAAGAAAACCGAGAAAATGCATTTGCTGTGTTGTGTTATTCTCTGAACTGTGTGTTATATGGAAAACGAAAAATCACAGCATTCTCTTTTAAAGAATAAAATAATTGTGCCAATTAAAATCACACTAATGAGAGACCTATCACTTGAAGTAACCCCAAATAATTTAATAGAATTAAATTAACTGTTTTGGAACTTCAAAAGGCTTGGAAAAATAAATAGACTAGTAAAAATTCGGCTGGGCCGGGCCCGCACATTTTGGTCCGGCATTCGTGTACGCAGGACGCGCGGGTGCACACGAGCCAGACTTGATTCGAATTTGATTTGCACCCCCCTCCGCGCACGTAGAGAGAGCCTCTATCATTATAACTCTTACACATCTACATATGAGCAATCATATATAAGCATAATTTTCCTCAATAGCTTTCTCATATGGGACAAGCTAACTTCTATTTATTTTCTAACACCAATTGGTGAACTTTGAGCAACAATTTCTCATTCACACAAGCATCATTTTAAGCATATGAATATACCATTTCGAACTACTCACGAAGGAGTATCCGAATCATTCAATAACAACCACTAACACGAAGTGGACCATGCTTAAAATTGTGCCTCAAAATGCTTACTCATAAGCATTTTCCAACAATATTAACTTAAGAAGTTAATTTTATATAAGTCAAAACTACTTTATCAGACTCGAACACCATCAGGAATCCATGCTTGTTCAGAAGTGATCCAAATACAAGATTCTCCGTATTTCTGGTACATACAGAACGTTGTTCAAAGTCAACTCTTTCCCAGAGGTCATCTTCAGAATCATCTTGCCTTGACCTTCAATCTCAGATGTTGCTGAATTTCCCATGTATATTTTTTCCCCATTACCAGTAGGCTCAAATGAAGAAAACATGCTCTTATCCGAGCACACATGTCGAGTGGCACCAGTGTCAACCCACCACTCTCTTGGGTTAGAACCCACTAGATTCACCTCAAAAACCACAGCTGAAAGGTTAATGCCTGAAACATCTTGAGTCATGTTTTCCATCACATTAGCCTCTTGATTCTTTTTCTTCTTTGGCAGTCTGCAATCATAAGACTTGTGACCCATTTTGTCACAGTTGAAGCATCTTCCTTGAAATTTGGATTTCTTGGAAACTCCTCATTTAGAGCCCATCTTTGACCTTTTGTTCTTAGGGTTCTTGTTCTTATGGCCATGTTCAACAACATTTGCTTTGGCCTCATGAGTTATTCTCTTTTGTCAGATACTCAGTTATCTTCCTCAATTCTAAGCTTAAGAACCAAGTCTTCAATGCTCATTTCTTTTCGCTTATGCTTTAGAGATAATTCTTGAAATCTTTCAAACCAGGTGGTGTTTTTCAATTATCGAGGCTACTTGGAATGTTTCACTTAAAACCATCCCCTCATCATGAATTTCTGCTAGAATAAATTGCAATTCTTGTACTTGACTTAACACAGTTTTGGAATCAACCATCTTAAAATCTAGGAAACGGCCTACGACAAATTTCTTAGTACCGGCATCATCAGTTTTATATTTTCGATCTAAAGATTCCCAAAGCCCTTTTGCTGTTTTCATTCCGGCGTACACACTGTAAAAGGAATCACTCAGCCCATTCAGCACATAATTCCTACATAGGAATTCAGAATGTTTCCAAGCATCGATGACACTTATCACTTGAATATCATTCTCACCCTCTTTGGGTACAAGAACATCTTCCTTTAAGAACCTAGCAAGGTTCAACGTGGTCAAGTAGAAAAATATTTTATGTTGCCACCGTTTGAAATTCTAACCACTGAATTTTTTAGGTTTTTCCGCAGCAGGATTGACATGGCTCACATGTCCAACATGTTGTCTAGCCACAAAGGCAGCAACACCTTGGCCAGCCACAAAGGCTGCCATATTAAGCCCGGAGGCTAAAGCATGTTGGCCAGCCGAAGAGGCTACCACAGCAGTTTGGCCAACCACAGAGACTGCCACAATATTTTGGCCAGCCGAAGAGGCTGCCACATTCAGATCAACTGGTTGGACTGTTTTCCATATCCACATACCGAATTTGTTTTAAGACTATTACAACTTATTTGGTTACTGTGTTCTTACAATGGACTTTGAACAAACAGTAAACCGAACAGAAATGATACAATTAACAACAGTGATACAATTGATAGAATAACAACAGGACAGCGCAGAGAACGAGAACGAGAAATCGGTAAATCAGTCCCAGCGGAGCAGCAACGAAGGCAGCGCAAACCGAGAGAATTCTGAGGCTTGTTGATGCAGCAACAATCTCCTTAAAACAAATTGTCCCCTACCGATTGGTGCAGTAGAACGCGAGACGTCTGTTTCCCAGGATGCAACGGAAAATCGAACGAGTATGGGCACCACCAAAACCCGTTCCCAACGAATTACAAAAGTGTTTGAACTCTCCCTAAAAAAAAACAAGAAAACACGAGAAAATGCATTTGCTGTATTGTGTGTATTCTCTGTACTGTGTGTTATATGGAAAACGAAAAATCACAGCATTCTCTTTTAAAGAAGAAAATAATTGTGCCAATTAAAATCACACTAATGAGAGACCTATCACTTGAAGTAACCCCCAAATTAATTCAATAGAATTAAATTAACTGTTTTGGAACTTCAAAAGGCTTGGAAAAATAAATAGACTAGTAAAAATTCGGCTGGGCCGGGCCCGCACATTTTGGTCCGGCATTCATGTACGCAGGACGCGCGGGTGCACACGAGCCAGGCTTGATTCGAATTTGATTTGCACCCCCCCTCCGCGCACGTAGAGAGAGCCTCTATCATTATAACTCTTACCCATCTACATATGAGCAATCATATATAAGCATAATTTTCCCTCAATAGCTTTCTCATATGGGACAAGCTAACTTCTATTTATTTTCTAACACCAATTGGTGAACTTTGAGCAACAATTTCTCATTCACACAAGCATCATTTTAAGCATATGAATATACCATTTCGAACTACTCACGAAAGAGTATCCGAATCATTCAATAACAACCACTAACACGAAGTGGACCATGCTTAAAATTGTGCCTCAAAATGCTTACTCATAAGCATTTTCCAACAATATTAACTTAAGAAGTTAATTTTATATAAGTCAAAACTACTTTATCAGACTCGAACACCATCAGGAATCCATGCTTGTTCAGAAGTGATCCAAATACAAGATTCTTCCGTATTTCTGGTACATACAGAACGTTGTTCAAAGTCAACTCTTTCCCAGAGGTCATCTTCAGAATCATCTTGCCTTGACCTTCAATCTCAGATGTTGCTGAATTTCCCATGTATATTTTTTCCCCATTACCAGTAGGCTCAAATGAAGAAAACATGCTCTTATCCGAGCACACATGTCGAGTGGCACCAGTGTCAACCCACCACTCTCTTGGGTTAGAACCCACTAGATTCACCTCAGAAACCACAGCTGAAAGGTTAATGCCTGAAACATCTTGAGTCATGTTTTCCATCACATTAGCCTCTTGATTCTTTTTCTTCTTTGGCAGTCTGCAATCATAAGACTTGTGACCCATTTTGTCACAGTTGAAGCATCTTCCTTGAAATTTGGATTTCTTGGAAACTCCTCATTTAGAGCCCATCTTTGACCTTTTGTTCTTAGGGTTCTTGTTCTTATGGCCATGTTCAACAACATTTGCTTTGGCCTCATGAGTTATTCCTCTTTTGTCAGATACTCAGTTATCTTCCTCAATTCTAAGCTTAAGAACCAAGTCTTCAATGCTCATTTCTTTTCGCTTATGCTTTAGATAATTCTTGAAATCTTTCAAACCAGGTGGTTGTTTTTCAATTATCGAGGCTACTTGGAATGTTTCACTTAAAACCATCCCCTCATCATGAATTTCTGCTAGAATAAATTGCAATTCTTGTACTTGACTTAACACAGTTTTGGAATCAACCATCTTAAAATCTAGGAAACGGCCTACGACAAATTTCTTAGTACCGGCATCATCAGTTTTATATTTTCGATCTAAAGATTCCCAAAGCCCTTTTGCTGTTTTCATTCCGGCGTACACACTGTAAAAGGAATCACTCAGCCCATTCAGCACATAATTCCTACATAGAAATTCAGAATGTTTCCAAGCATCGATGACACTTATCACTTGAATATCATTCTCACCCTCTTTGGGTACAAGAACATCTTCTTTAGAACCTAGCAAGGTTCAACGTGGTCAAGTAGAAAAATATTTTCTGTTGCCACCGTTTGAAATTCTAACCACTGAATTTTTTAGGTTTTTCCGCAGCAGGATTGACATGGCTCACATGTCCAACATGTTGTCTAGCCACAAAGGCAGCAACACCTTGGCCAGCCACAAAGGCTGCCATATTAAGCCCGGAGGCTAAGCATGTTGGCCAGCGAAGAGGCTACCACAGCAGTTTGGCCAACCACAGAGACTGCCACAATATTTTGGCCAGCCGAAGAGGCTGCCACATTCAGATCAACTGTGTTTGGACTGTTTTCCATATCCACATACCGAATTTGTTTTAAGACTATTACAACTTATTTGGTTACTGTGTTCTTACAATGGACTTTGAACAAACAGTAAACCGAACAGAAATGATACAATTAACAACAGTGATACAATTGATAGAATAACAACAGGACAAGCGCAGAGAACGAGAAATCGGTAAATCAGTCCCAGCGGAGCAGCAACGAAATTGCAAAAATTCAGCAACGAAGGCAGCGCAAACCGAGAGAATTCTGAGGCTTGTTGATGCAGCAACAATCTCCTTAAAACAAATCTGTCCCCTACCGATTGGTGCAGTAGAACGCGAGACGTCTGTTTCCCAGGATGCAACGGAAAATCGAACGAGTATGGGCACCACCAAAACCCGTTCCCAACGAATTACAAAAGTGTTTGAACTCTCCCTTAAAAAAAACAAAGAAAACCGAGAAAATGCATTTGCTGTATTGTGTGTATTCTCTGTACTGTGTGTTATATGGAAAACGAAAAATCACAGCATTCTCTTTTAAAGAAGAAAATAATTGTGCCAATTAAAATCACACTAATGAGAGACCTATCACTTGAAGTAACCCCCAAATTAATTTATAGAATTAAATTAACTGTTTTGGAACTTCAAAAGGCTTGGAAAAATAAATAGACTAGTAAAAATTCGGCTGGGCCGGGCCCGCACATTTTGGTCCGGCATTCGTGTACGCAGGACGCGCGGGTGCACACGAGCCAAGGCTTGATTCGAATTGATTTGCACCCCCCCTCCGCGCACGTAGAGAGAGCCTCTATCCATTATAACTCTTACCCATCTACATATGAGCAATCATATATAAGCATAATTTTCCCTCAATAGCTTTCTCATATGGGACAAGCTAACTTCTATTTATTTTCTAACACCAATTGGTGAACTTTGAGCAACAATTTCTCATTCACACAAGCATCATTTTAAGCATATGAATATACCATTTCGAACTACTCACGAAAGAGTATCCGAATCATTCATAACAACCACTAACACGAAGTGGACCATGCTTAAAATTGTGCCTCAAAATGCTTACTCATAAGCATTTTCCAACAATATTAACTTAAGAAGTTAATTTATATGAGTTTATTTATAGATAAATTTATAAAATATTTTAGTTTGATAGAATTAAAACTTGAGAGAACTCACGAGTAGCTTTGGAGCTAATTAACCCGTTTTGACCGATAAAGCTGGACTCAATTAGGCGTTTTGAATAACAAGTTGACAGCTAAGTTAATTTTAAACAAAGCAATCCTCATATCCCAATGACACGGTGAGACTTCTCAATTCATTCAATTTCGATAATGAAATAGTTTGCCAAAATCTAATTTTACTAAAGTGTGAATGAATGCTAATGTCATTCCGTCATTCGCCCTCAAGGGGTATGGTTGTAAGCGTCATAACACTTGATGAAGGATTTTGATGATGCAATGCAAAAGACTTCGACGCGCTTTCACGAGTATTACAAAAAGATGTGGAAGTAAATGGACTTGAAGACTCTATAGCTAAATAAAAAAAAATATAGTAGTCTTATAGCATAAGGTTCTCACTATAAATGAAAATGATAATTTAAGTATTATAAGCTAATAGGGTTTACACATTCATATAAATGCATTAGGGTAACGTGTAAAATGTTTTAAATCTTCAAATCATGAATTTCAACACTGTGACCAGCATATCAGCCTCTGATACCGACATATCGGTGACCCTGTTATGCCTTGGACAGTTTTGCATGCTCTCTGGAATCGGGCTACTCCATACCGGTCTACAATACTAGTCAGTCTAGAGTTTGTATAACTACTGGATTCAGGACAGAGCATATCGGTCCACATACCGGTTAGCTAACCGGCATACCAGTCACCATACAAGTCAATAATCTGGTTGGTCTGCGCTTTAATCTTCAATGATAATATTCTTGTAGCCGTTTAATTTCAAGACCGACATACCGGTCTCGATACAGAGAGCTTATGGCAGTTTTCACATTCACTATATATTGAGCCTCATTTTCATTTTTTCCAAGTTCTTACACTTTTTAACATCTATTTGAAAGCAAAAACAAAGAGTTTTACATAAACCTTCTTGATCAAACACACTCCATAACCAAAGCTCACACACTACACCTCCATATCATATTAGTGAGCTTGAAATTACTTGGGTTAGCAACTCATATCATAAATCTTATTTATCATTTGTGAGTACCCAAGTTGTGTTGTAAAATCTTATAATCTTAAACACTTGTGGTAGTGAAATCTCTTATTGCGTGGGTATACTTAAAACGGTATATTTGGTTGTGTTTACTTGAGGGTAATGTAAATGGAGGAATGTGAATCATTTCCATTAAGATTGTTTACTTCCTAAAATTGAATAAAAATGAGAATGTGAATAAGAGTGGGGCCCACAAATTTAGGAATGTAAATCTCATTCCCACCACCCACATGGAAATGAGATTCTCATTCCCATTATGGATGAGAAATTACAATATTATCCATAAGATAAATAATTAATATTAATTTATAAATAATAAATAAAATGTATTAATAATTAATAATTAATAAAATAATAATATTTACTATTTTAATAAAATAATAATTTAATAAAAGAATATATTAATATTTATTTAATTTAATACATTAATAATTAATTAATAAAGTAATACTTAATTAATACTTAATTTATAAATAATAAATAAAATTAATAATAATTAATAATAAAATAATATTTAACTTTTTAATAAAATAATAATTTAATATTTAGTAATTTAATACATTAATAATTAATTAATAAAGTAATAATTAATTAATACTTAAATAATAAATAATAAATAAAAATTATTAATCAATAATTAATAATAAAATAATATTTAATATTTTAATAAAAGAATAATTTAACATTGAGGAATTTAATACATCAAAAATTAATAATAATTAATATATAATTATAACTAAGAGTATTTTTGTAACTGTTTAACAATTTATTCCGATTACTGGACAAGGTAAACACATCAATGGTAATACTGCTTCATTCTGATTCTGATTCTGATTCCTACAGTTAAGTAAACAACTTATTCTGATTCCGATTTACCATTCTCATTCCAGCTCATTCTGATTTCATTTCATTCTGATTCCATTTCATTCCGATTTCATCTCATTCCGATTACGAGTACGTAAACGCATCATAAAAGTAAACTTAGGTGATAAAACTTTTGTGTAAATAATTGTAGTAAACCTAAGGGATACAACTATTGGTTGTGAGTGAACCACAGAAAACTCACGGTGTAAAGTGCAGAATCAATTTGGATAGTGGAAAGCTTCAAGCCTTCAAGTTTGGCTTGGAGGAGTGGGCATAAAATTGTTGGCCGGACCACTATAAATTTTGTGTCAATTTCTATAACATTATCTCTTTAATTTATTACAAGCATTATATTAAATTTTCATATTATTTAGCATAGTTTGTCGTTGATAAAATTATTTACTGGGCATATTAATTATAGAAATTATATTCTAAGTTTAATCGGTAAAAGCTATCTTTTAAATAGTTTAAAATCGTAAAGAATTTATTTCCGCAATATTTGGCCAATATCCAATTCACTCACCTCTTAGGTATATAGAAATTATTGTTTGAGTGTGTTTGTAGATAATTTCAGTGGTTTGGTGACGATTGGTTTAAAACTTAATTATCATATCCTGAATCGAATTTAGGGGTATATTTCTTGTAAGAAATTATGACAGTAGAGGTTTTATCTGCTTTATTTAAATTTTGTGTTTGATGATTTAAATGTGGGATTTCCAAAGTTAAAAAAAAAAAAAAAAAAAAAAACTCAGGGGTTCCACAACTATCTCCACATTTGTTTGAGTGTATTTGTGGGCAATTTCAATAGTTTGATGACAACTAGCTTATAACTTAATTGTCAGGTCCTGAATTCGCATTTAATAGTGCATTTCTTATAAGAGTTATGGGTTCCACAACTGGCCCAACAGTTGTTTGAGTATGTTTGTGTGTAATTTCAATGGTTTGATGACAATTGACTTATAATTTAATTGTCAGGTCCTGAATTCGCATTTAAGAATGCATTTTTTATAAGAATTTGGGCAGCATAATTTTATATAATCTACTTAAACTTAGATTTGATGTTTTGGTTATGAATTTTCCAAAAAAAAATTTTAAAAAAAAGTCACTCCGTCATTCACTTAGAATCGATTTAACAAGTGATAAAATAGTTTACTTGTCAAAACTCTGTCATTACTGTGCAGCTACGACTTTTTTGAATTACGGTCAAAAGAAAACAATCGTTATTTGTCAAATTGGAAGAATATAAATAAATAAATAAATAAACCCATGGATGAAAGGGCACAACAAAAATGTTTTCCCCTTCTTAATTTTTTATGATCAGTCAAATTAGAGATTTGAGGCATAATTATTTCTCCGCGTGCGTCGCATTTGCATGTTCCGAATAAATTATTCAGGGCCCACGTGGCTTTTGAGTTTTAACTGGAGTTCTTCCGTACAACTGAGACATTCTTAAATATTCTGTTTTTTTTTTAATTAATTTTTTTAATTTCTTATATAATGAAAGTCTACTATAAAATTACACTTGATAGAGTAATCATCTGTGCGTAAATGAGCATTTAAAGCTGACGCATTGTTTTAAGTGAAATTTTATAATCTAGCCAAAATAACTAGATATTTATCACAAAAATTCTAACTTGAGATTTTTGAAAAAAGAAATGGTAGAAATAACACTTTTAAATTACCATTTTTCTAATCATTTTTTTGAAAGTGATTATTTTTCGACCTAAAATTATAAATGTGCATTATTTTCCCCTGAAACGTCACAAAAAAATTATCAATTTTCTAACTCCAAAAAAATAACAATTGATATTTTAAAATTTCGAGTGAAAAATGATAAAGTATAAAAATATTATGATAATTTATGACTTTCACAATCTTTAAGTTGGAAATCAAATAATTTCCCTATATAATAACTACTTTCCAAATTAATTTCAGGTTATTTATACTAAAAATCTTTAAAAAATGCTGCAATAAAAAGTTGGTTGAGGTGACATATGTAAGGATTTAAATCCCACATTATTTTAAAAAAATATATATGTATAAATAAGAATATAAATTTACACACTTACTCTCTTTACAATTATGTATTTGTAATAATTATTATTAGAACATACATCGAGTATGAAATCGGTATTTATACCGTTCCTTGAATATTGTTGCGGATTAATTAAATAAAACAATAAAATTAGGGATTATGTTAACTAGTGTTCTTAGGGCACTCGTTATTTAAAGAAAGTTTTAACATTATTTTTATGGGAAATGAAAAAACTGTCAAATCATTAATGATTTTTTTTTCCTTTTCCTATCAAAACTTTCCTTAAATGAATTCTTAACGAGTACCATTGAATCACTCGTTAGCATTTCCCTAAAATTAAAAATATAAACTCTTATACTCTCCCCTTACAAACCGGAGGATTTCCTAAAATTGATGCACGATAAACAAAAGCCAAACGTGCTTGAAATGCCCCAACACCCTATCCGCGTAATCCAGAAACAACCCTGCCCGTACTGGCCACGTGTCCGCTTCTTTTGCACTTTACGGCTTTCAAATCAACGCGCCTGTAGAGTTTTGACCTCAACGGTCAGAGCCTAAGACCACCTTCACTCACCAAGAGAGCTCACACGCACACAAAACTCTTATATATAAATACCCAGAGCCGCAAAAATTAATCCTCAGCCAGCAAACGCAAACAAGATTACAAAGAATCATCATCCAAATCGAACTCAAAAGAGAATCCAAAACCACTTGTCTAAATCAAAAACAGAAACCTTAAAAATGGTGAAGCACACAGCCTACGAGAAGCCCGATGAGAGAAGTGACTTGCGTTACAAGGGTGTCCGAAAACGCAAGTGGGGGAAATGGGTTTCCGAAATCAGACTACCAAACAGCCGTGAGCGTATCTGGTTGGGTTCATACGACACGGCAGTGAAAGCAGCGCGTGCTTTCGACGCGGCTTTATTCTGCTTACGTGGCTGCTCCGCTAAGTTTAATTTCCCCGACAACCCACCCGACATAGCCGGCGGGCGCTCGCTCAAGCCGTTAGAGATTCAAGCCGCGGCGGCTCAGTTCGCGAATTCGGAGCCGCAGCAAAGGAGTCAGTCATCGGAACAGTCGGTGTCCGAGCTGCAAATGGAGTACTCGTCGCCGTCGATTTCGGAAGGGACGGTTCAGTTGGATAGTGAAGTGGCTTTTGACGAGTCGTTTTTTGATCTTTTGACGACGTTGGGTTCGGGTAATTACTCGTCGGATTATGGGGTATTCCCAGGTTTTGAAGACCTGTCTAATGATATTTTTGCTCCGCCACTGCCAGCCGTTGATTTTGGTGACGAACTTTTTTTAAATCAAGATTCATTTCTTTGGAATTTTTAAATTAGTGAAAGGTGGGTCAGACTGTCAGAGTTCTGGACAAGTTTTAGGTTCCGGAGTTGCTGACAATTCGGGTTTGGATAGACCATTATTTGTACGGTCATCCTTCATTTTGATAATGAGTCTAAGTTGCGCGATTCAAATTGGAAAAAATGTTGAAAAGTTGTAGATTTTGTATTTTTTTTTTTCACTTATTGAATTTGTTGGGACACAAAATTTACTTTGATCAAATCCTTTCTTAACTTGATTAGATGATATGACACTATGATTTATGTGATTGACGAAACAAAATCAATTCTTTGATGGTAATCTCAAGTGATAGTTTCTAATTCGTAAATATAAAATATATTTTCATTCACATGATAAAAATTAAGTTTTATAAGTTTTCGTTTGAGAGTATTTAAAATCATATTAAAATTATTTTCTTAAGGTTAAAATTATTTGAAAACCTTTGATAATATATGCAAAAGTGATAATTAAATAACTCTCTCAAATCATCCAAAAAATAAAATGTTTTGATTTATTTTTAAGGATTTGAACACAAGACTTTAAGTCGAACATATTATGACATTATGATAAATTGCAACTTCATGCATTTTTTTTTAATTCAATAGTCAATTTTTTTTGGTTGATTGAGGGACAACATCAGACATTTCGAATTGGAAGGAGAGGATTTGGTTCAACATTTCATTCATGTTTCGTGAATCAAGTCTGTTGGGATGAACCATATCTCATCATATTAAACAAAAATAATTAGAGTCGTCGGAATTGTTAACTTAAGTGTTATCGATGAAAATCTCCTGACTCATACGTCAAGAATTAAGTATGCCTTTGATAACAATAACTTAATTGATCTTATATAAAAAGAAAAAGACTGCAGATATTCTAAAATCACAGACTCTTTGAAGAGCTTGCACCTCCCTTTTGAGTGTTTGTAATTAGAAGTATATTTAGGTTATAGAATGCATGTGTTGAAAATTTGATCGAATATCATTCCTCTTTGTGGGGTTTGAGTTTAGGGGATATTAGGATTAGAACAAGTTGGGTTCGGGTCATTGGGCTCGATGGCCCATTAAGATTTTCGTCAGTTAGGTTAAGGAAAAACTTAAGGGATACAGACAATACTGACTGTGTGACATAAAAACTAAAAATTTAAGTAACAATATTAAATAAATTTATTTTAATAGATAAAATATGTTGACGATTGTTTTTCGTTAGAATTGCAATATGAGAAATTAACTCATCGAATAAACCCCATTAGTGGTGAATTTGTTTGATTAATAGGGAACCAAATGCAAACTCTGCAAGCATACATATAAATCACATAAGTAAGGATTTACGTGGTTCAACGGAGAATGACAAAACCGAAGTCAACACCGACCCGAGTTACAAGAGGGTAATGAACTTACAAAGAGTTTACAACACATCGAGTTTTACGCTAACCCGTTATAATTTTCTCAATAATCAAATAACTGACCATCTTTCTCTCTCTATCATTAGATTTTTCGCTCTTGGTCTCTCTCTAAGTGTTGAGATGCGAACCTTTTTTTCTCCCTATGAATCTTGACTTTAAACCCTTATAAAGGCTTCCACCACCCATGATGGCAGCATATGTCACTCTGTCATCATTATAGTAACAACTCTCCTCAACTACTCATAATTCAGCCAATCAAATTAGCCATTTTCCTTGTTACTGCACTGGCCTTTGGCAGCTCTGCTCTGCCACCGTACCGCCCTATGGCGGCTGGCATAAGTTACTTTCATGGTGAACCACTGCTTTCTCATAGTCTTCAATAGCATTATATAATCATATAATCTCATTTTAGGGTATACATCACTTGACTCAAGTGTAATTTGACATGTGATCTCATCTTCGCTCATCGGGTTAGTATACCGAGGTGGATGATACTGGTCCAAACTCCCTCTGACCTCTTCAACCAAGTTAGGTTGCTAAGCATTGACCTCATCAGGTCAGTTTCCACAAATACTCAAATAAACTCAAATCCAACACTTATTCGTTATGTCGGTTTAGCGTACCGATCTGCTTCACCACCAACACACTCAGTCCTTGTATCAACCCCTAAATATAATGGGGTCGGGTCTTTCTGTCAAATTCTATCTGTCTCTTCGAGCCCTTAAGCTTTTTTCATCCATTTTTGGCTAAGTAGAATCTCGATTCTACCCTCATCGGTACTCGAACCGTCATAGGGGCCAAAAACCACCATCAACATATGTCTCATAGTTCTTAATATTAACGAGTTTACGAGTTGATACCGGGGACTTTATAAAAAGATGGTGGTACAGACCGACCCAATGTCCTCATATTTTGGCTTCATGAAAACGATCCCAAAGATATACTCATCGGGTCAGATTGCTGCACATATTTCTAAAGATTACCTACAGATCTTTACCACAAGCATGAACATCAATGCCCAAGCACATTAATGAGCAAATAAAATAGTGCACCAAAAATCTGATTCCATGATGAATTTTTTCATACTTATGAAATTTTGAACCATTCAAAAGGACTTTTCTGTACTTATGGTACTTTTAATTTCTGACCATCTTCCACGCTTTTCAACCTGACCTGAGTCTATAATAGTTGACACTTTTATGTATGAATGTTAGGGTTGGTGTTCTGAGCGCCAATTTCTTATATATTTCCATATAAATACTCTTGTAAATATTTTTATTAGTGAATAAAATGAACAATCTCTTTAATATTACTTATTTATTATATGGTAAAGACGTAAATGACCTTAGAGTGATTAATTATGATACTGTTGCAAAAACGTCGCAACTGACATTGAGTCGTGTCAAAACTGTATCATTCTTTAACAGTTCTTAGTCAAGGTTTACAATTAATTGGTCAGTAAGTAAACCCGCTGAGACCGGTACGTGTCGTATATTTGAATATTGGATTCCAATGGTTTCTCAAAAACCATGAGTCTCGGGAGACTCGTATAGACATATAGGTATTTATATCGAATAAATATTGAACGACTCACCGAATATTCTTAATGGATAATACACAAATTTCAATAAGAATATTCTCGTATTGAGTGAGCATAATGATTCTTTGACTTGAGATATCACTGTGGATATATGAGTTATCATCCACACTTTGATGGCAGTCAAGTCACCGATCTATTTAGATCATACCTCCACCTGTTCGTTGGGTGTGGACTGATACTCAGGATATCATGTGCGTATCAAGATAAGATTCGTCAGTTATGTGTACAGAGCATATGTATTCAATATGGAATTAATAATATGTTAAATCCATGGGTCTGTGGTACACTGTAGAAATGAGTTCTAAGTGTTATTAAGAGATTACTAATAGAATCGTCGACGTGATTATTGTTAGGGATATTCCCTATACCCAACTTGTGGATGAGATATATGTACATGTATTTGTAATATTTTCATTAATTAATAAAATGACAATCTTTATTATACGTGTCTTACATAAATTATATGAATCATCAAACACTGTAATAAAGCTCTTGGAGTAATAAGATGATGGCTTCCACGCCTTATGATAATTATTACTCTCAAACGTTACTAGTTATAGTTTTGTGAATAATATGGGTGTTCACAAAACGGAGAGACTAGCATGATGATATGATCTGCCCTTAAGTGAGGTAGCCGATATCATAGGCTACTAGCGGAGATCCGTCCGCTTGGTGTATCACATGGATGCATGAGTTGCTCGTATCCATCGAACTGACCGCCGAAAGTTTTCATATGGAGTGTTTATCTCATGTGTCTTTGAGAACTTTCATGTATCGATTATATGACTAGTCCTTAGACTTGAGGTCTTTAAAATCTTATATGTGGATCAAATAACTTTGACATTCTCCTTCCCCGGTTCAAAAGATCCGGTCATAAGGGTATGATTGGGTCATTTGTTGAAACACATGAAGTTTGTAAAGATACAACAGAGAATCGCCACTCTCTCGGATAATATTTTCTTATAAGAGTAGTATTTCAGTTCGCGGGTTGATATGTGTGATCAGTGCTTGAGACTGTGGCCATAACGGAAGAATCATGTGAGATTCTTGGGTTAGCACGATTCATGACACTATCAACATCATACATTTGACCATATAGGTAGACAATTTTCGTACCCTAGGCCAATATGTGGGGATACAGTGAGGCGAGAGACCGTATCATATGTAAATCGCATACAGAATGGGTATATATCTTTCATTCTCATTTGGGGGTCTTGTCATGTTGCTAGATGTCAACCTTGGTCATTGAAATCGAATGACCGTCTGATCGGAGGATAATTTATATTCGATTAAATTATCACGATTCATTTCATGTCCAACTTGAGGGGAACCCAAAAGGTCACACACAACAAAGTCGAAATCAATGGTTAACAGTGCACAATACAAATTTAACAACATATATAATTGCTGTAGGAATTGTTCATAAATGGTTCAATGTGTTTAATTACTGAACAAATCATTTATGAGGTTACATAGTGGCTTAGGGATTAGTGAATGACGATAGAGGTACTTTGGAAATTGGAATAAATAAATAAATAAATAATTTAAAAAAAAAAATGTGAATAGTAACGTGAATAATAATGTGAATAGTACATGAATAGTAATATAAATAGTAATTTTTTTTTATTTGTTATTTGTTTTTAATTCAAATTCGGCCTAAACTCTTATTATGATTTTATAATCTTATTAAACCACTAAATTAAGATCTAATGGCTAAGATTAAATTAGTTTTTTATCCCACATCGGATTCTTAATTAATTTTGTTGCCTTTGTAGCACCTATATAAACTCAAAGATTTCGTTACAAATTTTTGCACCAAACATTTCATATCTTGGGTTTATATAAGTGAGCAACTCTAAAGTTTAAGTGTAAGCCACTGATTTTGAGGATCCTTAAGTCTAATTGACTAGAATAACCTCGAGTTAAAAGTTTTGAGGTCTCGTACACTCAATGCGTAGTCTTGCCGTTGAGTTTTGGCTTTGGTGTGTGCACCTTTGAAGGCCACACACTTGGGTGGCTCTTTGGAACGTGGAAGAGCTTGCTGAGTTCGAGAAAAGCTTGTAGATTGAAGGGAGCACTTAAAGGGTCTTCGGTTCAAGTAAGTCATTTTCTTTCTTTATTTTAATTCGAGTTCTTATGATAGTTAGCATGTTTAGGTTTATGTTCTTTTCATGTTTTATGCGTTTTTATGCTTAGAATATATAGTAACATGCCTAGGCTTGTAGAATAATCAAAACAAATGGGTCTTTGGCAAATTGATAACAGCATCATAATTTGCTTTTATTTAATTTTCCGATGCGCACTCGTGGCCGCTTCCCAACAGTGGTATCAGAGCGTCGTTTTTGTTTTGATTAGTTCTCTCTCATTTGAACTCGAAATTGGGTGTGTAAAAGCTCGTTGGAAAGCTAACACCCTGAACTTAATTTTAGGCACAAGTTTTGCATGATTGGGTTAAGATTTAAATTGTGAAATTACATTTAAAGTTCACGCATCTGTAAAAAAACGTGAATAGTAAATTTATTTGAATAAAATAAAATGTAATATCATAATTAAATATTAATCAAAGTTATTTAATGCCTAAAAAAATTCCAACATATTAAAACTCATATACTTGATGATTCTATGTATGATTAGAATTGACATGATTATTTTAGTGTGCAAACATCTAGAGACTTTCTAAGGAAATAGAGAGCGTATTGCTTATCCCTTAGCTAAGTAATTATTTTGTGATGAACTAAGAGATTTATTACCTTTAAGGCTAATAAATATAAATCACTTATTTATAATAAAAGAAATTATAAAAGATACAAGTGGGGTGGGATCAAGGCGTTAATAAAACTTTCCAAACTAAAGTTAATTTAACCAAAGGTATTACTAGAGTTAGATAATGATTTGATGTCTTCCTTCACTCACTACCTTTTTATAGCCAAAAGGAAAAACTGTGAAGACATCTAGATAATAATTTACTCAAAGCTTACCTTAAAGCATATTTAAAATGTTGGACTAATTTGAAGATCTATTGTTTATTCATATCACCAAGGCAATAAGAGCCTAAGAGGTAAGAGTATTTAAGAGAGTTCGCTTCACCCTCCCTCTGGGGAATTTTCAATGGAGGAATCCATTTGACAATTATTAACTTAAACTTGCTACAATCATCAATCATAATTTAAGTCTAAAATTTGCCTCATATTGTAAAGTATAGACCCAAAGGGCTTAAACCGTATTGGAAGTACTAGGCTTTACCAGACTGATCAATACCAATTTGTCCCTAAATCGTACTATTGACAATGGTTTGACTTTTCTAAGTCATAAGATGCAGCGACCCTTAGGCGTGGTCTTATAACTTAGTGGCAAAAATTGGGTGTCCACGAGGACTAGCATAAGTTATGACATGTTTGATTGCCCAACCCAATGATCAAGGAATTGTGATTCATATCATAAATTGGTTGGGAACCTACCTAATTATCGTATTTTATAACGACCGGCCCTAGTCGGAGTTATGGAATGATGATAATGAGATCCTTACCCACAGGCCACAGGAAATCCATCATATTGGGGTTTATGCGATTTGCTTAAAATTTTAAAACAATTGAGTGAGAGCAACTTCATAATATTAAAAACCCATGTTATTATGAAACATTAATGAAAACATATTCCTAATTTTAACATTCTCTATTAACAAGTGAGTTAAAATATTTCACAAACATTCAAATGACATTGTTTCCCAGTGGACTCCTCCGGGAACTCCACAGCATAATGGGGTCTCCGAAAGGAGAAATCAGACATTTTTAGATATGGTCCGATCAATGATGCCAGAAAGAGCTTGCTGAGTTCGAGAAAAGCTTGTAGATTGGAGGGATGACTGAAGGAGTCTTCGGTTCAAGTAAGTCCTTTTATTTCTTTATTTTAATTATAGTTCTTATGATAGTTAGCAGGTTTAGGTTTATGTTCTTTGCATGTTTTATAAGTTGTTATGCTTAGAATATATAGTAACATGCCTAAGCTTGTAGAATATTCAAAACAAATGGGTATTGGGCAAAGGGATATCGGCATCATAATTTATTTTATTTAATTTTCCGTTACGCACTCGCAACCGCTTCCCAACAGATTATATCTATAGATATTTGATGTTTATATCTATATCTCTTAAATAATCCAGATACCTGTGTAACATCCCCAATCCGGGAGATGCTACCGGCATGGAATAGGTCGTACCATTCCTCTGAACCTCTGACTCTACAATCATGAATAATTACTAATACTATTTTCTCTATTTAAATATCTGTGTGTGGGACCGTAGCCCAAACTCAATAAATTACTATACAACTCAACATTAGTAATTATAAACTTAATAACTCATTTATTTACAATGACTATCTCAACCGAAGACTAATACATAACTTATACTTGACTCTGACTGGACTCTTACTTTCTCTAACTTGAACTGATGAACTCCATACCCTAGTAACTGCATTAGTATCCGTCCTCCCGAGCTCATCCTCCGCGAATACCTGCAACAACAGAAAACTAGAGTGAGGGTTAGATCATTATACGATCTAAGTAAGTGGACGGAAACTGAAATACTGTTGTAAAAATATTTGATTCTAAAACCAAAGTTCCAGAAATAGCTTTATATAAAAACTCTTTTTCTGAAAATCTTGTCTGAAATCTCTTTTATAAAACTTATCTTTCTGAAATCTGCTTTTGAAAATCTGGTTTTGTAAACTTGTATCTAAAAGATCTATTTTGAAAACTGTTTTTGAAATGTCTGTTTTCTGAAAGCTGTTTTCTAAAATCTGATCTCTGAAAACTATTTTCTGAAAACCTGATATCTGAAAACTGATATGTCTCTGAAAAACTTGATGTATGTGGGCGTTACGTATCGCCGTCCCCCCATACGCCTAACTAGACCCAGGAGTGCAAATCCATGACTTTGAGGCGTTACGTATCGCCGTCCCCCAAAGCATGCCACTATTATCCCTGAAACTGGTGGTCTTGGGGCGTTACGTATCGCCGTCCCCTAAGCCACTGAACTAGAACTGGGGGTACGGATATATGCTACCCTCCAAGCTCTGAAACTAGGATCTAGGGGCATCTGTCATCCATAGTCCTGAACTAGGATCTGGGGGCGTTACGTATCACCGTCCCCCTAGTCCTATACATATGCACATGCGTTGTCCGTCAATTCCATAACTAAATGAAATTACATACTGAGGTGGGTTTTTCCCCCATGCCTCGACAAACATAACCATTTTCTGAAAACGTTTCTTTCTTAATATAAAACTCAAATCATAATTTTTTATGAAATGACTGTATAATAAAATAATCTAACGCCCTGAAAATAAGTCTGATATAGAAATAACAAAATGAAAGTTAATTTAAAAAGGTAGTGT